>OY747126.1:17552171-17879705 GCA_963556465.1 Berberis vulgaris | reverse complement strand
AAAAATTAGAAATATGCAATATGAACTCTGTCAGCTTGACAGATAGAAATTACGTGTCAAACTTTGTCGAGGACTAGTCCTTGGCTTGCCTATAAAATTGGTGGAGGATGGTGAATAAAAGTGGCTTATTGTGAGCGAGTGAGTCGACAGTCTCGATTTGCAACCCCAGCTACATGAGTGACTCGGTCATTGACTCAGAGGGAATTATATATGGTAAAAAAAGGAAAAACTAAAATTTGGAAGACAAGCAGAAGATGCACGCACTTTGGCTTTGCAGTTTAGGGGATGAGACTTGCAACTAACTTCTCCGTTTCACTCACCATTGCCAACTTGCACAACTAAAATTATATAAATCAAATCATGGACTTCCCTTGCTAACTTGTAATCTTTCATATCAACGTACACAACTGTTTTTTTTTGCTGATTACGTCAGTCAAATATGGTTTCAATGTGTACCTTTTCGATATTAGTAGGGTCCCTGACTAATCTAGCATTAGCGAATTTAGTACGTGGGGCAAATCTCGCATGGGTGTTATAGAGTGTGCATCAAGAGTAATATTGAGACAAAAAGTCCACTCCACTCATTTCGTAGACTCCGACTTGATATATGCTATATATGTCTTCTCTATTAGCTTAAGCTTTTAGAGAAGTTGGCAATTTAACATGGTATCAAAGTTTTGGTTCAAAAAGGTTGGAGGTTCGATTCTCACCCAGCACAATTGCTGAGGTATTTTTCAGCCATTGTGCTGAGGGAGAGTATTGAGATAAGAAGTTCACTCCACCCGTTCCGTAGACCCCGACCTGATATATGCTATATATGTCATCTCTATTAACTTAAGCTTTTGAAGAAGTTGGCAATTTAACAAGTAATGACCGACAAGACATGTGATCAGGTAGGTAATCATGAGTTGTGTTGCTATAAACACATGGTTAGATAGTGATTTACGAATTTTCTTGCTTTGTATACTGTGGAAATGAATAACTCTTTGATTAATCAACAATGGTTTCATGAAAAATGGTGTGATTTCCTAATTTACTTGAACCGAAATCTCTACACCATGATGCAGACAATTTTAGCACTAATGGAACCAACCAAACCACACCCATTGTCACTATTATCGTACTAATTCATATATTATTCATTTAACCTAATAGGAAATATATGCAACATGAAACATATTCTGCCATTCAAGTTTATTAAAAATTCAAAACTAGTATATTGTAGAGAAAAGAATAATCTAATGGACATGTTAAATGAGTTATAGAGTGACATGTTTCAACAAAAGGATGCATGATTCATATCACCTTCATGGGGTTTATCTTTTAACTCAAATTTCTATTATTGTTATCTGATTTATCTCTAGCTATGTAGCTTGTAGGTAGGTTCCACCATGATGGAATTCATAGTCACCACTGTCATCTATAGTGTCTTATCTCAGGATGGGAGGCATGAAACCTCCTACTATTAAATTAGGCAATGTGAATCATATTTTCTATGATAATGACCTCCATGTATAGTAAGAGAGCTATGTAACCAAATAACTAATTACCCAATGTGAATAAAAGAATCCCTCTTGCAGAGGTTCCTAATATACTTTATACAGTCATCCATATGAGCTGTATTTAACCCAAGTATATGGCATGATTTGTGGGGTTGATTGATTCCCCACCCCTACCCAAAAAAATCCCTAATTTGTTAGTTCATACTTCATATGGGCAGGGTGGATAGTAGAAAAGGGTGTTCCTTGTTTTTGTTTTAGTGAAACCAGGGATATTAATTGCCCCTTCGAATGTTAGGCAAGACAACTAATATCGAAAAATTATCTTGCCATGTGAATGTTATATCAAAATGTGCCTTGCATGCCCCCACATCTTGAATTGATTGCGACTTTGTTGAGCCTTTCGGTGGACGAAACCGTAATCAATTGTGATAGCAGTAGAATGAATATATTTTATTTTTCTCAAACAATAATTAAGAAGGTATTGTCTTTTTGCTTATAATAATATAGGTAGATGTGCAAACATATGTTATATATTTGCAAAATTCAAGCATGTAATTCAATTAAAATGAAAACAAACACTCCTTATCATCTCCATGGAGGATATAATGCAAAATATATACTATCTCATTTAAAATAAAAACCAATGTAGGTAGAGAACATTTTACAAAATAATTCATCAACCTAAGTTTTCGTGGGGAAAACTAAATTCCTTAAAGGTACAATTAAATAGAGTGGATCAGTCTGTGACAATGGAATGAGTTTCGAATTCATATTTCATAGACCATTATTCTCGCACATTCTTCCCATAAAAGCGCTTGATAACAGTCAACACCGGGTAATACTTATTTATTTATTGGAAAGGCGAACGAGAGATACTTCCATTAGAAGGACTAAAAATAGGGTTTAATAGATTCTACATATCAAAACTGTCCAGTACAACTTACGCATTATGCAATAACATCGCAAGAAATTCATGCAAAAATAAGGAGTGATGCCTGGTTGGATTGGAAGTAGCAAAAATCAAGATTCTTCTCCCAACTTTAAGCTGAATTATTCATCTAATGATCTTTAATTATTACATTTTAGTATTATTTCTCACTATCTAAATCTGGAAGGGCAATTGTTTTACTTAATTCGATCTTTGGAGAATGTGCAATTAAAGAATTGATGAAGGAGTGATTCTAGGGAGCTAGGGTGGGCGGTGGGGGGCCTCCCTCGCTCCCTAGAATTTCACTTGTGAAGATTAGAGGGGACAATTGGGAAGGATGGAAGGAAGAGTGAGATATTGTCGATGGAGAGCCCTTCCAGGGGCGAGGCCCACGATGCGATGCAAGGCGAGCGCAAGACTCGCCCACCACCATCCATCATACTCTAGATGCATTTATAAACAGCATCTCGAGAATGATGAACAGTGAAGGCCCGCCTCGCTCCCTAGAATCAAGATTGAGGGGGGCTCATGTGCACCATGCACAAGACCCCCCTCATGTGCATCAATTCCAGCCGCAATCTAATGGTTCTCATCTCCTCTCTCTCTCTCTCTCCATTAAATTACTCTTTCTCTCTTTATTAAATTACAAATTAAATCTTTTTCTCTCTCTCTCCATGCATTAAATTACAAATTAAAACACACATCACTTATCTTTATCTCTCTCCACTAAATTATTATAAATTATATCACACATCATTTATCTCTCTCTCCACTAAATTATTACAAATTAAACCACATTTTTCACTTTTTTTTTCACCAAAATCTACACATTTCAACACACATCTCGAGAAAAATCAAATGATCCAAATTTAATAGAACACAAATATCTAAGTAAATATAATGGTCAAAATTTAATATTACACTAATCTCGAGAAAAATATAATTGGGCAAATTTAATGGAACACACATATCAAGGTAAATCTAACGGCTCAAATTTAATAGTACAAACATCTCGGTCCAAATTTTATAGTACATACATGTCAAATTTAATTATGCACTCATCTCGAGAAAAATATATGATTCAGCACGTACCTCGAGAAAATCTAACAATTATGCACGCATCTCGAGAAAAAATAGATGGCTCAGCACTCATTTCGAAGAAAAAATAAACGATCCAAATTTAATAGAACACACATCTCTAGGTAAATCTAACGGTCCAAATTTAATAGTACACTCATCTCGAGACAAATCTAACAGCCCAAATTTAATAATTCACACATCACTAGGTAAATCTAACCATTAGATTTTGGTGAAAGATCAAACTGTTGCGAGATGTGTGAATTATTAAATTTATCTAGAGATGTGTGTTCTATTAAATTTGGATCGTCTATTTTTCCTCTAAATGAATGTTGAACCATCTATTTTTTTCTCGAGATGCGTGCAAAATTGTTAGATTTTCTTTAGGTACGTGTTGAATCATATATTTGTCTCGAGATGAGTGCATAATTAAATTTGACATGTATGTACTATTAATTTGGACCGAGATGTTTGTAATATTAAATTTGAGCCGTTAGATCTATCTTGATATGTGTGTTCCATTACCCACTAAAGGTGTTACTCATAAGACATACTCAGGCATACATGACAGCAGGAACTACTACTGGCCGATTATATTTTTCTCAATATTAGTGTAATATTAAATTTGGACCGTTAAATTTACTTAGAGATGTGTGTTCTATTAAATTTGGACAATTTGATTTTTCTCGAGATGTTGTCTGAATCATCAATTTTTTCTCGAGTTGCGTGCAAAACCGTTAGATTTTCTCGAGGTACGTGCTGAATCATATATTTTTCTTGAGATGAGTGCATAATTAAATTTGACATGTATGTACTATTAAATTTGGACCGAAACGTTTGTACTATTAAATTTGAGCCGTTAGATTTACCTTGATATGTGTGTTTTATTAAATTTGACCCATTATATTTTTCTCAAGATTAGTGTAATATTAAATTTGGACTGTTAGATTTACTTAGAGATATGTGTTCTATTAAATTTGGACCATTTGATTTTTCTCGAGATGTGGGCTGAATCATCTATTTTTTTCTCGAGATGTGTGCAGAACTATTAGATTTTCTCGAGGTCCGTGCTGAATCATATATTTTTCTTGAGATGAGTGCATATTTAAATTTGAAATGTATGTACTATTAAATTGGATCGAAATGTTTGTACTATTAAATTTGAGCCGTTAGATTTACCTTGATATGTGTGTTTTATTAAATTTGACCCATTATATTTTTCTCGAGATTAGTGTAATATTAAATTTGGACTGTTAGATTTACTTAGAGACGTGTGTTCTATTAATTTTGGACCATTTGATTTTTCTCGAGATGTGTGTTAAATTGTGTAGATTTTGGTTAAAAAAATAAGTGAAAAATGTGGTTTAATTTGTAATAATTTAGTGGAGAGAGAGAGAGAGAGATAAGTGATATGTGATTTAATTTGTAATAATTTAGTGGAGAGAGATCGATAAGTTTTTTTTTTTTTTTGGTCAAACACGAAAATGTTTATTAAGGAAATAAAAGGAAACAACAAACAAAGAGAAACATTCCTATATCAAGGAATGCCACGACACCATGAAAGTGTCAAAACCCAAATCCCTAAACAAATTACAAGTCGAACCCATCTTCCACAACAATTCTCTAATCTCGATAAAGATAGAGTGCTCTGATCTGTTGAGTCATTCAAATACCCTTTTATTTCTTTCTTTCCACACGCATCACATGAGAATGTGAGGGATCCTACGCCATAACCACTCCCCCCGACGAGAAGGATGTGTGCTTTAATTTGTACTTTAATGTGTAGAGAGAGATAATGATTTAATTTGTAATTCAATGGAGAAAGGAGAGAGAGAGAGAGAGTAATTTAATGAAGAGATAGAGACGAGAATCGCTATATTACTTTTAAAGCAATCTAACGGCCGAAATTGATGCACATGAGCCCTCCTCAATCCTTAAAATCAGGGGTCAACGGAGAGTCACCCTTCCAAACACCCTACCCCAAAAAACACCTAAATTGGTCAATAAACTCTAACTCTAGGACCCACTCTGGAATTTTTGTTACAATCCATCAATCAGGGTTCATTGACCCTAATAAAAAACATTAATTGTAGTTTGAAAATAAATTTATGTAATGAAATGCATTAGAAAATTATATAAAAGAAAATTGATCTCAATCCCTTGTTGAAAAGTCATTTAACAATTCAGAGTAGGGGTGGGCACGGGACGGGATGGGACGAGATAGACCCATTTCTATCCCATCATGTTCATACGGGATCGGGACGGGACGGGACGGGATCAGCGTGCTCTCATTTTTTTTACAAATTACTGCTTACACAAGACCCAATTTGCTTAGTTGAAAAAAGGCAAAGACAATTCGTAGAACTACACATAAATGATAGCCTTAGATTGAGTATGCAATATCATAATAAACTACTATAAATGATAGCTGAAATTCACTCTGTAATTAAGATTTCTGCAGAGTTTTGAATGACTAAGAGGTGGACAATATAATGGCAATGGTGGACCTGCTCTACTATTTCGAATAGTGAACAAAAAGATTAGTAGATTTGGGATGCTAAGAAGAATGTTTCATTATTGCTTTAAAAAAACAGTCATTAAATTCATTGTCTTGACACGAAATAAAACTCTCCAATGTAGTTAGCAATCCCATTTTGAGTTTTAAAGAGTTTGCAATTAAATAATTAATTTAGAATTCTAGAAATAAACCAATATCAAGTAGTTGCAGATATAGACTAATATCAATTACACTGATTTCAACTAAATTCATTTTTCTTCAATTACACTAATATTACAATTTTAAAATAAATAAATAAATAAAAATATTAATAATAAATATTAGCTCGGGACGGGACGTGATTGGCGGGATTGAAAATCTTCATCCCATCCCATCCCATTCTAGATCGGGACGGGACGGGATCGGGATGGAATTATTCAATTCCATTAAGACCCAAAAAAATCGGGACGAGACTGGACGGGAACGGGATCGCGGGATGGGATGCCCACCCCTAATTCAGAGGCACATTTAGCCACATTAACCATTTCATGACATCCATATTTTTTAGAACTTGATTTTGAATTTGATTTGGGTTAATTCTAGTTTCCTCCTTAAAATATATAGTCAATTAAGCTTTGCTCTCAATTAATATTCATATTGTACTTTTCCCCTCAAACTAACAATCACCTAGATTCAAAAATGTCATATTTACTGTCCAAAATACCTTTTAATGATCTAAAGACTGGGATTCAAAGTTGATGCAATTAAAATCGAAGGTTGAGATTCAAACTTACTCTATACACATACGAATCAATGGGACGAGTATGGTTTAACTTTTCATAAATTTTAAAAAGACCAGACAAATAGTGTAATTAACTGCATAATGAACCCCAATCAGTACGATTGACCAGTTGCTATCCCCAGTTAATTACTTGAAATATGTTTCAATAAGAATAATTCAAAACAAAGCACTTGAGGGTGTGTTTGGTTGCATGGAATCCATGAAGTGACCCATATATTTTAGGATAATTTGAGGTATAACTCACATGCACTATTGATTTTGTTATCAATGGTGAGAATGAAAGTTTCATGAACATGAAAATCATATGCCTTGGGGGACCAAGGAGTGAGATTCCCATGTTCATGAGACTTCCATTCCCACCATTGATCACAAAATCAAATGGTGAATATCGAGTGATATCAATTTAGCCTAAAATGTAGGGGTCCCCTAATAAATTTCCATGGTATAGGATTCCATGCAACCAAACACACCCTAAATTTCTTTGAAAAATCTTTCTCTGAAATCCTTGAAAATAACAACCCTAAATCCAAAGATTTCAACTTGTTGCAACAACAAAAATTCAAATGGGAAGAAATGTTGGCTTGAATAAAGGAAACATAGTTGTAATATAAGTCGGAGGTTCCCTCGCTGTTTAGACAAACCCCTTTTCATGAGGAAATTCTAAATGGCGAGGGAACCAGCGAGGGAGGGGGGTGAAGCAGTTCATCCTCATCGAGATGCGTGAAATTGCGTATCTCAAGACGATTTCACGCGTCTCGAGGGGGTGAACGGCCTCAACCCCCCTCCCTCGCTGGTTCCGTAGTTGTTTAGACAAACCCCTTTTCATGTTGGTTATTGCACGTATTTTAACATGCCGACTGTGGGACTATTTTAGACCAAAATTTAAATACAGTATAATTTTATTTTTTATCTATAATAAAATACAGTACAATCATTTTCATTGAAAAATAATAATGCAGATTCAAGGGAGGAAAGGGTGAAAATATGAACATGGCTGCTGATTGTTCAAATTTATATAACATTTATGCCAAACAAAAATCAAAGTCAAAAGGGATATGGAGCTAAAATTTAGTTCGATGAAATTTTGCGAAACTGTCCGGTCAAAATATGATTTTATTAATTGATAATTGATGGGTATTAGGAATATAATTTAAGTGTAATGTAGGGACGTTTGAATTTAGATGTATGCGGAGGTTTGAATCGACAATAATGGCCTCTCAAATTCAACTATACGTTTTGTATATACTTGCAAATTTCGCTATTTTGTTCAACTTTTTAATGTTATTTTTATTTCCAATATGAATAGAACATTGGAATTAAAAATGTCATGGCTATTGTACTATTTAATTATATATTAATTAACAGAGTGACACGAATATTACAAGGTGATTAAAGTCATTTTGATCAACAATATGTATGAATGATCATGATACTCTATATGTTATAAAGTCCAAAACTACCACTAAATAATTTTATATCCTCGTGTATTTTGAGCTATACATTGTGGTTATCATCGAGGTTGGTGTACATAAAGACTATAGGGTCTATATATATTTGACCTTATAGGAACCTGTGAAGTTTAATTTGTTTTCCTTGATGTATAATTAAGGATCTCAATGATATCTTATGTTATCCTAAAAGAGCAAATCTTCGATTAATATCTCAGAAGTTATCAACTTCGTCTATCAGGTTCATCCATGATTATTATTATGAGCGAATATATATTATAAGAACCTGAGATTAAATTAGTACAAGGTTCATTTGACATTCTAGCTTTGTTGTGTTTTTATATTATTATAGGTATCCTATAATTTGGATATTTAGATGTTTTTCTTCTGGCCTGCAAAACTCAATTGATGATATTTGATAATACAAAGCTTTATGTTGAAGTCACATTTCTTGTTGGTTTGACTTTGATCATACGATTTAATCGAGATATTAAAAGGAGTCAATTTTCAGATGAGTGCAATTGAAAAATAAAATATAAAGTTTTTTTAATTTGCATTTCTACGCTTGATTTGTTTGCATAGACATGCATGCAGTATATATTAAATATAAAATTTCAGGTCAATGCAGCCGGTGATGTTAGTTTAATCATTGTGACGTGCAAGAAAATGGAGAATGCGGAAAGCATATTGAATTTCTCACAAGCAAAAGACATATGTTATAATCTACAGTAGTGTCATTTGTCTGGAAATGAAAGAAATAGTTTGTGAAGATCAATCAATCAATGTAACTTGGTTTAAAATTAACACTAGACACTTTCAACAAAATGAATTGATGCCTCAACCGTCTTACAAACAACTTTTCATATTTCATAGCTATATATATATATATATATATCAAATTTTGTTTTACATAAAATGTGGGACTCGCAGATCTTCCATTTTCTTTGAGTCCACATCCTCTTACTTCATACTGGTAGTGACCAATTTGGATTGAAGCTCATCCAAGTCAAAATATAGTTCAGTGAATCTTATGCCCACCACTCCTCTACTTACGTGCCTTGTGATTATCAGATTTTTCTTTTTTCTTTGTCAACAAACAACGCATTTGATTGACAATGAATGTTTAAGTTGGCTCTGGATGTTTACGCTATGTTGTAATCAATCAATCGTATCAATTATCAAATATGGGTTGTGCTCACTCAAACCAACTTAAGGGTACTGCTGCTACCTGTGATGCGGTTGTTCACAAAAGTATATATCAATTAGCATCCATTGGCAATTAGTAGTAGTAGTAAATGGATTTATCCCAAATTGAGATTCAAAAAGAAGGTGAGAAACAAGTGGTGGTGGAGACTGATCAAGACAGTTAATCAGGGATGATCCATAAAAACCTTGCTTTGTCTAATTTGTTCCTTAGATTGTGATTGTGATTAATTGTGGTGGTATTTGGCAATGGCGAGTAATGTAAAAAAGAAGAGTTCAGCAAACAATGGTGGTGTTAGGGGTTTTTTGGTATAGAGAGTTAGGATATATTATTTATACTTTTAACTAAATACATTTTGGGTGTTAGTTGAATTATCAACATCAGTGTCCATTACTTAACTAAATAAGTTTGAGATTCTGTTAAACAGGTAGGCTTTGCTCCAGACCATCCATTACCTAGCTAGTGCTATAATTTATCTACTTAAATCAGATTCCATACAAGAACCACATAGTGTTCTTTAGTGAACCTTAAACCTGATTAGGTTCCTAATTGGCATCATTAGTTTCATAATAACATGTATATATATATATTAGAGAGAACATCCGAATAGATCTAGCTAGGCTCTCCTAATTGAATTCTCATTTATATAGCACATCAGTTTTGTCCTTTTAAGTCATTTATACAGTTTTAGAATTTCCGGCTAACTCCAATTAAAATGAGGTTGTGTTTGGTTTAGGGGTAGTAAATATATTTTATAGGTTTTGATTCGGGGGAATTACAATTCTTGGAGGGACCAAAGAATCTAAAATTTCCTGATTTTGGAGAAATATATATATATATATATATACACTTTTCTTCCACAAAACTGCACGTATCAGCTTATTTCCTTACCTTTTGATTTCAAACCAAACAATGAAACCCATTTAATTTCTTCAAACCCGGCGATTTCCATGGAAACACCCTGAACCAAACACAAGGTGAGGTTTTGTGAGAAGAATTTTGATATAGGACATGCGAGGCGCATTCATGTTGTGCATGCTGAAAGATTAGTATGCATGCTAATATTTGTTTTTAAAAAATAATGAAGTAAAGTTGTGGCACTCTCTATTGACGATTATTGCTTTTGATCTCAAAATGCAAAAAGAAGATTGAAAGAAATTAATAAATTAAATGCATCAAGAGTATGGATATTATACACTTTTTTCTCATGTGAACCTTACCAACTTACAAACATCCTCCATTCAAAGCCAAGGGATAACTAGCAACCAACCGAAAGTATAAAATGGCCTCCCAAAAGCAAGTAAAGATGATCATGAAGATAATAAACAAAGAGTAATAATATATCCTTGTCCAGCAATCCAAAATGAGTTTCCAATTCCATGCATGACATCCGAATAAGTAAAGATGATCATGAAGATATAAAATCGTCAACATATATAATATTATAGCTTTGCTTGGTTTGGGTTTCCAGGAATGTAGTTTGCAACTTGCATGTAAGAGATCCTTTGATGAAAACCCCACACAGATACAATTAATGTTCCCTGTCCAGCAATCCAAAGACCACAGCTACACCGTTTCCATGCATGATATGCTCATGCTCATATACTGATCCCCTTTTTTTTTGGATCAGTATCGACTTTGTCACTTGTGATGACAAAAACTATATTATCTCTTCCGTATGTATGAAAAAACTTTTAATATCTTTTCCACCCCAATTGCGGAGTTTTCCTTCCTTGATTGATAGAAAAAATAAAACTGATCTCCTAATCTCCTTTCCAACTCATTCTCTACTTAGTTTATTATTCCATATTGAAAGATCAATCTTTTAAAATTTTTTGGATATTATTTGGGGAAGTAGCTACTGGCTGCAAATCTTTACAACTTATCCTCAATGGACGTCGACGACACATGGTTTTTGGTTTCTTCTTCCAACTTTTAGTCTGGATATGGCAAACCCGAACCAAATCCAACCTGTTACCACTTCTAATATACGTACAGATTGATCTACTTACTCCATTTCAAAATAAAAATAAAAAATAATTAATAAAATCTTTAAAGGGTATCACTGTAATTGTAATCCAACAAAGAAATGAAGGTGAGGGTGATAGTGAAACAGCAAAGGTGGTGGCACCCTCTCAAGGAGACAAAATAAAATATGACACAAGGTAGTTGGGTACATTACAATACAACTACATCGAAGTTTACAGTCCATATATTTAATAGTCCACATAACACTGAGAGAGAATCATGTATCAATATGTATTCTTTATTTTATATTCTTTCAAAGAAAAGAAAAAGAAAAACGAGAATCCGCCATGTTTGATGGGAGTGAAGGGTCGTAATTCACTTCTATTTGGCCTTTCCAAGGAGCTTCTCCTCAGTCATCTTAAGAGCCAAAATTAATTAAATTCCCACTTAATTTATACTAAAACAACAGCTTTCATTGTTTGTTAATGGCATGGGAGAATTTTGTATGCTTTCAGAAACATGACTAATCGTACGTGTTAACACGTAAGCAATGAGTGATAATCCACTCAGCATTGGGTTGGCAATTCTTAGTTTGCATCGTAGGATATGGGAAATTCAGTCTCAAGAAAAAAGAAAAAAAAAAACAACCAAACTTTGAAACCAAATTTAGCAATGGTGACTAGGCTTGGGTTTAGCCTTTCATTTTCATGAGAAACCCATAACTTGGGCCTGCACTTGGTACTACTGTACTCGTGTTAATTTTTAGACGACTGTGAGACTTGGTTGCAAAAATGTTGAGCCGTATTCAATCTAAACTTCACTCCATCACGTCTTTTAAATTTGGTTTGTGGTATTATTCAGCAAAAATATAAAACAATTGTTGACAAAAAAAATTTCTTGTTAATTTTAAATGATCTCGCTCATTAGAAACAGCTACCTCAATCTAGAGATGAGGGGAAATTTGGTGACCACATGCAGTGGAGCTCCTTCCTCCTACTCGATAACTCATTCTATATATATATGTATGTATGTATGAACTGTCCATGGGCATGTTCTACCCTCGCAAATTATGTCATCCAATCATCCAAATGGATGTTTAAAACAATTTATAAATATATATTACAGTGTCCATTAATAACAAAAGCAACTTGGCATAGTCACTGGTATCTCACTGGACAAGCCCCCAAGACATATAAACTCAGCCCTAATGCCATGCCCAGATCTATCTTGAAGCCAAACACTGATCCAAACCCCAAAAGAGGCAACCTGGGATTGGGCTCATTTTTGTTTCAACCCAACAGAAAGTGAGACTTTGAAGCTAGCTAGATCAGATGATAACAAAACTTTGCCAACTTTCGATATTGGATGGTTGGTGAATATAGCATGAACTAAGAACTATAACTCGATTCATAGACTAAACAATTGAATGAGATGAGTTTTACACACCCTGCTGCTGTGTTCATTTTTGCAATAAATAAAAAATAAAAAAAAATCGACGAGAGAGCGTGCATGAATAATACCAGGCTTCAGTTCTGGATTTTAAGTTACAATCTAGTCCAAATCCAACAGAAAAAGTATCTGTGGGTCCAATCCAAAACCCAAAAGCTATAATTCTACATGGGCTTCCGGATACTCCCTCCCCTTGGGCTGTTCGAGATGGATCATCGAAGAGTTGTCTGTACCTTGAAGATTTCAATATATTCTCAAAGGCGTGTTTGATTGTTGGGTGTTAAAAATTGAGTTTTCTGGAATTTGATTTTTTTTGGACAAATAAAGTTTTTCCTTCAGCAAACTTTTTTTTTTGGAAAGCGAGCTAGGTTTTTATAGGATCCCATAACCTATCAACAAAGTGCGACCTACAGGTCAACACCATAAGAAAGTAACTATGCCGCCAGCGGGTCTCGAACCTAGGACGTGGGGGATAAACCCACATAGCCCTAACCACTCGACCATAACACCATTGGCATCCTTTGGCTTCGAAGGGCAAATTGAAATGGTCAAATGCTTCGGAAAGATCTTGTACGTGGTTGTGGCTGCGAAGGCTCTTGACCAGCATGTCGTCGATGTATACTTCCATATTTCTACCGATCTGTTATTTGAACATTTGGTTTACCAATCGTTGGTAAGTAGCTCCAGCATTTTTCAGGCCGAATGACATTATCCTATAGCAGTATATTCCTTTTTCCGTCACAAATAGGTTTTATCTTGATCTCGGGGGTGCATCAATATTTGATTATAGCCTAAATAGATGTCCATAAAGCTAAGTAGGTCGTGTCCCGAAGTGGCGTCTACGATCTGATCTATGCGGGGGAGTAGGAAGCTGTCATTTGGGCAGACTTTGTTTAGGTCAGTGTAGTCTACGCACACTCTCCACTTCCCGTTTTTCTTTTTTACCAGAATGGTTTTTGCCAGCCAGCGGGGTATCGCGCTTCCTTGATCATGTCTGCGTCAAATAAACGTTGTACTTCTTCGTTTATGATTGCGTTCATTTCGGGCACCACATGCCTTTTCTTCGGTCTAACGGTTTTCTTCGAAGTGTCAACTTCGAGGCGATGAGTGATTATCAACAAATCGATCCCGACCATATTGCGCATGGTCCAGACGAAGATGTCTTGATTACGCTGTAGCAGCTCCGTAAGTTGCTTCGCCACTACCTTGCTTAGGCGTGAACCGATATGAATGACCTTGTTTCTGACCATGTTGCGTCAGCTGTTCGCCACGTATCACTTGGATCCTCATATCTCCTAGAGTCCTTTATTTGGACCTATTGGATAACTCGGACTCGGAATGTGTTCCGTGAAGCACATGTATTCTGTTGACCGATGGCTCCCTGGGTTCGGTTCTTCTCTGTTCCGATCTCACGACGATGAAGTTTCGTGATTGCTTCGCCAGGTCTGTCATGTTCGCCGGAGGGTTTAGCATAAAAAAGTTGTAAAACTTTCCTCTCCGCAATTCGTTAATGAAGGCTGAAACAGCCGTTGTATTGTTGCACGTGTGGACGGTGGTTAACTCACTGTTAAAGCGGGTTAGATACGTCTCTTGTGTCTTGTCAGGCTTTGCTTCAGTGATGTGAGTGCCTTAATTATAGACAGAGCCTAGTGCATGAAAAGAGATCGTTCATCCGATTCGGGGTTCAATGGTGTTGCCGTCGGCACAGGACTGTGAGTTGGATGCCCGCACATGACAGGAACTACTGAAAGGGGCGGTACAGGGACGACCTGAGCGTTGGACGCATCCCCTTGTTCCTCGTTGATGCGTGACCTAGTGGTCACCATCTCTCTGTGTTTTTTTAAAGAGGACGACGTTTAGTGTAAAGTTACGAACTATGTCGTCCCCATGGTTGGCGCCAAACTGATGTAGTTGTTTTTTGCTTCCTGCTTTGACTTAATCCCGCTGACCTGCTGATCTGCACAAGTAACACACGTGAACCACAGATCACCGTGGGGTGGCCGATAACACTCTGATGCTAAAGTCAGACATGACTCCCAGGAAGGTGTAATGTTGTAACAAAGAATTTGTAGTGTACCTTAGCTTACCAACATCATGTCTTATTTATAGTGCAATGAGTCCTGGTTTACCAAGCCATCGTAGGCATAGTTTAGGGAGGAGATCTTCGTGGAAATCCCTATCTAATTAGGAGTCGTGCTGTAGGAGGGAAGTTCACTGTTAGCTCTGTGCTTCTAGATACGTGGGAGATAGTTCCCAATCCAAGAGCAATTCATAGAAAGGAGTTTCCCTGTGTGAAAAATATTTTGGTGTTTACTTCCTAGTTGGAAGAGGAGAACAACTGTAGTTGCCCGTCTAAAGGTGATCCTCGAGATACTTGCCTAAGGAGGGCTTACGGGTATTGAATATAGTTGTGAGACGTGTGGGCCTAGCGTGCTGTGAGAGTCTGGGTCTGCCTGGTGGACTGAAGTGAACGGGCTTAGAACTGCTTGGGTCGGATCAACATTGGGCTGATACTGGGGCATGTAGTTTGTCGAGATCATCATGAGACATGTATGACTAAGAGGTGTGACCGTTTTTATGTATCATCAAATATGATTCAGTGTCTTCGACATTAATCTTGATATGAAAATCTATTAACTTCAAAGTGATATGGATGTATCTGGCGGCAGACAACAATCAAAATGAAGAATAAGTCTAGGGAGCCTTATTTGGTTTTTTTTTTTAAACATTTTCTTTAAACACACAACCACAAACATCATCCATAGAAGGGGTAGAAGTGTCAAAAACTCCAAAGTGACACAAAAGAGGCTCCCAAACAAGGCTTTCTAGAATTGTTGCAAAATGAAATTATAGTATTTTATGTTATGTAAATATTTATCAACTAACAATCTTAAAAAGCTTTTTGTATTGTTTTTTATGTAAATAGTCTTTGAACAACAAAGATTTTTAATTGGTTGGGATGGTATGCCTTGGCAGATATTCAGTTTTTCTAGCAAAAGGCCAAAGGGTTCGGCACGATATTGATTTGTGCTTGAAGATGAGAGAAATATATTTGAAATTTAAAGCTCGCTGGAGCTCTATATTTTATGAGTCGAAATTTGTTTAAGAGTGTTCAAAAGTGAGTTAAAGCTTATAAATTCTGTTTTTTTTTTTTGCTATTTGGAAATTTGTTTGAGAGTGCTCAAGAGCATGGATTGTGATTTTGAGGAAAAAAAACCCAATTTTTTATTTTACGAAAACAAATAGTACAAAATGAAAATCTTCATTTTTCGACGACAAATTTCAATAATTTCATTCATAATTTCAATTTTGAGTTTCGTCCAGATCTTTTCATCACAATCTCCTTCCAGATCTCTTATTCCTCCAATTTCGTCTAGATTTATTCCATCATGGTCTAGTTGTAAATGCCTCACGGTGAAGAAATGACCAAAATACCCTTTGTCATTTTATTAGATATTGGTAATGGTTAAGATATAAAGTGAATAATAGGTATAAAAATAATCTTAAATAAAATAGAAAACTCTTTTAGCAAAGCCAGTTAAGTCATGACACTAAGCCATGCCACTAATTTACCCACGATGGCTTATTGGCTCAACTAATTTACAAATTTGTCATTTTGTTAGTATTGCCATTTTCTAACCCAATTTTGTTAGTATTGCCATTTTCTAACCCATTTTGTTTGTATTCTAAAATACTACATATATTTTTTCTTTTCTTCTAACCTATTTAAAGAGACTAAAAATTCAAAATAAATGGAACTTTAAATATTGTACTTTTTACATTAGCATATTACTTGTGCCGTTGTCACTCCACATATGTTTATTTATTCTTACTATTAATTATCATACACTGGACACCCACATCACCATCTCCACCATTGCCCTCAATCAGTTCCATAAAAATATCATATTTTAGAATACTAAATTTTTTAGAATCAAAATCAGTTAAAATTAGAATCGATTGAAAGTTCGGAGTATTTGTTTGAACGTTTAATAAAATGATCGTCCGTTTCTTTGAAAAATATTATACTTAGGCATGAAAATTTTAATAATACTTGCATGTTTTAAAAATAAAATACTTATTTTGAAAATTTAAGTGTTTATATTAATCATTGATTTTGTTGGAAAGTTATTCAAAAATGCATTTCAATGATACAAAATTTATCAAAGTTCGACAATAACGTAAATAGTTATGATAGTTTTCACTTTGAAAAAAAAGAAAAACATAATACTTTCTCTCTCCGCCACATGTATATTCCACTAACTTTTTCACATTTTTTTTCATTTTCTTTGCCTTTTTACATGTTTTATATTTACAAACCTACCATTGTAGAGGAAAATGAATCTCAACCCTCAACACCTTCCCAACTTTCAATCTTAGCCCTCTTTTATCTCCATTCTCATATGAAGTTTGTCCCAATCAACAATGAATAGTAAAACACCATTCTGAATTATAATATAGACGAGGGTATTCCCCGTGCCGTTGGCACGATAAAAGTTTAAAACTTGTCAAAACATGATCACTTTTAAGTTTTCAACATTCGTACTTACATGCCTAATCACCACCATCAACAATTGAAGAAAAATAAATAAATTAAAAAATGTTGGGTATGGTAATCGAACCCATGCATTATTGTTGCTTTAAGTTCTATACGATCCATTAGATTGATATATTTGGATAAATCTCAGCCGTCTTTTATCTCCCACTTCAAACACCATCCTGTTATGTAATATGGATATTTGGATAAATCTCAGCTGTCTTTTATCTCCAACCTCAAACACCACCCCGTTATGTAATATAGATTATAATTAAGTTTAATTTTTAGTTTATTGTTTCATTATTGTATTTAAAATTTTCATAAAAATGTCTTACCCTTCTTATTCTGGCATACACATGCGTGCGTTAAATGACTAGTCTATTATATCCAAAAGTGCTTTAAATTTTAAAGTCTTCTTTTAACGAGTTCAAATTGGCCTGTCAATCTACATTACCAATTCCCCAAAACTTTTTGCTAATTAAATCTCTTTGCAGGGATTTTATATTATTGTTTGCATATTTTTCTATTTGCTATTGTGTTGCTTCAGCAGAACTGAATCTGGTTTTAAAAAAACAAAACCACCAGGAGAAAATGATCAAGGTGCAACTATTGGAGTTTATTCTTATCTGATGTGGCAGATGATTATCCAACTGTAACAACTAGATAGGATACGTATGTAGTTAGCTAAGTTTATCAATTGGGTAGTTGTATTCTCTGTAATCTTGGTATCACATCCCTAGTACAACTCTACCAACAAGATAAGATAAGTATGTAGCTAAGCTTATCAATATGGTAGTTGTATTCTTGTACAACTCTACTCCAATGCATGTACATGTCTATTTAAACTGTCATTCTATCAATGAAATACACAATACTAAAACTTTACATGGTATCAAAGCTTCAAAGAGTTCTTTGATTTTTTTTATTAGCATCTCTCTTCTTCACAAATCCCAATAAAAAATGACAAACTCTAGTGAAACTTCTAACACAAAAATTATGCATCCAACTTTCACTTATTCAACCAAACAACGTGGATCTAGATCCCAATGCCCGCGACCAGTTTGTGATCATTGTGGTTGGGTCAGCCACACCAAAGACAAGTGTTATGTTCTACATGGCTACCCACCCGACCATTGCATTCATCAATCAGGATCTGGTTCTTCCAACAAAAAATCGGGTGCAAACATTCACCGTAACTCTACTCCAGAGCAATCTTTTACTCATGATCGATACCAAAATATTTTGGCCTTACTCATTCCCGTTTGTTGTCATGTTTTCACTTCCAAATATTCTTGGATTGTAGATATTGGTGCTACTGACCATATGATCTTTGATCCTAGTTTGTTTCATTCATCTATTGCAACTTCTGATATCACACCTGTTAAATTTCTGCTTGCACATGTTACTCATATTGGTACTATCCAACTGACCCCTCTTATTCAGCTATACAACGTATTATGTATCCCGTCTTTTAGCTTTAATCTCATTTTGGTAAACAAGCTTGCTTCTTCTCGACTTTGTTCTATCATATTCACTAATATCTCTTGTGTTTACCAGGACATTTCCCAGAAGATGACGATTGGAGTGGCTGAAGTACATGGTGGTCTCTATTGTTTTCATGCATTTCCCATTTCTAGTGGTAATCCATCAATCAATCCTAGGCCGCATTTCCCCAAGTAGGTTGATTTTTTTTTTTTATCAAAAGATGTTGCTGAAATCTCTAGGCAAACTCGATTGTCATTTCCGACGAGTGAAATCAAATCTATTGCACCATTTGATTTAATTCACTGTGATATTTGGGGTGGTTACTCCACACTTCATCAGGATCACGATATTTCCTCACTATCGTTGATGACTATTCACGATGCACATGGATTTTCCTTGTGCGTTTCAAATCTGAAACTCAAGTTTTGCATCGACAATTTTTTGCTCGGGTTCAAACTTAGTTTAATTGCAAAGTAAAAAAAATTACAATCTGATAATGGATTCGGATTTCATTCCCTTCGATCTTTTTTTCCAACATAATGGTGTTGTTCATCAATATAGTTGTATTGCAACACCACAACAAAATAATGTTGAACGGAAACATCGTCACATTCTAGAAACGACACGTGCTTTACGCTTTCAAGCAACCCTTCCATTTTTCTTTTGAGGTGAATGTATTTTAACTTCCATTTACCTTATTAATCTCATCCCGACCCCCATGTTATCGAACAAAACTCTGCATGAATTTTATTTAGAAAACTACCAAAATATGGTCATTTATGAGTTTTTGGTTGTTTATGTTATGCATTTTACATAATCTCATTCCCGTGATAAGTTTGATCCTCGAGCTTGAAAATGTGTTTCAATTGGGTATCCCTATGGTAAAAAAGGCTATCTTGTTTACAATCTTGAAAATAAAAAGTTATTTACCAGCCGAGATGTCATATTCCATGAAATCATTCTACCATTTTTCAATCATAAATCAGCCAACGCGTTGCCATTACCCATCCCTGACTTACCTCATTCATTCACCAATGATTCATCACCCACCAATGAAGTACCTTCAACTTCTATTATTCCTTTTGATCAACCCACAAATACCACTACACATACATATGTCCCTCCAAATGTCAATCCACATCCAACATCTTCAATTGATGCAGTCAATGGCACTCCATTACCTTATGCTCATCGTGTATCTAATCACACTTGACAACCACCATCCTACTTACGTGATTACCATTGTTCTAGTGCCATTGTACCACGTCACTCCGCGTCACATTCAACGGAAGGTCCAACAAAAGGTACTCGCCACCCTTTATCAAACTACTTGTGTTATAATAAACTTTCTTCATCTCACCAACATTTTGTCTCAGTTATGTCTTCTATTCCAGAACCCATTTTTTTTTCACAGGCTGTGCGTGATTCGAAATGGTGTGAGGCCATGGCAAATGGAATTCGAGCCCTCGACAAAAATAATACATGGACACTTACTACCCTGCCTACTCATAAAAAGGCATGTGATCGTAAATGGGTTTACAAAGTCAAATATCATTCTAATGGTTCTATTGAACGATACAAAGTGCAACTTGTCGCAAAAGGATTCAATCAAAAGAAAGTCTTGGACTATCATGATATATTTACTCCCGTGGTGAAACTTGTCACTGTTCAGTGTGTCATTGCCCTTGTTTCGGTTTGAAATTGGCATCTTCGCCAACTAGATGTCCAAAATGCATTCTTACATGGTGATTTGAATGAGGAAGTATACATGCACTTCCACCCGACTTTTCTAAACGGGGGGGGGGGGGGGGGGGGGGGGAGCAACGATTATGTCGCCTAAATAAATCTCTATATGGTTTAAAACAGGCCTCACGTCAGTGGTTTGCGAAATTCTCTTATGCACTCAAGGATGCTGGTTTTATACAATCAAAGGCTGATTATTCCCTTTCTACTAAACCTTCCCACTGGGAGTTTACAATGGTCCTTGTTTATGTGGACGACATCCTCATCATTGGCAGCAATGTATCGACAATCCATGATCTAAAGACATTTCTACACAAGCAATTTCATATCAAATACCTCAGTTTGTTGAAGTATTTCTTGGGCATCGAATTTGCACGACCAAAGGCAGGCATTTCCATGTCACCAAGAAAATATACGCTTGAAATTTTGGAAGGTATGAGATTACTTGGAGCTAAACCAATTTCTTTCCCCATTGAGCAAAACATAAAGCTGAACAATACCGAGGGTGTACTTATATCTGATCCAAGCACTTATCGACGATTAATTGGACGTCTCATTTATCTTACCATTACTACACCGGACATAGTCTATTAAGTTAATCTTCTAAGTCAGTTCATGAGTCAACCACGTAAACCCCATCTTCATGTCTGCTACTAGTTCTTTGGATCTGAAGATTTTTTGCGACTCTGATAGGGCAAGTTGTCTTATTACTCGTCGTTCCATGACAGGTTATTACACCATGTTAAGCCATTCTCCAATTTCTTGGAAAACAAAGAAACATGTTAACGTTTCTCGTTCCTCGGCTGAGGCCGAATATTGGGCGATGGCTTCAGCCACTTGTGAGATCACTTGGTTACGCTACCTACTTACAGACTTGGGTGTACCTCTTTTAAAGCCCGCAACACTCTACTGTGATAACCAAGCCACCTTGCACATTGCTGCCAATCCCATTCCCAATGAGCATACCAAACACATCAAAATTGATTGTCATTTCGTGCGTGATAAAATTCAAGATGTCACACTCCAAACCAGATACATTCCCACAGCTCAACAAATTGGCGATCTTCTCACTAAAGCCTTGGGCAACGATCAATTTCAGGTGTTATTTCGCAAGTTGGGTGTTCTCAACATTCACACTCCAACTTGAGGGGGAGTATTGGAGTTTATATTTATTTGTTGTGGCAGATGATTATCCAACTGTAACAACTAGATAGGATAAATATGTAGTTAGCTAAGATTATCAATAGGGTAGTTGTATTCCCTGTAATCTTGGTATCACATCCCTTGTACAACTCTTCCAACTAGATATTATAAGTATGTAGCTTGCTAAGCTTGTCAATAGGGTAGTTGTATTCTTATACAACTCTACCCCAATACTTGTATAAGTCTATTTAAAAGATTGGAGTTCTTCCTATATGGATATCAACTTTGATTGGGTTCCATGTTGGATCCGGATCCATGAGTACCCACCTAAGAAGCTCAATTTGCAAAATGTCAAGGTTCTAGTGGTGTGCTTGGGTCAGTTCAAAATATGGATTGACATCTCAAGTGGGTTTTATTTATGAAAACATGCCCCCTTTCTGCTTTTGCTGTGGTTTGGTAGGCCACAAGGTGGGATTGGCGTGTGTCTAGAATACTCTCAAGCCTCTCAATCTGCGCAGGAAGCCCAGATTAGTTCATATGCTCTTCAAAGGGTACTCCCATTCAATGCCGACTCTCGCATTCGCTGCTACCATCATGGTTCATCATCGAAGACAGCGAGCAAGGGGAATAGTCCCCCTAACAGGTTCATTATTCCACCTTCTTCGACAACCATCCCAGTTAAGTCGATGCAACTTATTGTTCAAAATTTAGGCTCTATGGAATCGCTAACTCACGCCACTGCTCAAATCCAAGCCGTTGATTTGGCAGAAAATCATCTAGACAGATCTCTATGCACCAGGCCCAATTCAAATGTAGAAGTCAGAGCTCTGCACTTGGTCGATCCGGTTAAAAACCAGGTTAATCTCCCTGCTCCACAGACAAAGAACCCAATTGCACCCATAATGGTCCCAACTTCCTTCATACAACATTCACTTCCTCCAAATCCATTCATCCTCCCACCACACAACATCCGCCCAACCAATCACATCTCCCATCAACATCAAAATCAGTGGTTCTCAAGTCAACTACATCGCCCTCCAATTCATTGCAACATCAAAACCCAACCACTTCTTTCACTCAAACTCACTCACCTGACACAAGTGTACCAATTCCATTTTTATTTTCGCAATCTACTCTCCACCTTTCTATAAATGCAAACCCTCTCATTCATGCATCTGACAACAACTTGCAACAACAACCCAGGCTATGGTAGCATCAAATTCATGCATCTATTTCACAAGTCTTCAATGCTCAAAACCCCACCCTAGCTATGGTAGCATCAGATCCAATCTCGCCATGTGGTACTCGTTTGAGTTCCACCTCTCATGCAATGGCTCCTAACAGTACACACACTGCTCAAGCTCATGAGACAGATAAATACAACCTTCATCCTGTTACAATGGCAGGTTTAGCTCCAGCTCAAGCAGGTAGTAACACCCAGACTTCAGTGCAACGCAGTAATAACATGCAGTATGACGACAAAGCCTTGGCTTATTCTTTTCAAACCAATGTCTCTGTTATGGTTCCATTATACTCACCAGCTTTGCATGATTATAAGGTCTCGGATAAGGACAATGTGGCCACAACAGTTACTGAAACTTGGCACTCATCTGCTGCTCTTTTGGCTAACAGATCATATGATTCTATCCCTATGTTCAATGGTGAAAAACGAGCACTGTTTAACACCACTATTGAAGGTTCATCATTGGGTGGCTCTGAACATCCATCTGTGTTTCGACTAAGCACATCTCTTTCTGTTACAGACCAAATTTTTGGTCCATGATTACCCTCCATCTATAATATGCTTAACTCCTTCCTAGTGGATCCACCAACTCTGGATGTTGATGCAACCTCAAAGCTCGTACAGGAAATTCTACATTTGACTCACAATGCAAACAACAAGGACATGATACCACCATCTTCTTAGGCAATTTCAGGAAATGTTCAATATGTTCTTATAGCTGACTTAGGCCGAGAAGTTAGGAGAAGGACAGTGACTAGAATGAAGGCCAACCATCAAGAACATGTTGTGATAGCTCCCTTCCAACACATAGGCCACACAGTGGTCTCAATTCTCACAGTTAGTGCCTCACATTGTATGCATTCTTCAATCAGTGAGTCTCATGGGAAACATAAGCTTGATCTCGGCCAAGAAGATGAGGAGTTTTTCGTGAGCTCTAAGCGTCATATGACAGAAGTGCCAATTCAATATTTGAAGACCCCATCCTAATCATATTCATCCAATACTCAGCACATCCAATCTGATGAAGCTACTCCTCAATCTTAGTTGAAACAACGTCGGTCCACTATTCTATCTATGGTAGCACCTATCTTCGTCCCACGGAACTGTTTCCCCCATCATGAACAAATGACTTATCCAGTCAATCTTTCATTGCTCCAAGTCTGTTTACAGCGACACCGGTGACCGCCGCAGCAAGGTCGTCGGAGTTATCATGATTCTTTGTTGGAATGCAAGGGCCATGGGTCCTGCACGTTCAGAACCTGAGGACCTTCTCCCACAAATCCAAAGCAAACATAATCTTTATTTCAGAAACTAAGGCAACTTCTTCCAGGATGGATTGCATACGACGGAGGCTTAGATATAAGGATGGGACCTCAGTTTCAGCTTCTGGGCTTTCTGGTGGTTTAGCATTTTTTCTTGAGAAAATATATTTCTTTATATGTTATTTCTACATGTAAATATTACTTTTACTGCATTATTGAAGATTATTATTCTACTGACTCTTGGTCCATTATATTTACTTATGGAGAACCTAGTCCGTCTCTCAGAACCCCTATTTGGCAATCACTGTCCCAACTCTTTGATATATGTGAACACACAACTATTATGATAGGTGATCTCAATGCTATTCTTTAACAAGAAGATAAACTGGGTGGTTGCAAAGTTACACAGGAATTTCCTCACTAGGCATCAACTTATGGACTTACCTTTACATGGCTTTCCATTCACCTGGAATAACAAACGTAAGGATTGTCATGGAGTGAAAGTTAAATTGGATCGTATCTGGCCCCGACGGAATGGTTAACGCTTTTCCCGTCAGCCAGTGCTTCTACGATTCATACCACATCCTCTTACCACAACAATTTCTCTAACTCTAGTTTCAAACATTAACTCAGGACCTAAACCTTTTTGGTTTTTTCATATGTTGACTCGAGATTCCAGTTGTCGACAACTTGTTGACTCATCTTGGTCCACACGGCCTCATCCAAATCGCTCCCAGAGCTTTCATTTGAAAACTAAGAAACTCAGCCAATCTCTTACAGGGTGGAATAAAACTTTTTTTTGAAACATTGATCAAAATGTCAAAGACACCCTTTTGACTTTGGACAAACTTCAAAACTGCCTTCCATCGGTTGAAAATGCCAATGCCATTGCTATTTTAGAAAATCGTCTATCTGAACTATATGTCAGAGAAGAATTATTCTAGAAAAATAAATCTAGTGAGTCCTGGTTCCAAGAGGGTAATCAAAACACCAAATTCTTTCATCTTTCTACCCTTTTACGGTGTAGGAGAAACACAATTCTTCGACTGAAAGATGAGTTGGGTTCTTGGAAATCAGATACCAAATCCATGGGGCAAGTTCTAAATAATTATTTTCTCAACATTTTTCAGACCTCTGCCCCAGAACCTCAACAAAAAATTCTCCCTTTTCCATCCTGTCATCATTAATCAGGAAAATGAAGCGCTCTTAGCTATCCCTGATGAAAGTGAAGTGCGAAACACTATTTTTGAAATGGGGAAACATAAAGCACTGGGACCGGATGGTTTTCACACCTTTTTCTTCCAACAATATTGGGATATTGTAAAGGATGATATCACAGAAGTAGTAGTTGACTTCTTCACAAATCGGGTTATGGACCCCAAGCTTAACGAAACTTTCTTAGCATTGATTCCAAAGCACTCTAATCCAACTACCCCTGACAAGTTTCGACCCATAGGTTTGTGTAATGTTATCTACAAAATCATCTCCAAGATTCTAGCCAATAGACTGAAACCCCTGGTGGAGCATATCATTTTTCCAAACCAAGGTGTTTTCTAAAAGGTCGATCTATCTCGGATAATGTGCATCTTGCGCATGAGACTTTTTTTTTTTTCAAATGAGACACTACAAAAAGAAATAATTGTGTTGGATGGCCCTTAAAATGGATATGTCCAAAGACTATGACTGGGTGGAGTGGTCTTTTCTTCTACAAATTATGGAATCCTTGGGTTTTGCCAAATGATGGATTAAATTGATTAAAGAATGCATTTCTACTACATCTCTCCATGTCATTCTCAACGGCTCGCCACAGAATATCATAAAACCATCGCGTGGACTTCGTCAATGAGATCCATTCTATCCTTACTTGTTCATCCTAGTGGCCGAGGCTCTGTTTCGTGTTCTTGTCCAAGCAGAATTGTTGAACCAAATCAAGGGGATTTGTGTTAGAAGAAACTCCCCTTATATCAACCATCTTCTCTATGCTGATGACTTAATGGTATTTTGTCACGCCTCGTTGGCAGAGGTCCATGAGGTAAAAGACATTCTCTCTTCATATTTATTGCCTCAGGACAGGCTATAAACTATGAGAAATCATCGGTCTACTTTAGTTCAAATGTCCACCATTGACATGCCCGAATGATCAACAAAATCCTGGGTACTAAATCTTACAACCCTAAAGACAAGTATCTTGGCACACCTCTACTCATTTCGAAAAAGAAAGCTTTCGATTTTCAGTTCATTATTGATAAAATCAATACCAAGTTTTCAACCTGGAAAACAAGGTCGTGTCCCAAGCAGGGAGAACAGTTATGACTTAGGCGGTAATTCATTTTATCCTATTTATATCATGCAAACTTTCCTTCTATCCAAAAACATCACCAACAAGATTGACACTCTAGCCAAAGACTTCTGGTGGGCCGACACTGTAGAGGATAAATCAAAACATCTCTATACTTGGCAGCGTGTCTGTTTACCCAGACATCTTGGAGGGCTTAATATCCATTTGGCTAGAAATAAAAATCTTGCTTTTAAAGCCAAAAGTGTTTGGCAGCTTGTTTCGCAACCCACCCTTCCTTGCTCTTCCATGTTTAGAGCAATCTATCTCCGTAAAAGAAGCATGTTTCAATTACTGAAACCACCTAATATTGCTTCTTGTGCATGGCGAGGCTCCTTTGCAGCCTTGCCACTAATGACGCCACATGGTCTAGCAAATCCGGTCGGGTAACAACATTGACCAATTGCAAGATTTTTGAGTAAAACCAGGTCTTGTTCTGGATGATTGTCATCCGTCGACACCCACCTCAGAATCCCTTCAGATTATCCCAGATCTATGGAACCCATCTTCTGGGCACCATGTTCAGGAGAATTTGGACTTGCTCGAATGCATTTTTCTTGACCCAATGGCCAAGGACATTTCAGAGATTTTTATTAGACCGTTGATCTCCCCTGATAAACTGATCCGGAATTTTGACAAGAGAGTGGTTTTCTCTATTCGAAGTGCTACTAAATCTTTTGCTAGTGAAACTTTGGAATCTTCTTCCTTTTTGCTCCCATCTCCCGCCTCCCTTCTTAGTAACAAAATTGCACGAGAATTATGGAGAATTAAGGCCCCCACCCCTATTCTCTTCCTTATCTGGAAAGTTTCCCAAAATATCCTTCCTACCATGTCGAAACTCTCTCAACTTCACGTGCCAATTCATGATTATTGCATTTTCTGTCAAAATCCTTGCCCCCACCCCTACTTTTTCTGCCTCCTTATTGCACAATTTTGGCTTTTGACTCTCTCCTAATTGATTGGCTTAAGGCCAATGTGACAGAAGGACTGCCCCCAACTTTCTTTTCCTTCATGCGAGACACTGCTGCCGCACATAATAACATCAAACCTGAAATGCTGTCACAATTCTTTGTTATCATCTTATCCATTTGGCAGTTTCGCAACAATATTATCTTTAGTAAGGCATGGTTTTTAACGCCACTTAATCCTCCATCTATGACAAAAATGGAAGCAACAATGGTTTGACATGCCCGCGACCATTGTTTTTTCCGTCATCTCTCTTCACCAAACCTTAGACAATGCTATCGTTGATTCCAAAGTCAGTCTCATGTACTCACTCCAATTCCCTTCATCCCTACCAATAGCCAAACCTCTAGACTTCATATGATTCATTGTCAACTCCATGCAGCTGAACACAATCAAATCAATTCTCAACACTAGAACACTTTATCACCCCCTTTTAGAATTGAGCAGGACATGATCTTTGTTACTTATGATGCGAGTTTTTGTGCCCCATCACAACAGGGTGTTCTAGGAATTTTTGCGGTTGATTCTCAGGGTAACGCGTGTGCAAGATTGGCGCAACAGATTCAGAGGAAGATTTATGATAGTACTATGGCAGAGTGCCTAGCAGTAAAAGTTGCTCTACTTTTGATCCAATCAAGAAGATGGCGAACAAGTTTTTTGCTTGGAGATTTCGACAGTCTTCATTCTATTTCGCATAATAGCTTAGAGGTGGATGACTTGAATATCCATTGGATGTGGCAACCAATTATATGTAATATTAAAACTATGCTTTCTATGCATCCTTTTTGGTTTTGTAATTATATCCCTAGAGACCTCAACAGAGAGGCCCATAACCTTGCAGCTTCGATTGGGAATTATGTAATATTTACTATTTAGTTTTATGGTAAGCAAGGTTTTAACAAAAAAAAAAAATAATAATAATAATAAAAAAAAAAAAAAAAAAATACACAATACTAAAACTTTACACTTACACACCCTAAAAATGGCAATAGGAGCACAAATGTCTACTCACAAGATTATATATAGTCATCATCACAAGATGTACTCACATGCAAACTATAGAAGTTTGTTGGAAGGAAAACCCAATGCATTCAATATTTCAATTATGACAACTGCCCTATATGAACAAATAGAATAGGATCCATTTCTGAGGGTCTATCAGAAAGTAGGCTAGCCATTGTAGGCATAAGTGCCAGAATGATGATCGAAAAATCAAAATCATTATGGCATATCGCAATATATATTGTTTCCAAGGATATATAGGATACATTCTGATATTAGGAATACTGGCTCAGAACTGTTGCATAATTATATATTGAACCATACTGTGAGTGACACTTCCAATTGTATCACCACTCCTTGTGCAAAGCCAAATGGAGCCTTTGTTGTTGACTTGCGACTGGCTAAATCTTCACCATGGTATTTTAAAATATGTTTACTTCTTGTAATATCATGTTTAATTTGAATTTCTGTTTGAAACATTTACTAATCACTCACATCAACATGTTTTACATTAATAATTTGATCGTTACCAAATAATTCAAAAGATACAACTTGCTAAGTCAACCGAATTAATTTAAGCAAGACAGATGACACCGGTAGACAGGAAAATGAACAAAAAAAAAGAAGAAGGTATTCGCATAAAACAATGAGTCAAGAATGCTCCAAAGGTTAAAGGAAGCATACAATCATTTAAACAAAAAATACCACAAACAAACACAATGAATACTGTCATCATCGACAATATACAAAATACATATTATTTTGAATTTAGGGCATGTTTGGTTGCATAGAATTTTATGTCATGGAAATCTATGAAGGAATTCCTACATTTTAGGCTAATTGATATATCACTCTACATCTACCATTTGACCACCATTTGATTTTGTTATCAATGGTGGGAATTGAAGTCCCATGAACATGAGAATTCTACTCCTTGGTCCTTCAAGGCATGTGATTTTCATGTTCATGAGACTTCTATTCCCACCATTGATCACAAAACCAAATAGTGAATGTAGAGTGATACATCAATTTAGACTAAAATATAAAAGTCTCCTCATAAATTCCAATGAAATAAAATTCCATGCAACCAAACACACCCTTAGACTCCACATTAGCTGCTCTCAAAAGGGTCTACTTTCTTGCCATTTTTCGTCACTGTTGAATTACTCATGAAGCAAAACAGACACTTGTTCCATTCCCATTCATGGTAAAAAAAAAAAAAACATTATGATCTTCTGATGATAGACCTCAGAACTCATCAGTGTCATCATCTCCTGCACTTCACTCAAGTAAGACATAATCTCTTTATATCTAGTGGGGGGAGGGAAAGGGAGCGAGCACTCATCGCCCTCGAGATAAGCCATCACCAAACTTTTTAGGGTTTTTGTGGCCTCTCATATAAGTGGAGCCCCCACATGAAGTAAGGGATTGATTGATTTGCATTAACTCAAACCACCACAGGCATATACAAAGAAACCAAAAGTGGCATTGATTGAATTAGCTTTGATAGAGTATCAAAGTAAGACAAAGTAGAGAAAGAGAAAAGAGAAAAGAGAAAAGAGAGCTAATGAAGTTTATTGACACCAAGGAATGAGTACTCCGAATGTTTTTTTTCTAATTAATTCCCTTTTTGAAAATATGAAAAAGGGCTGAAAAGTCATTATCCCTTCTTCTGCAGAAATTTACTGATTCCATTAATTTTTGGACTTTCTATAATTTCTGAAAAATGGCTTATCTAGGCATGCAAATCTCTTTTTTCCCCACGGAACTCTGCCATTTTGTGATTTGTTGCGCAAATCCTTCCTTTTGACTTTATTGATTTGTTGCGATCTCACTTCTTTGGCTTCACCGATTTACTCCTTCAAAGCTTACCGATTAGCACATTCAAATCTTCATCTTTAAGCCTCTATCCTTTGAGTTGCATACTTCAATTGGCCACGCACGTTAGATTTCTCTTCTTATCTTCAATATAACCCCTTCTCTAGGGCTTCTTCAACATATCATCTCCCATTTCTTGATTCACCTCTCAAGGGCTTGTCATTTGTGGGTAATAAATTTTAGTTTATGTCATATGCTTTATTTGAAGTTCATTGCTCACACCTCATAGTTTGGCTTTAAAACTAAATATGCCCACCTCAACTGTATGAATTCTTTATAATATGTTGAGTTGTATAATGTATTGAACAATTAGTGCATACAAAGCTACATTTAATATGGCTTATAGTTTGATTTGGGCGTATCTTAATTTTTTTACAATATAATATATGTTTTCATATTTTTCCATATCTTCCTACCATTTTCCATATAGTATCGAAAATTTTTCGAAATATTTCCTTAAATCAATACAAGATATTATTTATAACAAGCGGTTTTGTTGGTTGGTTAATTGGTCACATTTTATTAATGAAATTATTCCTGAAAAGGGTTGGATTAGTATTTTACTGGATATAGCAAAGTAAAAATCGTGCTTTTATAGCGAATAAGTGTAAGTAGTTTTTGTCAGAATTGAAAAGTTCTGTCTCGAAGTCAAATTTTAAGTATTATATATATATTTTTTATCACCAACATCTATTATTTAGGTAGAGTCTATCGCCTATTTTCACTAAGAAACCAAAAGATATCCCAAAACAAAAAAGGGAGGGAAGAAGCTGATATAGAAGAAGTAACAACTTTCGAGATTAAACAGGAAGAAGAGGAATTCAAAGAAAAATTTAAAATAAAAAGAAGAAAAACCTCCCGTAACTTTTTTTTAAACTATAAAAGATGGAATCGTCCCATTGCGATAAACAAAAAATGATCAATTTAAAATATTTGTAAAAGATGAAATGTCAAAATATATTTTTTTCTCTACGCATGCACGTGATGGAAAACTAATAATATCTTTTACATATCCACCGAATTTATTAACTGTTTTAAAAGTGATATGCAAAAAGTTGGTAAGGAGGCTCCTAGAATGTGGCGCCATTGAGGCAATCATTTTGATTGTATTGAAAGGCCCAAATGCTAAAACTTTAACTATTGCAAAATTGCTAAAACGGAAAATTGATTGTTGAACCAAATATCAGATTTATATAAATTTGGAGGATATATTATGTATCAAATCCTAGCTACTTCATTGATACATAAAAATAAGTACCAAACTAATCGAGGATACCAAGAAAAAAAACAATGTTGGTAAGATATAAAGAGATTCAGAACAAAGAAAATAGGGAAAATAAAATAAAAGAGAGAGGCTAGAGAGCGAGGAAACGGGCGAGGAGAGGGACGTGGCGGGGTGGGAGCCGTCCACCCCGCTCGGGATGCGTGCCGCAATTTTTTGTGCACGCATCCCGAGCAGGGTGGACGGCTCCCACCCCGCCACGTCCCTCTCCTCGCTCGTTTCCTCGACATTTAGAATTCCCCAAAATAAAATGTTACTAGGTGGAGTCTTGATAAATCCATTGCATGACATCAAAGGTCTTGATAAATTCAAATTGTTTCTTTGGCCAAATTCTTTCTTTGGTTTGATACCTATAATGGTAGTTGATGAAACACTTCATATGGATCATGTAACATAATTGTCCATTTTTCCAAAATCTCATTCCTTGCTTGACACCACAAGACATCCTTGATTCTTCTTCCATGTGGTGGAGGGGTTTGGGGTAGTGGAGGGTTCACTTTACAACATCACAACCGAGTCTGCTTCCATGTTTGAACTTGAATAGAAGTCTAAATTTTGCAATGTAAACAAAAGATTTAAAATATACAATATATGGTATGTTTTTCTATCTCATTCATTCAACACATCTTACCTCATACAAATGGCAAATGAAATTGAACAAAGAAAAAAAAAAAAAAAAAAAAAAAAAAAAAAAAAAAAAAGATAGCACTATGGTCACAACCCCAATTATTTTTTATGAATTGAATAGAGGGTGAAGCAATGGGGATGTTCCAAAAAACTAAATACATAAAAGAATGATTAAAAAAGAAAGGAAAAAGAAAAAGAGATGGCAAATCAACTGATGAACACCAAACACACATACACACAGAGATTGAGAAGATGAACACAAATACAACTTACTCAAAGAACTCCCAATTAAGCTTATTAGCTGGGCTAGTGTTGGTGGTACCATTGGAGGCTGTTGGGTATGGTAACAATGCAGGACTTGGATCAAAGGTCTCCCATTTTGTTGTCACCACTACTGGTTCTGCCGCGGATTGCCTCTGTTGATATTGCTGTTTTTGTTGTTGCTGTTGCGGTCGTTGTAGATGGTTCTGATTTTGGTATTGCTGTTTGGGATGGTGCCTTATTGGCAATTGCATTGGCCTAACTGAGATTCTCTCATGTTGCTTTGGGGTTTGACCCCCATTGCTACTTGCCGTGGCATTTCGAATCTTCAACAAATCGAGTGTCTCAACATACTTTTGCACTCTCTTAACCTATAACATATTCATAACAGAATTCAGAGATCACAATAAGCTGACATTTTTCTTAGTGTAATTCAATGGAGAAACATGATAACTCGGTTCGAGAATTACTATTAGACAGTAAGATACCTGCATTCTCCTCTGCAATTTAACATCCCCATCGGCAATAATTCCATCCAATTTGAGCAATTGGGTCATCAAGCATTCAATCAAACTCAACACTTCAGTTTCTTCAACTTTTCTTCCTTTGGACATCACAGATTCTAGACTTGAAACCTATCCCAATTACAAATTTAATCATTTATAGCAAGTTGGATATCAATTCATTACCTTTCTTATAGTTCAAACATTAGATCCAAATAAATTGATCAATATTTCTAATGATCATGCAAATAACAGAATTATACCTGGTTGGCAAGTTTGTCAACTTCCAAACTGATCTCTGACACTGATTTCGATGCCTTCTCCATCTTTGCAGTCTTCCGCATCTCGAGATACCGTCTTTCCTGACTTGTAGGATCCTCAACAAGCACAATTTTGGATCTTTCCTTCACCCCCACAATGTCTAAATACGAATTTGAATCCCTCTCCTTGTCTTTGAAGAACAGCTTCATATCTTGAGGATGAATTCCCGTCGGAGTAGCCAACAATTTCTTCAATTCACCTGCAATCCCAAATCAGTCTCCTAAAATTAGCACAACCCCATTTCTAAAAACACGATCAAATCAACATAAAAATCAAATTTTGTTAAAAATTAGCAAAGCCCCATTTTGAGAAACACAATGAAAATCAACATAAAAATGAAAACTTTGACATCAATTACCAAAACTGGCTTGAGAATTCACATAAATTTCATGATTAGCTGCACCATGTTTAACCCTAATTCTGATTGTTGGAGCAGGAACAGCAGTTCGATCCGCATCTGGGTCCCTTTTCTGAACTAGCATTCCTCCTGGTCTCAATTCCCAATCAACCACCTGTTCTTCCTCCCCTGAATTCCCCAAATTCCCCTTTTTGGGTGACATTTCAAAACTCTTGAGCTTTGTTCGCATCATTTTCACCCACACTTTGTGTGTTTGTGTCTCTCTCTCTCTGTGCTTGATCTTATTGTTGAAACCCCAAATCCCCCTTTTCCCTTGGTTCAAATAAACAGCTTCAGTGAACTCCAGAAGAAGCAGACCCAGTGATGAATAGTTGACAAAAAAGCACGAGAGCAAGCAGAATTCACAAAAAGGAAAGATTTTATAGAAATCCAAATGAAGGAATTGAGAAAAAAACGCCTCGAAATGTTCAGATCTCTAGAAACACAAAGGCAAAAATGGGATTTTTTTTTTCTATATATGCGGAATCCAATGAAACCGATTGATGGCCGAGGATCTCTCCAAATTTATGAAGAGGATGGAAGAAGAAACCGAGACTCCAAACTTGTTTTGGTTAGGCTGATTATTACCTTTCTTTACTATTTCTCTCTTCTTCTCTTCTCTTCTTCCACCAAAGAAGAGAAGCAGAAGGGAGACCAAACAACAACAAACAAAAATTATAAATCAACAAAAAAAAAAAAAAAAAAGGAAGGAAGGAATGGACACCCCAACATAACCAGAGAACAATTTATATCAATTAAATAATTCGTTTTTTTTTTTTTAAGAAATATATATTAGTAAAAAAAAAGGGGGGTTTTTTTTTTGCATAAATAAAGGCCGCCAAAAAGCTTCTACCTCACAAGTGGGTAGCTTTTTCTATGACAAATTTACCAATCATATTAGAATTTTTGTAATGAAAAATAAGGGTAATTTCTTCTTTTGGTAAATAGCTAATACTAATACTATAGAAAGTCTAAGAAATGATTGACCTATGACCGTGATTGATGGTTAACCAAAACTAATTAGGATCATGATTTGCAAGCTTATTGGATTTATTAATTTGATTTATTTTGTTATTGTAATGGAAAGAATATGGAAATAAGATATTAGATTCTAGGGTTTATTGAAGACAGATATGACAAAGTTTTATGATTATGGATTCATCAACAATGACAAGCTTCACGTGGTGTGTTTTTTTGTCAGCTTTAGATTAATTAGGATGAAATGTTATTGTTTAGGACATTTGAGATAGTTTGGATCCTTTCTTTCATTCAAAAAAGATAAATGGGGGAGTTTCAAAACTTGGAAAATGTGCTGCTGATTTTTGTACTATTATGAAAATTGACCATTAGAGCTTTGATCTTTTTATGGGGGTTTTCTATTTATTTCGATGGCATAGTATGGGATGAGACTAGATGGACCTATCCGTATCTCATCTCGTTTATTCGGGATCGGGATGGAACAAGACGGGATAGATCTCATCCCGACCTTGTCCCATCTCAAACGAGATCGGGATGGAACAAGATGAGCATGTACTAAATCGTCATCCAATAAAAAATAACAAAAAAAAAATTTATCTCACATTACTCACACACTAATAATGTCAAATTTATATACATATAACTAACATCATAAATAATAATAGATATTAAATAAATAAATATTAAACTTTTTTTTAAAAAGCAAATAAATATTAAATTTCATTTAGAACTAATGATTCAATTCATTTAGATTTCATATAGAATTTCATTTTACATTGGTTTAATTTCAACACATTCTAAACTTTAATTTAAAAGAGTATTTTAATTAAAATTAATAATAATAATTATTAAATAAATAAATTCGGGACGAGACAGGATTGAAAATCTTCATCTCGATCCCATTTCACTCTAGATCGGGACGGGACGAGCTCGGAATGAGTTTGATCAATCCCAAAAGGATCCAAAAAAATCGAAACGAGACAGAATATGATCGGAACAAAATCGGAATCGCAAGATGGGATGTCCACCCCTAATTTCTACTGAAAATATTTTAGATGATAGGAACTGTAACAGGGTATGCAATTCTTTATAAAATGTGAATCAAAGAGAATAGAGGACTCGTGACTACCTAATAATGTGTGCTTACCTGCCCATTTGGGAGAGTTTAAATTATATACTAGTCAAGGCTTTGAGCTACAAAATCAATATGAATTGAACCTTTTGTGGAAGTACAATTCAAGTAATTTCAGAATCTCTAATGATATGAAACATGACATATAGCAAAAAAACATGGAATCCATGAGGAAACATTACAAAAGCAAACCTTTTTTTAAACCCTTCATATATTTGCTTATGCTAAATAACTTGTTTCCACATGTAAATGGTGCTAACAAACACGACCTAAACCCAACCCCTAATTACCAAAACACGTGGCTCCTGTGGCTTTTACTTCCCAGACCAGCAGGCCCACTAATTCTCAGATATCTTGGCCCACTCTCTTTTAATTCACGAATAACTCACCTGTCTGTCACTGTAACTAAGTACCCTGATTTTAGGGAGTGAGGGACCCACCGCCCACTCTCCTCTTGGGATGGACCCATCTCGAGGAGGGTGGGCAGGGTGAGAGGCCCTCCCTCGCGCCTCCCTAGAGCGAGACTTACTCAGCTAACGAGCAAGGAAACGGGCAAGGGAGGGGTGGAACCCTCCATTTCCTCGGAATGTGTGCATTTGCGCATTTCGAAATATGTGCATTTGTACATCTCGAAGGGGATGGAGGTTTCCAGTCCACCCCCCTCCCTCGCTCGTTTCCTCGCCGGTTAGAATTCCCCCAACTAAGTAATATCTTGAGGGCCCACGTTTCCTTGGACCTTTCATTTTAACTAGGCCCATCCAAAACCTTTCAGTCTGTAGTACATGAGTCTTGAATTCTTCGGCCCAGGAGATGTCAGTGGAAAGTTTATTTATTTACGATGTTGCCCCCACACCTTTCCTCCCGTGATGCAACTTTGCAGTATTCATAGAGCATTTAGGGCTCGTTTGGTTACTCGATGGAATGAGAATATATATGTTTGATATACTTTTAAAAATGATAAGGTGGTAATGTAAAACTTATTTCCAAAAATACCTTCACGTAAAAATCAAAAACCCCAAACCATCCCCACTATCTCTCTTTATAAGTTAACTCTTCCTTTTTTTTTTTTTTTTTTTTTTTTTTTTTTTGTGACATGGTGGGTGGTGAAGGGTGGGTGAGGTGGTGGTGGTGGGTGGATTTCTTCACAGGGTGAGGAGGTGGTGGATTTCTTCACAGGTGGGTGAATTTTTTCACATAGTGGGTGATGGATTTCTTCACAGGGAGGGTGGGTGAGGTGGTGGTGGTGGGTGAATTTCTTGTCACAGAGAGAAGGGTGGGGGGTGAAGTGGTGGTGGGGGGTGAAGTGGTGGTGGTGGGTGAATTTCTTCACAGGGAGAAGGGTGGGTGAGGAGGTTTTTTGTGACAGTAGGTGAGGTGGTGGTGGCGGGTTTGTGACAGTGGGTGAAATGGTGGTGGTTTTTTGTGACAGTGGGTGAGGTGGTGGTGGTGGGTAGATTTCATGAGAACAGAGGGAAGAAGAAATTACAGGGGGAGGGTGAGGAGGGTAAAAATGGTCATTAGGTAACCTTAACCATTACAATGAAAATGATAATGGCCATTCATAGGGGGAGGTAGGAATGACCATTACAACCAGATCTGTAATGAAGATTATCATTACAATTATTTTTTGCTTCACCAAACAAAGGAATGTAGTTGACCATTGTAATAGCCATTACATTACAAGGGTCAAAGAGGTAACCAAACACGCCCTTAGAGAATCCACCGTAAATAAATCATCCCATTAGGCTTCGTTCGCCATTTGAAAGAGAAGTAAACAGGAACAACAATTCTAGGCAAGGAACACAACCTTTTTTTTGTCAAATTTTAGGCACTTTACATTTTTATCCCTTTTACAAATGATGTTTATGATTGTGTTTTAAAATAAAAAAGATAAAAATTTAAAAAAGCTTTTAGCTGACTTAAAAAATGCATGCCGTTCCCAACGACCTAGATTTACTCAAACATGAAACTTTAGGTCCTGCAGGTTTCTTTTAATCAACTTTAGTTCTCATGGGGTTCAACCTGATGAGCACGCACTGCAACTAGAGTGGTCTACTTCAAATTGCACGGCTGCGATGTAACATAAAGGATGGTATGTTCTAAAAACGTTGTTAAATGTATGAATTTTTAACTTAGAGCCTAGTATTACGAGGTGGTACTTAGTAATAAAAATGAAGGATAAATACCAAATGAAGTCTTCAAAACTATTAATGGATATTAAGTTAGCGACAGACTTGTGGCAAATGAAATTACGAGTCTAGAGTTCAAATACTGCCAATCAAACGGCATTTGGCAAAGGAGGGGGGGGGGTTGTGGCAAATGAAATTACAAGTCTAAATTTCAAACATTGCCCATCAAGCAGCATTTGGTACATGAGGGGTTGATGAATAAAAAGAATCCTCGAAATTACCTGAAAAGAACGAGAGAGGTTCTTGGCTTGGCAAAGAAACGAGGTTTGGCATTAAGCCAAAAAAAAAAAAAAAAAAAAAAGTAGGAGACAGACGCCTCAAGTAAAGCAAAACCTAATAAGCTGCTTAAACGTCAACCTCTTTTGTAGAAGGAAACGTATCGGCCACCTATCCTCTCAACTCATATGAGATGAGGTCACCATCCACTCTCTTTAAGCTAACTCAATCCACCGACACTCCATCTGTCACAACAACACCCACGTGGCGACATCTTCACTGTTGGTTTGGAGGCTAACACGTGGTTCCGTGTGAAATGATTACGTAAGTTAAGTAGAAAGAGACTAGATAACTTCTAGTTGTATTATTTATTAATTAAACAAAGTAAAGTGTTTTTTTGGAGGAGTAAATGGAATTTATGAATAGAGCAAAAAAAAAAAAAAATATATATATCTCATCCCCAGTTAACCAAAAACAATATGCAATGTCATTTTCTTTTCTCTCATGCACCATGATGCATATGATCTGTATTCTTAGCTGAAACGGAACAACATCATCATCCAAGGACAGAATATCAAAAAGGTCATTTGAAGGGAATAAAACAGGAATTCAAAACCCTGATTCTGAGACCGATTTAAAACCCTGATAATCTTTCAGAAAATAAAATGATAAAGATTTGCTATTAGGAAATCTTGAAGATAGATTAAAATCATTCCAATTACGAAAACATTGGGCGATATTTAAGACAATATCAAAGTATTGGATTTAAGAATGAAGTGATAAAGTGAATAGTATTTGAGATCTTGTGATAGGGTTCTTGTTTTGTAAAGATGTGGGTTTTGGGTTGGAGAGATTTGATTTAATAAGGAAAACGAGTTAAGCTAGCAAATGAGTCATAGCAACCTTGATAGAGATTTTTCTAAGTCTTCTAAGGGTGGTTATGATGTTTTTGTCTCCTACAATTTCCCCCTCCTCTAGTTGTTTACTCGCAACCAACTGTACACAACTACACATCACAAAAATTGGCCCCCCACTCCATATTGTTTCTTCTTCAGTGTTCTATTTTGTTAATACCTACCGAGTCAATGTTTAATGCAAGTTATTCAACTTATGTGAATCATTAGTGTTTAACAAGAAATAAGTGAATCAATTCAGAGTTTTATTGACATGGTGTCGGGTACAACTTATTATCACTCTCAGGTAAAAGAGCTAAAAAAGGATTCTAACGTTAGGTGTAGCGGTGTCCTCAAAATGACACAAGACTGTAATATTAAATAACAAAAATAAAACAATTCTCATAATTCCATTTGAGTTAGGTACAACTTTTAAGTTCTCCCACATATATATATATATATATATATATATATATATATATATATAAATTAGGTACAAAGGAAAGTATCAAAGTGATGATGCTTTTTGCATATTTGTAAGTAGCAAACTTGTATTTGTTGATATGAAACCAAAAATCTAGATAGTCATGCCCCTAGTGTCAGGGGGGCTTTCTGTATGTGTGATTGTGTTAGAATGAGGCATTATGAACATCTCTAGGGTGATGGAGGATATTGGGTCTGGCCTAACTCTCTAGACAAGTATGAAAACATAAAAGGAGGATAACTATCCAGTATGGTTATGTAATCGTTTTTGTAAACAGTAAGTTATGTAACAATATTTTATATATCTAATTACGCCTATGGCTTTTATAATTAAAAAAAACCAATGACAATGAGAAATTCAAAAAATTGTCCTTGCTTTTTTGATTCCCGAGATTATTATCATTCTGCACAAGGAGGAGCCGTATGAAGTGAAAATCTCATATACGTTTTGAAACGAGGATTTTTTGAATAGAATGAACAACCATAACGGATGTCAGCTCAATCCGAAAAGTCCAGATTTATTTGCTTCATAGATAAAATTACTATTTGACACAACTCAACATTATAAGAACAATTGTTGTAACATGTACATTTCCTTATTATCTCTATGTACTAGGGCGGACGCGCTCGGACATTCAATACTTTTTATTTTATTTTAAGTGCCTCTGTAATTTATAAATAATTAGAGAGTTTCAAATAAATTATTATGTTAAAGGCTTAAGTATAATTAATCAATGTTTGAGAAAGGTTAATTTTGATTATAAAAATACTAAATATAGATGGCAAAATTGGAAAATCATAAAGTTAATTGTACGGGCCTTTTTATAGTTTATAGATAATTGGGAGTGCTTGAAATAAACTATGTTAAGGGTTTAGATATAATATATCAATGTTTACGAGGGTCTGATTTGGATTGTAAAAATTATGAAATTTATAAAGCAAAATGAAAAATTCAAAAGTTAGATGTAAGAGCCTATTTATAATTTATTGATAATCAAATGGCTTCAAATGAATTATGTTAGAGGCTTAGGTATAATTAATCAATATTGAGAGGGGGCGAAGTTTGATTATAAATAATATGAATTTAAGTGGGTAAAAGTGTAAAAAATATATAATAGTAATTTTTATTTAAAGACATAAACATCTTTTGTAACTTTTACCACATTTTGTTTTTTTTTAAATATTATAGAGTTGGGAGGGGATTGTCGACACCCAAAAATTAGGTTGGAGATAAATGTGTAATAGTGTTTTTCAGTTAAAAGACACATACTCCTGGCATTGTTCATTGTCTGTTGGTTTTGCTTGTACTTATTAAAAATAGGGGAGTGCAATATGAAATCAAATAAGTAATGAACAATGATGTGTGATGATACATCAAATCGTCTTCTGATCAACACTGTACGCGTGTCATGATAATCTCGTCAACAGAACAAAACATGTCTGATTGCACGCATAATTCAGCAAGGTACAAACAACATTAAACCCACTATTAGCAAATTTCATAACGTTGAATCCGAATTGCAGTGCCTTAATAAGCCCATGCATCACGCAGTCAAGCCCAATATTAGTAAGCTCTGATAAGGCAAGTATCTAGGGGATCGACCCAAGACAGACATGCCAGCAATGCATCGGATCTGACTAGGAAACAAATACTAGAGTATAAGTCGCAGACAACACTAAAAAATGGAAACCTCTCCCACATATCTAGGAGCACAAGTCGTGTAGAAAAACTACCCTATTTGGACAATTCTCAAACATGAAAGGATCTCGAGCAAGTTCTCTTTCCCTAAACTATGCCACCAAAGGCCTAGTCGAACAAGGACTCTCACACTATAAAAGGAAGATAAGGTCGATGAACTAAAGTACGCTACAAAAACTCAATTTACAGCTTTAAGCCTCTTCTAAGCCTTATCTAACTTAAACATTAGAGTGTCATCGACTGCCACATGGTGGTCTTTGGCTCGCGTGTGCTACTTTGTGTACGTCTAGTTAAAGGCGAGGAACGTGAACAGGAATCGACTACATCAGTTTGGCGTCTTCCGTGAGGAACGACATAGTTCCTCAGAAAAAGCAATAATACCACCTTTCCTACAAAACCAGAAATATTGTGATAACAAGGTCTCGTAACAATACAGATGCTGCAAAACTCTCGAACGCTCGAATTAGCAGAGCCCCGCCCACTCCGGAGCCACCACCACCGCGGGAAGAACCCTCTCAAACCCTCGCGTCGGTGGTAGCCATGGCGGACCCAAGGGTGGATCTACTGTCAACCCAAATTCATCAAATCACAGAAGAAGTGAAGGCATTCAAACTATGGAATCCTCCACCCGCAGAAGGAGACCGCGGGCAGTGAAGAGCCCAGTCCCCAGAGAGCTCTAGATAACACGTTCACGAGAGCCACGCCGCCCCAGTAGCTTCTCAATGGACCAGAGGTGGATGAACGACCAATAGAGACCCAACGCCCAGAGCCGACAGACACATCTCACACAACCCCATCCGGAACGGAGCCACAAACCCAGACGTGTTGTTTAATCTCACGGTCCCTTTGATCATGGATCATATCATGGACGAATCGTTGTCGAAGAAGTACATACCACCAAAGCTGGAGTTTATGACGGGACAGGAGATTCGTCCGCTTACTTGTGCCATTTCCAGCGTGTTATGACACTCAAGGAAGGGTCTAATGCGATAATGTTCCAATCATTCCCTGCCAGCCTGAAAACATCAGTGCTGACCTGGTTCCACAACTTCCCTCTGAAATCTATCGATTCATTCCGAACATTGGCGATGGCGTTCCTTACACGCTTCGTGGGCAGCAAATGAATCAGGAAGGGTCCACATTATCTGCTGATCCTAAAGCAAAAACATAGTGAGACGTTGAGGGAGTACATCACTCGTTTCAATGATGAGTTGACCCTCATCGACGGTTGTAGTGATGGCACTCACAACTTTCATTTCGGTATAGAATAGGCAAGTTCTACGACTTCCTAACTCTGCCACCCCCCCCCAAAGCAAATATGACATACCTGCTTAGGGATGCTAAGAAATATATCACTCTAGACGAGATGCTGACTGCCAAAAGGGAAGTGAAGTCAGTAAAGAAACCTTATGTCCCCAGGGACAAAAAAGAGGGGAAAAAGAAAAGGGATGACAACAGGAACAAGAGGAAGCGCACAAACAGCAAGACCGACTCAAGCCGCATAAGGCAAGACAAGGCCTCTAATTATGTTTGGTCCAAATTTGTCACTCCTCTCAACACCAATCTGACCGACATCTTTGATTCCATCAAGGATTGGGATGAGCTGAAATGGCTGCCTAAGCAGTAAGGAGAACCCGCTCGACACGACACAACAAATACTGCGCCTACCACAAGGAAAACAGACACAATATTGAGGATTGCAGAAACCTCAGAGAAGAGGTCGAGTACTAGATTAGGAAAGGCAAACTCAAGGAGTTCCTAGGCTCGGACAAGAGGCATAGTCGGGCAAAGGAAATAGCAGACGCTGTCAAGGAGATTGAAAAAGAAATTTCTGGCATCATTTACGTCTTTTGCGGGGTCGGTCCCAAAGGGGAGCAATTTAACAGGTTTCGCAAGAGGACACTGATCGAAATGCAGACACCATTTCAGTGTGAGGACCTACAGGTGTAGCATGCATGAGTTCACAGCCCGATCCCACCACTGACGTCTACTGAAAGGAATTTCCAGGGGGTACATTCCTCTCACAATAACGCCCTGGTCATCTCCGTCTTCATTGCTAAGTGGGAGGTAAAGAGGGCCTTGGTGGATACATGAAGCTCACTCAATGTCATGAAAGATAATACAAACTTTTGAATATGAAAGCTGAGCAAAGTCAAAAGCATAGAATACGGTACGACAAAACAAAGTCTTTGAGATCGAAAGAGTAAAGAAGCCAAACTTCACAAATAGGAGATCTATAAAGAAAACATAACTCCCACGTTTCTTTCTTTTGAGCTGACGCACGACCAATTAATGAAACTTGTTGCTTGAGGAAACAACTCAAACTCAATCATCATGACTGCACAATTGCTTCATGAAATGACTTGGTGGACAGATGAGATGGTCCACCCACTAGGGGGAGTAGCTGATGATATATCAAATTGTCCTCTGATCAACACTGTACGTGTGTCATGATAATCTCGTCAACAGAACAAAGCATGCCCGATTGCACGCACAATCCAGCAAGGCTCAAACAACATTAAGCCCACTATTGACAAATTCCAAAATGTTGGACTCGAATTGCAGTGCCTTAATAAGCCCATGCGTCACACGGTCAAGCCCAATACTAGTAATCCTTGATAAGGCAAATATTTGGAGGATCGACCCAAGACAGGCAGGCTAGCAAAATGTCAGATCCGACTAGAAAACAAATACTAGAGTATAAGTTGTGCAAGGAACTTCCTTGCATGGACAACACTCAGAAAGGGAAACTTCTCCCGCAGATCTAAGAGCACAAGTGGTGTAGGAAAACTACCCTACATGAACAGCTCCCAAATAGGAAAGGATCTTGAGCAAGATCTCTTTCCCTAAACTACGCCACCGAAGGACTAGCCGAACAAGGACTCTCATATTATAAAAGGGAGATAAGGTCGATGAACTAAGGTACGCTACAAAAACCCAATTTACACCTTTAAGCCTCTCCTAAGCCTTATCTAACTTAAGCATCAGAGTGTCATCGACCGTCATACGATAGTCTTTGGCTCACGTGTGCTACTTGTGCAGGTCTACGTAAAGGCGAAGAAGGAGAGCAGAAATCGACTACATCAATATGTAATAACATTTTTAATTAAAAGACACAAATATCCCTGACACTATTTATAGTATGTTGGTTTCATTTGTAGCTATTAAGAATAGAGGAGGGCACTTTGGGAAATTCAAAATTTTGAGTCGAAGAGACAAAAATATACTGTCATAAGCCCATCGTGGGTTATAGTAGTAGAGATTGATTGTTTTAACTTTGAAGAACAACGTTCCCACACAAACAGAGAGATTTTGAGATCCATCTACGAGTGATCTCTGACTCTCATTTTATTTTTCAATATTTTTCATTAAAACTTTTACAAATATACCCCTATCCTTCCTTCTCCCTTCCTTGAAGGAGATTTCCCAGACTTTTCTCTCACAATTCATTGTTTCTTTTAGTGTTCTTTTGCGGGTCTCGAGCGAAGTGCTTTCCATCCTCTCCAAGTTCAGTGGTTCATCCCCATTTCAATACACCACTTCATTTTTGTCATCATTTCCACTCTTAATTATCCACTTTAGCCCGTCAAATCACCCCTCTAAGTATGAATTCCATCAATTCTAATACATCTACTCTCAGATTGGAGCTTTGCTAGGGGTTGAGGGAGGGAGCGAGGGAAAGGGGCGAGGGATGGGTGATAACCACCCATCCACCTCGAGATGAGTGCATCAGCTATGAGATGTGCGATGTCGCTCATATGGCAGTTTCCAGGATTCAGTAACTGATGTCACATAACATAATTGATAATGGATCCTTAAAAACTTTTAAAGAAAAGTTGGCATATGAGATGAAAAGCTACCAAGCAAAACGACCCCTAATCTCATAACAAGTTAACAGTGAAAGAAAGTCAACTTATCCACTTTGGCTCACAACCAATCCTATGAGTGAAGTGGTAAGACTTTGAACAGCAATGGCAGCTCTGAACTCTCCATCTCAGCTCAAGCATCACAAGGGAACACAGGGAACTAAATTCAAGTCTGCAGTCTCTTGTTCTATGCAAACCTCACAAACCAATATCAAGGTACCTAATCTCCATGCTTAATCCATTTGCTTTCTCTTAGTCCATATTGAAAACTAAGATGATTTCCATGTACTTGATGTTATGGGGAAGAGGTGGTGATTAATGGCGCAGCCAAGGAAATTGGCAAGGCTGCAGTAATTGCAGTAACCAAAGCTAGAGGGACAGAAGTGGCTGTCGCTGTTGATTCCCATCTAGTGGGAGAAGACATTGGACAGGTTTCTTCTTCTATTTCAAATTCTACTTGTAGTCAAATTCTATTTCCTCCTATCGACATTGATGGGCTTTTACTAGGTCGGTGACATAGAGGAGGCTCTGGAAATACCCCATCATAAATGACCTCACCATGGTTTTGGGTTCAATATCTCAACTAATGTAGTGATTTTACATTACAACATTATCATCTGATTTCTGTTCAAGTGTGGCTGTCCCTAATCCTCTAATGAACCACTAGGGACCCGATAACAGTCAAAAGCTACTGGCGTTGTGATTGATTTTACTGAACCTTCAACAGTTTATGACAATGTAAAACAGGTTTGGACTCTCCAATAATTGTGGGATATTCAAGTAGTTCGAAAACAAATTACCAGTCCAAGAAATCAGATTTTTTAGGTTGTTTTCTGACATTGATTTATCTGAATGTGTATTCTTTTTCACTAATCATACATTTGTCCATGTATTTGACAGGCAACAGTGTTTGGGATTGAAAAGTGTTTATGTACCTCGAATTAGCTTAGACATGGTGACAGCATTATCAGCATTCTGCGAGAAGGCCAGCATGGTGAGCTTGGGGTGAGATATATCTACGTTAGTTATATTTGCGTCATTTTTATTGTATAGTTTACCGTGATACATTGGTTTGCAATCAATGCCAAGTATTACAAGCCGCAATTTCTGCTTCCTTCCACTACAACAATGTAGAGATTGTTGAATCAAGGCCAAATGCATCAGTAAGTCGAACCAAAATTCGAAGGAAAAAAAAAAAAAAACCGACGGAAATTGAATGTCAGCTAATCAATTAAGTAAAAAGTAGAGCAACTTATTTTCAATCATTAAAATCATTTTTCAACACTTAGCACAAAATATGAATATAATAAAGGCATAATAGAGTGCCGGTATGAAGCTCACCTTTGTATTGTCAGTTTCAAACTTAGATGGAAACAAGTTGCCAGTAGAAATGTTTGCCAAATCCTTTGAGAGAAATCCTTGTCCATGCCTTCATGCTGATCAATTCCAATGGCAGAATGGAGTATGAGGGAGACAATCATATTCATGTATAAGAAGTTCGTATAAAGAGAGACACAAAGAATGGCACTAATGACAGTCAATCGTTTCAAACTGGAACAATTCAACCAAGTTTTCCGATTGCTTCAAACTGAATCAATACAACCAAGTTACATTGACTTTATCAACTAAAATCACCTTCCTAATCTCTTAAATCGAAACTAAATGAAGTCAACAACCTAAGTCGAAGTTTCTAGTCTGCTGGAAGGTAGCAACTGCTAAGGCACTAATTTACAGGTTGCTGAAAGTAAGGTGCTCTAGCTGTCATTCAGATATTTAGATGAGTATGATTTTGCAAACTGAAAGCTGGGTTCAACTTTCCATTCTGCAGAGGTCTATAAAAGTACTCAGGCAGTAAAAGTTTTATTTTGTGGTCAGACACTCATGTATGACTGGATGTATGCATTCTGCATTTATATAATTTCCATTTAATTGTGTTACAACTGATGAAGTTTAGAGCAAATAAACAGTACATTATGCTCAATTTACTTCCACGGAATGGCAGGATCTTCCATCACCAGATGCAACATAAATTGCCAACAGTTTTTCCAATCTTGGTCAGATTTACAACAGAGAAGATCTTTCAACAGATGTTAAGGTATGCAGAACTTGACAAAATGAACATTGATGCCTAAACTATGCCCATACAGTATGGCTTGGCACTTGACTCTATCAAATATTGTATAGCAGAAAAAATACCTAATCAGGAGAACTCACCAGCTCAGAAGTAAATGAGGAACGAGATCACACGGTAGAATCAATGAAATGTTCACAAATACAATGAGAGAACCTATTTCAGTTTCAACACTGACAATTACCGATCTTGTTTGACAAGGCAAGGGGCCAACTTCTAGGAGAGGATGGAATCCGTGTTCACAGCTTGGTCCTTCCAGGGCTTCCCTCCAGTACAACAGTCCACTTCTCTGGTCCAGGAGAAGTACATGTGCAGTTAACTTTTTTGACAGTTTTATATTCTGAGAGCTCTTTCATGAACAAAAAGTCTGATTTCAAAGCTATAAACTGAACCCAGGTATATAGCCTTAAACATGATATTACAGATGTGAAGTGTCATGCCAGGCCTAGTCCTTGCAATCAGGAGGGTTCTGCGCCTCAAGATATTATGTTCTTTCATCATGCTTTCTTGAGAATAATATGTGCTGTGGACCTGCCTAATTTCAAGATATTTAGCATAACCAACCTTCCTTCCAACCTGCAGATCAACTCCATTTTCTCTTTTTTTCGGAGGATGTGTTTTGGAGAAAGCATACTCCTCCAAGGCAAAATTACTTTTCAAGTACCCTGGCCCATCGCAAAAAACGTAATTTGGATAATCTTGCCAAACGGCAAAGATGCCTCCTTTGTGAAGTAGAAGCATAATCAATTGAGCATTCTCCTGCACCACTCCTATAGTTTCTAATCTCGAGATAATGGTGGGGGATGAAACTAGCTGGAACAGGGGGCCGGCCTCAAGTGAAATGGATCTAGGATAGGCTGTAGTTCTTGAGGTAATTTGGAAAGAAAGAAAAAATCATATTTTAGGGAAAAGAAGCTTGACAATATCACTTTTTCTGGCAAGATGTTTGTGTGGGGGAAGTAGTTTCAAAGATAAATTTCTAGGGTTTTCCCTTTATGTGATAGGAAGGAGGGTAAGGTGGCCGAGTTTGGCATGCAAATTAATGAATTGTTGCATTGTGGTTTTCATCTACATATGAGTACTCTCTCAATTGATGAGATGGATGAGTTTGTTACTATTTTCAATGTATTTGGTGGTGTATCCTTGGAACAAGATAGTGATAAGTGGGTTTGGAAGGATGACACTTCTCAGTTGCAACATTTTTTCTCAAGATTGGCTATATAATTTCCTATTGCAGTTAGTAAGGAAAAAGAGGGTAGCATCAAAAGTGACTTTTTGTTTATATGGACAGCAGTGTGGAATAGGCTCCCATCCTGGTTCACAGGGGCAAACACTCTAGCATCACACAATAACCAAATAACCGGTTTAACCTAGGTACATGACAACTTATGCCCTTGTCTAGCCAGAAAATATCATCCACCCTTTGACATCATTATTCAACATATACATATCAAATTGCTATCTAGGGTTTTAACCAATTACATTAATGACCCACTTCCCTAATTCTAATTCAAATTCATTTGCAAACACGACAGAGAACCATGCAATCATTTTTATGTACTAACCTTAAGAAACTTTCCAAGATAAGGCACGGCAACCGAGAAAGCAGCCAATGAGAGCCGTAATGCTTCAGTTCTCTACACCAAACCCACAAAACCTACATATTAGAGAAATCCCACAACAAAAATTTAACATGACCCAACAATCACTGAGCAAACAAAGACATAATTCTCCTATAAGCCGTGCTGGAGTTGTAGGCGAATTCGAGCCAACTAATTGATTCAAGAAAAGTAGCTAACCGAAACCGTATTCAATCCATCTGGGCAAGTAGGATTCATCGAATCCAGGAATACCTGAAACCCCCATTTTGCAGATACAGTTTGAAATCAAATTTAAAAAAAAAAAAAAAAAATTATAAATAAAAACATCAAGGGTTTGGAGAAGATAACACAATAAGGTCAGGTGAGTGTGGTTACCGAGAGTGAAGCAAGTACGGAGAGATTGAGCTGCTGTTGTTGTGAAGGCTTTTTGAAATAGTCGAGACCAGCTGATGTAGTTAGGCTTCTTGTTTTGGCGTGCAAATGGAAGGGGTGGATTAACGGTTTTGAAAAGAGACTCTACATCATATCTCGGTTTGGGGAAAAGACAGGGGAGAGGGGCTTGAATGGTTATTTGAGAGAGATGTCCTGTCCTCGAAGGCTGCAGCTAAAGAAACCATGACATCCTCAGTTAGAGTACCACTTTCAATCGGTCTATTCATTCCGTATCCAGATTCATGTTATCGGATTTTAAAACAATGTTACATGATTCCTCGGACCAGCGTTAAATCATAAAAATTGGGAAATATGTTAGTTCATTTCTCATGATAATATGCTTGTAAATATAAAACATGAATTATGATGAAGAAAATGAAAAATTTATCAAAAAAAGTTGGTGGGATATATATGTGACGGAGAGAAAGTATTGTATTTTTTTTAAACGAAAAATTTATCATAACTATCTACGTAATTGTCGAATTTTCATCAGATTTTGGTAAACTTGATATCGTTAAAATGTATTTTGAAGATCTTTTAAATATAACCAATTATCAATACAAACACTTAAATTATCAAAATATATATTTTATTATTAAAATATGTAAGTATTTTTATATTTTCATGCCTAAGTATAATATTTTCAAAGAAATTAATAGACATAATGAACATTCAAACAAAGACCCCAAACATTCTTGCACCTCAAAAAAAAGTTACTTTATATTCTAAAATATGTTTTTTTTATGAAATTAATTGAGAGCAACGATGGAGATGGTGGTGAAGGTGTGTCCAATGCATGACAATTAGGAGAAAAACATTTATGTGGAGTGCCAACAACTTGGGTAACTAATGAATGAACACGTGAAAGTGACATACTTTTTCGAATGATCTATTTCTTAGGAAAATCGGTCATAATTAAGACTCAGTGTGATTCCCCATCTTTGTGCATCCATAGTAAAAATAACACGATAGAAAAGCTGAAAAATGTGTGATGTAAAAGCAGTGTTCTAAAAAACGTCCTAGGGGCTAGGCGTTAGAGAAACACCTAGATTAATGGCTGGGCGGGGTGAAAAATCGGGTAGGCGCCTAGGCGGGTTCTGGGCGGTCTAGACGGGGTCTGGGCATATTTTTTTTAATAAGGCTAATTGTGTTCTTATTTTATTTTTCTTTCCCTTTTTTGGAAATAAACAATTTAATTATTTTTTATTCAGTATATGTATGAATGTAGCAAATGATGATTACTTAATGGAATTCTCAAAGGATTTGCCGGTACCAATTTTGGTAATGTAGATTTTATCAAACATGACTGAGGTCATTCATGCAATTTGAAGAAAAATAAAATAGTAGGTTTGGATATTTGTCTACAAATTCAACTTTGTATAAAGTACATATCATGACCAACTTCAGTTATTTGAATTTTAATAAATTTTGTTCATTATTGTTAATTTTTCATGTTTATAAATTTTGCATATGTATCTTAGCATTAAATTGGATGTAACTAATAAAGTATTATGCTTAACTTTTATAAATTATTAAAGTTATAATACAAAAACCTAAAACCGCCTAAGCACCCGCCTAGGCCCTTGGGCGCTAGACACATGTTCGTCGCCCACCCACCACCTAGCGCTTTTTAAAACACTTTGTAAAAGATAGAAAATGTGTTTAACATCATTTGAAACAGTGGAGTGAATAATTATTGTTTGTGGACACCTTTGCACTTTCTCGCATATTCACCTTCCTTTTTCAAACTATGCTCAAGGAAACTTCGAAAAACTAAGCTTTGACATACAATGTCCCTCAGGGCTGAGGGGTATTACTATTACGTATAAATATTAGCTCTTGAGGATGGATTCAGCTTTGACTTGCAGTAGAGATTAATCAACTCTCACCAGAACGTCAATAAATTGCTGAAGGACCACACACTTTAACAGGAAGGCAGACGCCTAGAAATCCATGGGTTTTGGGGCTCTGAGACGAGTAGATTTAGACTAACCTAACTGATTTTGTAAGAGAGATGGTGAAACCCACATTCAAGTCTGCGTGGTTTACCCCAATAGGTCCGTCATGTATGCAAAATATACATGGACAATTATGCTAATTTGAAGCAGGAAATTAAAAGACATCCAGAGCTTACAAGAGAGCCTCTATAAGTGTTAAGACTTTGTTTACATGTGGCCCAGACAAGAAGAAACTATCATTAAATTATGAGAAAAATGTTACAATTAAGTAAAAAAAAAATAATAAGGGAAAGGGATTGGACTGGGATAGAGTGCTGCAACAATATCCATCTCCCTTTTCCATCAACCCAAACAAAGAAGAAAACTACTGTCCAGCCTCATTCTTCTTTACGAGCTTTAGACTTGGCAGGCCTTGCTGGTTTGATAACGGGGCCCAAAACGAGCAACACAATGGGAACAATTGTGCCAATGTAATAAACACTTGCATATGACGCGATTGTCTCGTGCATGCTCAACACCTTCACAAAAAGAAGAAAAACTTAGAACTGGAACTACCAATTTGAATTTGCAAACTGTTTGTGTCAGTGCCCGACGAACAACAATTTCTGCAGAAAATTTGCCCATCATTGCAGTGGATAGCAAGAAACAGCATCTCATGGCCATTGTTTTGGGGGAGAAAAGAAACAAAATTTTACCTAAAATTCAAACATGGAGGCCAAGAAAAATTCCCCTGCTATTACATGCAATTAAACATGATTTTGAATTGAAAATTGTGCATTAGGATGTGAACTAACCAAGAAACCAACGCAGGAATAGTTCAAAACCAAGATTGTGTATGCAATGTTTAGAAGTGCAAATATATGCTTAACAAAACCCATGCTTTGGGGTACTCCTTGCTGCCATCTGTAGATAACTGCCCAAACAAAAAAGAAAACAATCATCAACATGCTAAAAAATCTTCCGTGCAGACATACAAAATAGCAACGTTGGAAAAGTACCTCTTGAACCTGCAATCATCAATGCTGATTGGACGAAGAAAATAATATACCCAGGATAAAGTCCCTGAAATGGGCGAAACCACATAGCAAAGAAGTCAGAAATGATGAAGAAATGTGTTTCCAGAAACATGTCAATACCTTCCTCTTGCCATAGAAAATCACATGAAAGGCCCTGTTTGGTTCACAGAAACTATACTGCAAATGCAAATAATTTCCCTAAAAATGTATTTCCGGGGGCTTGGCAATTAGTAGCACATTGAAAACCAGTTTTCCGAAATCTTCCATTTTAGTTAAGAATTTCAGCAAACTGAATTCAGTTAGGAGTACTGAAAACAATTTACCAAAAGTTGATGATAGTCGTTGTTGTGGTGGTGGTGGTTATTGATGGTGGTAACTGTGGCTGTGATGATTGTGATGGTCGTTATGACAATAAAGGTGATGGTGAGAGTATTAATTTTCACTAGGCTCAAAATTGTTACCAAGCAAGCCTTAGAAATAACTTTGCATGGGAAATGTATTTACAAATTTTTCTTTAGGATTTAACTTGCATTGAAAGCGATTTTCCGGAAACCAAGAGGGGAATAACAGTACGATCCACAAAAGAAATATGACAGAAAATCCATCATAAAAACAAAAAAATTTGCCTTCATTTGGAGAATCAAGTCTATATCTTCAAGGAACTCTGTAAACAACATAATGTTGGCAATTGATTATCAAAGACAGATATTATACTACCATCTGCAGCAGTCTAAATATGTGGAGTCGTCCTAGCAACCAAATCATAAAGTGCTAAAATCAAACTTTACCTGCTCAAACTTTTTGGAAATCAAAATCTAAGTATAAAAATAAAATAAAATAAAATAAAATAAAATATACAATATATGAAAAAACAAAAGACAGCACATCAGCTCTGCCCGACTCTGTCAGCAGAAAGCCTTTTTTAGATATTATAACCCTTACTGATATAACCAAAGATGAAGCATCTATCAAACAGAACTATTGCGTATACAAGATGAAATAATCAAATGCCAAATAGTAATGTGTTCATATATCACAAAGATGTGAGAGAATGAACGGTGCATGTAAACAGAAAATAATGCGATTAACAGCAATCTTGATAAGTCTTCTTGTGAATTCATAACATGACTCTACATAATTGACAAAGTTGTCCAGAAGACCAAACTTTGGCATGGGACTCAAACAATAAATGATGAATAACTAGCACATAATATGATCAAATGGAAAGAAGATTTCAGACAACATAAAGTAACCATACTCACATGCCAAACGGCGCTAATGGTCTGTGTAGCCAGCAACTGAAAGAAACCAGCCTTCTTCCCCTTCTGAACCAGTCTCTCGTAAACATCTAAAAAAGCAGTACGTGTTAGATTGAATGGTGAAAAAAAAACATGTCAGGCAGGACACAAGAATTGGTACATGCATTTACATTCAGTGAATGTACATGGGCACACAAGGGTGTGGCTGCATATATCAAGGTGACTTAATTTCTCTTGAAGCATTACACACCAAACTACCAGAGCATTACTGGTACATGCATTTACATTCAGTGAATGTACATGGGGACACAAGGGTGTGGCTACATATATCAAGGTGACTTAACTTTTCTTGAGCATTACGCACCAAACTACCAGGTATTACCGTACCATCAGGACCATGACTTGATAATAACAAGGTTCACAGTCCTGGTATTTTTGCAGAAATAAGTGCAAAAGAAACTTACAATGACGCAGCCAAGTGCTAACTTGTATGTTCCACACTAGAGGCAACTGGACAGCACTCTTAGCCAACTCAACTCCAAGAACATCAACATTTTTCGCATGGTCCCATCGTGGTTTTGGTGGAGAAGAATCCGTCCAACCGCTGAACCCAAGACCAGAAATGATAATTGACGCCTCTGAGATGGACCAGATAAAATAATATTTCCAACGTGCTGTGAACCCAGACATGTATTGGTAACTCAATCGTTTCCAGAACCCCCATTCATTGTAAGTGGGATCAGTGAAACGAGACAATGGATAATATGGCACTAAATATAAATACAAGGCCATGCATACACCAGCTTGAAGAAGAGCTCGGAGTGTTGCACCATAAGGTGATGGTTTTGGTCTTTTTCCATCATAGCTCCAAATCTGTGGAGAGGAGCACAATAATAGCTTGAGTTTAAGTTACTCAACTACAGACAACATATAAAAAAGGGGAAAAAGTGCTTGAATTCCTACCCCTTTCCTTTCTGTCCATTCAAGATAATCCTTCACTTCATAAACCGGCCCAGCAAAATGACTTCCACAACAGAGGCAGTAACCGACATATTCAATCAATGAGGGCAACAGAAGCAACCGATTTTTCTTTTGAGCCTCGCGAAGACCCTCTTCTTTCAATAACCCGTCTTGGTAATTCATCGCACATGAAATTACCTTCAGCGTCAATACCATTAAGGCTCCTATATTGCACAAACAAAAAACACATTCACACCCAAATATATAATACAATGAAGCTTTTTCGTCACTATTCATTTCTTCTATAAAAGTTTGGAAGCTTCAAACATTTCAGTCCTTTTCATTGTCTCATTGGCGCTCAAGGAAATAATTTGCCATGTTATCATGTTATTTTCATCAAGTACTAAATACTACACGTGCACAACAATGACAACATTGAAGAGAGCTGTTTACCAGTTGCGTCAATGCCTCCTTCCTTCCATGCATCCCCACTCATGTAGTATACATGGCTACACAAGTATAGCATTGTTAAGATAGAAATTTATTTTAGTACATTCATGCAATGAAATTGTAAAAGCGCCAAACAAAGAAAAAACATATAACCAGATCCAGAAACCAAAGTCAATTGCGAATCTACCCAACTTAGTAAAATAATTGTGTTTCTCTTACATTAAAATATAATAATGTTAAGAAGTCAACGTAAAAGAAAAAGACAATTGTTATGCGCAATGTCATTGATAATACATAAAACTTGACATCATTAACATATTAGGGGAAGGGAAACATTTAACTCTTATTGTGTTGCGAGGTAGAGACAGACATATTTCAATAGATTAACTGTAATAAGTTCAACTTGTTATAAAAAACAACAATCATTAAAACAATAATTGTATTGTAAAGCCCATGAATTTTAGCCCACGCTCATAACATGATCTTGAGGGATCCAGGAAGCACCAACACTCCATTGGGACCGTTGTGTTAATGTCGGACACCCCGGCACGACACAATACTCTCCAGATAACTACCAGACACGATACTTTACATGTCATGGAGTGGGGATTTCAATACTTTACATGTCATGGAGTGGGGATTTCAGACACTCCTAAAACTTTGGTTTATTTCAAATAAAAAAATTAATTTAAAAAAAAAAAAATCCTTCTTGGGCACGTCCTAAAACTTTAGTTTATTGCAAATATTATTATTCTTATGTTGATATGAGTTTATCAAAAATAAAGGGACAAAACACTCCAATACTATTTTCTACACTTACTATTGATCTCTAATGCACCGACTCTTTAGAAAACCCCCGTATCGCGTGTCAAATACGTGTCGGACACGAATACGCGTTCGACACGTGGTCAACGGTCAAAATACGTTGACAGGTACTGACACGGCCCGAACACGATCCAGACTCGGTCAGACACGGTCCAGACACGGTCCAGACACAACTTTATAATATAGTAATTACTCTCTTTGATCGATCCCAAATCAAACCCTAAAAACAGAACGGCTGAGAATCAGAGAGAGGGAGACGACATTGATCGACACTCGACAGAGAGTCAGAGAGAGAGGGAGAGATCCATCGACAAAGGGAGGGAGATCGATCGACAGAGGGAGACGACACGATTCGACAGAGAGAGAGGGAGATCGATCGACAGAGAGAGAGGGAGAGATCCATCGACGGAGCTAGAGAGAGAGGGAGAGATCCATCGATGTCGTCCTCAGGTAGCCTTCTGTTTTGTTTTTTTTTTCCTGCGATTTCTTCTCTCAGTGTTCTCTCATTGTTGCTCGATATTTTTGCCTATTTTACTTGCTCAGTATGATAGTATTAGTATGCATATATGAGATTGAAGATTTCGTATGAGATTTATGCGATTTTACTTGTTCAGTATGCGATTTATGATCCATCCATTTGTAGTGAAATAATAAAGATTTTGTATTTTTTTACTGTTTGTGGCTTTGTGCATACTGCACTGCATAAACCTTTTTTTTTTTTTTTTTTTAAGTCAGATGCTTCCTTTATTTGGTCAGTGGTTTTGAATGAGTATTCCTGCATCATTATATTTCATGATTTGTTTCTTTTAGGCCAAGTATCTGGAGATGATCTTTGGAAGCATGTGACAATAATAAGAAGACCAAATGAAGGTGGGGAGAATCTTAGATGGCGGTGTAACTTCTGTCAGAAAGAGTATACGGGATCTCATACTAGATTGAAGGACCACTTGTTGAAGATAACAGGCCGTGGGATAGCTATTTGTGCCAAAATCTCTCCCCTACAACTTAGAGAGGTGCAACAATTTATTGAACAAGCTGCATTGAGAGCAGAAAGTTCAAGACCGTGAAGTGTTCCTTTACCTCTTTCAGTGGGCTCAAGTAGTCACCCGTACCCAGGTTCAAGTAGTGGGGTTAGTCCTTCAGTTCCACTTTCATACAATGAACAAAGGAGTTCCACTTTCATACAATGAACAAAGGAAGAGGAGAGCCACTAATAATCCTATTGCAAATGCTTTCAATATGAGTGAGCGACAAGAGTTGGATGCTTTGATTACAAGGTCGTTCTACTCAGCTGCATTGCCATTCAACCTTGCAAGGAATCCGTATTTTCAGGAGGCTTTCACCTATGCAACGAATAAAGCAAAGTCCATTAGTGGTTACAAGATTCAGAGGTTGTTGGAGGCAACAAAGTTTACATGGGTTACTAAAGGGGCAACCACTGTTTGTGATGGGTGGACTGATGCTCAAATGAGGCCTCTCATTAATTTCATTAATTTCATAGTGATTAATGAGGGTGGTCCAGTGTTCTTGAAGGTTGTGAACTGTGAAGGGGAGTACAAAGACAAGTTCTTCATTGCTGGTTTGATCAAAGAAGTCGTACATGACGTTGGGCCAAGTAATGTGGTCCAAGTCATAACCGACAATGCTCCAGTTTGTAAGGCTGCAGGTTTACTTGTTGAGAGCCAATATCCTGAGGTGTTTTGGACACCTTGTGTAGTCCACACTCTCAACCTTGCCTTGAAGAACATATGCGCTCCAAAGAACACGTCTGCAAATGAAAAGGCCTACAGTTTGTGTAGTTGGATTATTGATGTTGTTGGGGATGAAGTGTCGATCAAGAACTTTATCATGAACCATTCCATGAGGTTGCATATGTTTAATGAGCAATTGAGATTGAAGTTGCTTTCCATAGCAGATACACGCTTTGCTTCAAGCATAATTATGCTCAAGAGGTTGAAAGACATTAAAAGTAACCTCCAGAATATGGTGATTGGAGATAAGTGGGATTCCTATAGGGAAGATGATGTTGAGAAAGCACGGCTTGTGAAAGGAAAACTATTGGATGACTTGTGGTGGGACAAAGTGGACTATGTACTTCGTTTCACAGAACATATTTATTCAATGTTGTGGATGGCTGATACAGATGAGGCTTGTCTTCACTTGGTGTATGAGATGTGGGATGTTATGATTGAAAAAGTGAAACAAGTTATTTACCGCCATGAAGGAAAGGAAAATAGTGAGGAGTCAGAGTGTTTTTCAGTGGTGCATCATATACTGGTAGATCGATGGGATAAAAGCAACACACCATTGCATTGCTTAGCACATTCCTTGAATCAAAGGTAAATAATTACATTGTTTTTAACATTTTGGGTTATGCACTTAATGTTTATATATTAATTTGTGATTGACATTGCTTATATATAGGTATTATAGCAGAGAATGGCTTGAAGGGGCTCCTAATCGTGTTTCACCACACAAAGATCTTGAGATTACAAAGGAGAGGGATAAGTGTTTCAAGAGATACTTTCCTAATATTGAGGAAAAAAGATTGGTTTTTACAGAGTATGCTAGGTTTTCAACGGGTTCTGGACAGTTTGCAGAAGGTGATGCTCTACAGAATAGAGCATACCTATTACCTGATGTGTGGTGGGCTTCTCATGGTGCCTGTGCACCATTACTCCAGAATATAGCTTTGAAGTTACTTGGGCAGCCTTGTTCTTCCTCATGTTGTGAGAGGAATTGAAACACATATAACAACATCCACTCATTAAAAATGAACAAATTGACCCCACAACGAGCTGAAGATTTAGTGTTTGTGCATTCCAACCTTCGTCTTTTGTCAAGAAGAAAACAAGAGTACAAAGAAGGTGAGACAAGGATGTGGGATATCGCAGGAGATACTATTGATTCGTTGGATTTGGATGTTGCTGGAATGCTTGAGTTTGCCAATCTTTCACTTGATGAACCTGAGCTAGAGGCTGGGCTGTTGAATGAAGAAAATGCGACAACTGATCCGCCAATTAATGAAGAAGAGATGTAGCCGCGGCTGGTGAGTTTTTGAAATTATCAATTTACATTTTACATTTTACATTATAAATTTGAATGTTTTATTGATATGTTTGGATTGTTTAATAGTATTATTTATGATTTTATGTTTATATGAGTTACAAAAAAAAATATTAAAAAAATAAGTTTGACCGTGTCGCCGAATCCTATTTTTTTGAAAATTGCCCACGCGTATCAGAGTCCGTGCATCCTTGCTATTGATTAGAATGGTGAAGAAAACAACAAGATAAGTGAAGAACGAAGATTCAAGCTAAAATTGGGCAAAAATTAGTGAATGGCTAGATTAATGATGGTTTTGTGTTTATTTTATAATATGAACCAAAATACTTAAAATGTAATGATGTCCGCAATGTGAACCATGAAAAAATATAACAAAGTAATGTTTTCATGTTGTGTCCTCATTGTAACCCATGTCCTTGCTATTATTTATTTATTTATTTTTGTTTTACCATGCTTCCTTGATCCAGGGTCTAATAATTTGAAACCCCTATGTTGATCAACAACCTTATCGTTCTCATAAATTCTTCTTGTGAAATCCAAAGTGAAACGCACTTTTTTTCTGGGTTAGTTATGGAAATCACAATTGATTTCTTTCCAATTGAGGGTTCTGATTCCAATGTGAAATCAGTGAGACACTCCCTAGTTCGTTTAGTTTCAAACTAAAACCCCCACACGGCTTTATCATTCCAAATTATTCATACAACTCCATTGCTGAGCCCCAACTTAAATCTTTAATTAATTAAAAAACAGATCATTTAACTTAAGCATGAATTCACATCAAAACACAAACTTTAATTTTAAAAATACTAACTTTTCACATCAAAACACAAACTTTAATTTTAAAAATACTAACTTGAACTGTAAACTAAAAAACTTACAAGCCCAGATCCAAAAAACAGATTGACATTGACGTACCATCCGATGAGGTAACCAAAGCCAGTGAAGAAAGTGATGATCCCGCAACGCTTCCGATACAAAACCATCAAAGCGTAACCAATCGACATCGGAACAAGAAAGTGAAGGTTGGAAGAGAAGCCGAAGGAGAGATACGATAACAGAGCACCCGAAGCAGCCGCGTAGATGTGTTTCGGTAGGGTTCCTGGAACCAGATTCCACACGAAGCTCGTCGGTATTGTGGCCACGAAGCAGAGGAGGAATCGAAGGACCGCCACCGATACTCCGATCGCCGACGCCATGCCTTGCATCTCGAGCTCCATGGCTTGGATCTCGAGGTACGTCGCTCTCTGTCTGTGAACTCACTGAACTGAACTCACTCACTCGTTCGTCGTCTCTCTCTCTGAAGCTCTCAACACTGTGTGTTTTGTGTGGAAGTGGAGGAAAAAAAAAAAAACAAAACAAGATTTTGAGACTTTGGTTTGTTGGTAGTGAAAATGTAATGACGGTTTTGCCCTTGATAGTTTCCTCTTCCTTACGGTCGATTCTCTCATCCGAATCGAGGAAGTTGGTTGGCTTTGAGAGAGAGTTCGGATTTGGAGAGCGACGCGAGAGGGAGGGCGGAAATCTCGATGTCTGCACGAGCGTTATTGAATGTGCCTTGGAAATATCGATTCGATTGGAGAATTTAATACTTCAGCCGTCTACCAAGGGATAGTTCCACCACGACTATCTAACTCTTCCACCATCAAGGCATGTATTGATCAGGCTTTGGTGTCCTTGTGGTGGGATGGGCATTTTAGCACCATTTCCAACCATTTTTTTCCCAGTATATCAGCACATAATCATTGAGATTATAAGTAGTAATATTGCATCAAGGATTAAAACTTTTGGGGTGAATGTCATTTATGTAAACTATTGCTGTTTGTGTATTAATTAATAAAGGATATAAATAAGAGGTAATGGGATTTTAGTGACAAGAAAGGGATTTTACTAATCCAGCAAGACCCAATAATATTTTGTTATAAAATATGGATCCAAGCATGTGTTCCTTAACAAAAGCATTGTTCACTTTTTGCATTTCACGTCATTTTTTTTTTATTGTTCACTCAACTATTTAGTATTCACATATACTTACATGTTTCAGGTTATTTCAAATTTGTGCCTACCATACTGCTGGTATAGTAGGCAAATCATAAAATACATTTTGGATCATGGTAAGCACTGACATAATATACTTGTAATTCATTGTCTATCGTAAATATGTTGTGGCGGACCTACTATTGAGCATATATATCCTATGACGAAGGAAGGGTCTCTATGGCGTGCTAGTGTGCAACACTGCTAACACAAGTCTTAGGGATAGAGTAATTTGCATAATCGACACTAATCCAACATGCAAACACGGATGAACCATGAGACTGAGGCATTAAGGCATCCAATCCTCATGATACTCAAATGAAAGGATACTGATCAAAGGAACTTGGCCATGGCTTGCCAAGAACCAAACTAGGCACACTCGACCCAGTAAGAATACGAGATAGTAGAATACGTCAGGCATGGGCAAGACCTTGGCATACACAAGACGGACATCGTCCTTCCTAGTGATACCATAAACTTGACCTTACTCATATCCAACAACCTACTCCCAGTTCTCACTATGGGAGTACCCTATAAGCATTCTAGTTGCATCGACGGACCCACAACAAGTCGCTTCAGATAAGTCATGCAAGGCTGAGCCATGCATGGAGGCAACCTAGCAAGGCTTTCCTCCTTAGGTAGATGTTAAGCATTTGGAAAATTTCCTAAAGAGAACACTGAAGTTCAAAATCATCAGGAATCACTTTAAAGCCTGGATTTTTCGTAATCCGCATGACCAGAACCTAATAGCTTGAGTTTTCTTGACATGACAAATTAGCAAAGCCCAATGTATGCATGAGCATCCTACGCGCATCTATCACACGCTCATAAGTCGGCTTGGCATAGTCATGCCAAGCCTCCTAGTCAGGACCGCAATATTCTTCACATTTTATGTTCGACGTACCCATCGAGCAGTTGAGTTACATCAACTTGCTACCCCTTAACACTCTCACCCACTTAACTCGGTAATGTCCTCGTAGTAATAAAATCATTTGCATATGTCGCTTCCATAAGAAAATAAACCTCTAACTGCCTAAAGATGTTGCTTTCTGAACTCTCAGCTTGATCAAAACTGATAACTCAGAAACACAACAGCCATGCTCAATCTGTCAATCACTGCCACACTGAACTTGGCTCAAATGCAATGTATGCTTGAAACCAAATCTTGACATGTCAAGGGAATGAGCAAAAGTTGACAACCTCCATCCACCACTCTCCAATTGGAGATTAGACCCCCGTTCAAAAGATAAGGTTGGTTTTGAAAATCCATCTCAATGCTTGCACGAATAATCAATCAACACTTGTTTGCCACAATCTTCAATCTTCTGCTCAAATTACTTAGCATTCAACTTGCCATTATCTTCAATCTTCTGCACCCACTCAATTTGGAGTACAACTCTTAATCCTCTGTTCAACTCATCTATTTAATCTGTTGTACGTCTTGCAATACTCTATACATGAGATGTCAATTCAACACGTCTGCATCATCAACCAAATAGGCAGTTTAAAAGAGATCGATTTGCTTTTTTTTTTTTTTTTTAAATCTTTCATGAAGCAAGAGAAGTGTGACAACCAAAGAGAACTTAAGGGTTTCTAAAACCAAGGATGTCATGTATGATATGAAATAAGAAGGTGCATCATCATCACCATCCAAGCTCATTTTCGATACTTTCGGGGCCAGCTATAAAGATTTTGGTTCTCCAAGCAATGCGGTCTTCCCACATATCCTCACCTAATCCAAGCTGAATGAAGTCTTCCTTCACCATGATGTATGATATGAAAGAAGAATTTGCATGAGCTGCTCTAAATCTTTTTATTTGCTAAAAAATATTTCCAAGTCACATGGTTTTCCATTTGCGAGTACAATTCCATTCATGATACTTAAGCTTTTCAAGAACTTGTGTGTAGCAATAGACCAAAATGTTTGCAAGATATCATGAACCAAGTAGAAATATAGCCAACAATTCACATGGTGATTCGAAAAGTAACAAGGCAAGATCAACATGGTTTAATGATGCATAAGGCAACAAGCAAGTGCTGAAAAACATGCTTGAATAAATGGAAAAACTTAGCCAACAGTGCATCATCAAAAGTTTGCGGTTTCAAGTACTGTAAACACATAATGAAACCCAGGGAGGTGCAAAAGAAGTCAGTTTTTTTGTTGCTTATCATAATGATTCCGTACTAAAACAAAAGTAACTTAAAAGGAGTATGCTCTATTTGACTTAGGGTTGAACAAAAAATTGAATAAATCGATTAAATCATCGAACTTATCAGAACCTAACTGATCGGTTCGGTTCGGTTCCATTTATAAAAATTTAAAACCAATGTGATCGGTTTAGTTTTTGGTTCTTTAACGAAATTAACCGAAAAAGCCGAATCGATCGAAAATACAAGGCAACATGTTTAGCTAGTATGTTTAGTTTAGTTACTTTATTGTCTCCTTAACTTTTTTCTTACCCTCCCTTACTTTTTCCATACCAACTCCCTTACTTTTTCTGTGTGCAAGTACACATAATTTATCCATTGACAAGATGACATAATTTATCCCTTACTTTTTCCATGCTATCTCCATTAGCTTGTTCTCCATTGACAAGATGACAAGATGGTGTACTTCACTTGGGAGTTGGGATGGAAATCAAGAACAAACAATGCTTTGGTTTTTTTATAATAAATAAATAAAGGCCAACTACTAGTTTCAAGAAAGAGAAGAGTGGGTGCCTATTGTATTTTTGGCTGGTTTAAAAAGAGAGCATGGGATCTGGAGCTGGTTTTAGGAGTTGGGGTCTGGTGCACATAAAAAAATTTTTGGTTTAAAAAAAGAGAATGAGGTCACCTCAGATACTTTTTTTTATATGAAAGCAACAAATGCAATGACTCTCATCTCTTTCAACTACACCACTACCTAACCAGCCAGAAACCACTCACTCTCTCAGTACATCAAGAATAAGAAATCTAAATGTAAGCCCCATATAATCCTTCAAACCAACCAACTTTATATCTGGGACCACTCTATGTAGCAGAAGGGACTCCAAGAAAGAACTAGCATCTAAAATAACTACAAACTCAAGCAGTTCGAAGAGGAACCAGATAGTTTCGTTCCACCGAGGACCTGATGAATAAGCTTCTGCTTTCCGAATAGGTGATAGGCAGCACAGATTGATCGCTAAAGGAAAGGAAGTTTTCTCATTGTCTGAGTCGAAAGATGAAGAACTATCTCCGTGAAGCTTTTTTGTTATCTTCTCCATCAAAGATTTAGGCTTCTTGTTGGATTCCTCACTTCATGTTCAACAAGCTTTTGTAAACCGACAAAAAATGACAACTGATCTGAAACCAAATCACCATTTCGGTTTTTGAAATCTTTGGATCAATTTTAGTTTTCAAAAAATTCAAACTAATCATTTCGGTTCGGTCTGCAATTTTTACAAAAAACCGAACCGTCGGTTCGGTTTTCAACCCTAATTTGACTATTGTAAGAAGAACAAAAAATTATTTCCATAGCAATATGTGAATTACGAGGGGTATAGGAGATTCATATCACTATCTATAACCCATTAGTTCCATGTAGTTGCTAAAAACATATGGACCTGTACTTAGTCCAAACAAAAACTTCCTTGTTGTATATTCGAGGCTTAGAAAGATTTCGCTTAAGAACAAACTTTCTGGTGATAAACCAAATGTTAATAGCAAAATAGGTTTGATGAACATTTAATTGTAAAAATATATATAGTCTTGGTGAATTTTGAATTAACAACATTCAATAAAATCGAAGAGAATATTAATTTTTTCCTAAATGATTGATGCCAAAAATCGACATTATTGTTGTTGCATGATTTTCGACATCAATCCAAGAAATAATTGTTCTATTTTATTTGTTTTCCTTCAACCTACAATATACTTTAACAATACATAGTAGAAGTAAGGGTTATCGACTACTTCACTTGAATTAGAGGACAATACTTGACTTACAAATTAAAGAATAAATGAAATTAAAAAAAAAGTGGATATAAAATATTGAGAGATGATGAGATTTAAAACAAAATAATTAACTTGTGAAGTAAAATTGAATTACGGAGAAATCTCAAGGGTATGAGAATCACCTCATTCCAATATAATGATGTACTAGAATGTATTTTCAATTTCTCCCAATAATACTCAAATCACATGATTTTTCAACTTAAACTTGAGTTGTGGGATTAAATAAGTAAAAAAAATTCATTTTTCTCAAACTTTAACCAAATCCATTGTTTCATTTATAAAACATCATTGGATTTTGGTTATTTTATTTATTGGAAAAATCCCAAAAGACATGGAAATAAACTTGCTCTTTCGAATAAAAAATATTATTGATCTTAACAAATGAAACCTTATTTCAAAGTACTTATTACAATTCATTATTCTACTTCATTTCATAAATGAAATACAATTTAACTACCATTATATCTTAATGGGGTTCAATCTCTTCCCCTTGAGAAGGGAGGATTAGATTTCCATGAATGACGAAAGTAAACTAAAAATTAAAAGAGATAGTTGAGAAAGATGAACTATTGCTAAAAAGGAATAAAATGAATATACGAAATGAATAAATAAAGATGGAACTTATTTTGCTTAAATGGAAAAAATGTTAGAATACAAAATCAAAACTTATACTTTTCTACACTTTCTCTCTTAAAATAAAACCTAAAAGTAAAGTTCCCTTTGAACAGATAAATAGTCTCTATTTATAACCCGTGACATGTGTTTGGACGGTTGAAATGTAACTTCAAAATGCAATGGCATTGACTTAATTCCTTGTATTTTATGATGTAGATTCATTTGTTGGATATGAATGGCTAGAGTTTATTAGGTTAGGGTTTAAGTTTATTATAGGATGGATAGGGAATTTGTAGTATACCTTAGCTTACCAACCTCATGTTTTATTTATAGTATAGGAGTTTTGGTTCGACCAGGCCATTGATGGCGTAGTTTAGGGAAGAAGATCTACTGGAGATCCTTCTGTAATTAGGAGTCTTGCTGTGGAGGAAAGTTTACCTATTGGCCATGTGCTCCTAGATACGCGGGAGATTGTTCCCATTCCGAGAGTGTTCTATAGGTAGAAGTGTCCTTATGTGACATATACTCCGGAATCCGCTTCCTAGTTGGAAGCAAATAGCTGTTGTAGTTGCCCGTCCAAAACTGATCCTCGAGATACTTGCCTTTAAAAGGGCTTACGAGTATTGAGGATAGCTGTAAGACACGTGGGCATAGCAGACTGTAAGAATTTGGGTCCGTTTGGCGGACTGCATTGGGCGGGTTTAGAATCGCTTGGGCCGGATCAGTGTCGAGCTGACGCTAGGGCCTATCTTTTCCTTGAGATCATAATTACACGTGTACGACATAGATTTGGAACCGTTTCTGTGTATCATCAGCTACTCCCCTCAAGTGAGTGGGGTGTTTAGTCGGTGCACTACTTTTTAAAAGGTAATTGTACCATTGTGATGATTGAGCCCGAAACATTGTCTCGAGCGGTGCACAACATTTATGAGTACACGATTGCTCAAAGAGAGAAGGTACAATTTGTCTTCTCTATAAATATTTGTTGCTTTAAGGAACATTTCTTCATTTCTTATCTGTGTAATTTCTTCAAATGATCGTGTTGCTATGAAGTTTGATTTGTCCCTCTTAACAATGGCAGACAATGTTGAACTTTCTTCTAAGGATTTGCTATCATTCACTTGCCTCAAGCTCTTCGAGGATAATCTGGTCGATGAAACTGAATTGATCAGGCTTAGAAGTCTGTACCATATTCCCGAGGATCTGGAAATTGTTCCCGCGTTTGGAGACTTGGCTTCGACTACACCCCACAGGGGTATATAAGTTTGCACCGGGGCATGTTCGAGTCAGGGCTCTAATTCCTAGTGCCGGATGACGTCTAGCGTTTTTTCTCATTCTTCGCATGCCTCTCGCTCAAATGGTTTCGAGCGGGTTCAAGGTTCTGATTGCGATTCTCCTAAGGGTGATGATGCTGACCTTCGTTTGACTCCGGCGGTAATCCATCATATGACCACCGCTTGGTTGGATGCTAGGGGTCTTTGCGTACTGACTTGCCTTGCTTGTTTGCATTTAGTGGCGGATGACACTGAGCCTTGGGAAAGGTATTGGTTCCTGGCTTTGGTGAACTCTTCGTACTTCAAGATTGGGAGTCGTAGGATTCCAAGATACTTCCAGTTTGACCTTCGTAAGTTTCTTAGCCGCTGGCTTATTTTTTCGATCCCAGACGTGATACTAGTTTGATGTCATTTTATTTTTTCAGGGAAGTTCGCAGTTCCGACTGTCATTGAGGAGGAAGACGAATAGAGAGGGTTCATCAACCTCCCAGTGACGTTCGTCGAGGAGGTCATAATGAGAGGCAATGTTGTGCATAGCGGGCCGCTACGGTGTTCTCACGACGTTCTCATTGCATTGGGTTCGCCGACCGAAGGGGTTATCAGTCATTGTTCGAAGAAGAGAAGACTGGCTATGCCTAGCCCGACCATGTTAGCAGAATTGGAGGCAAACATGCCTCCTGTTGTTGTTTCGAGAAGGAGGCAGTATTTTGATCTTGCAGCCTTTGCCCTGTTGTTGTTCCGAGAAGGAGGCAGTTTTTTGATCTTGCAGCCTCTGCCCTTGGGCTGTTGCGTTCTATTCAAGCGACAACTTCAGAGGGTCGTCGTCGTATGCTTGATGCTGCTATTCCCCTTGTTGACTTAGAGGGAGAGAACATTGATCCTCGCATTGATGTTTCATGTCGTCATGAGTCCAAGGCAGATGTTTGTGCCCTTGAGTCACACAGTCCAATTATGCTGCATCTCGAAGCTCACAGGTGAGTCCTTGCACTGGAGAAAGCCTTTGCAAACCTGTGGGGGTTGTATTCAGATGCTTTTTACTGAGTGGACTCCCTAACTGGTTAGCTGCAAAACGTCGGTACCGCAATGAATTTGGGGTCATGAAGGTTGCTATTTCTGCCTCTGAAGCGGATGGACTTGGGTCAAGTTGGAGCGCTCGGATGTGGTTGTGGACAAGTGGTCATTTGATCTGTGGGTCCAAGACGATGAAAGGAGGCGGGCAGAGACTGAATGGGTCATCGAACGACAATAGCTGGAGTCTAAAGTCGATGAGGGACATCGTCGTGTTCGTGAGGTGGAATGCTTGCTGTTAGAGGAGCTTCACACTATTCTACCTTGACAAATGCGGTGGATTTTGGCATGTCGGGACGGCGGCTACCGATCTTGTCGGAGGTTATTCGAGGCAGATTGTAGCTTTTGGAGCTTATCAGGGAAGAACACTCCGATGTCGACCTTGACTTCGCTTGTTATAAGAGGGATGCTTTCGGATCCATCTCTCTAGGGGAAGGTTTTGGCTCTGTAGGACAAACTGCTAAGGAGGCTGTTTCTCCTTAAAATAATTGTAACATCCTTCCCATGACAGAAAAACACTTTTTATTTTATTTTATGAAAGTATTGTTTTGTCCTTTACCGTTGAGTTTTCTTTAGATGCTTTGTAGATCATAGAATCTGTACTATTGGACAGAATGCCTGTTTTTGTCAGTTTAGTTGTATTGTTGCTGACTGTTTTTTGGCTGTTATTGTTTACTGGTGAGCCATTCTGGTCTGCGAATTGATCGCTTAGAGGGTCGTCATTGTTGCGCGTAAGAATGTTGAAAAGACATTGGTTTTGTCAATCAACGCAATCCGCGCGGCGGACTAGAAGTTGAGCCCCTGAGCTGCCGTCATCAGTTGTGGTCTGACTGAGCTTGTTCTGCGATCATTGTTAGAGAGCAATGGTCCCTTTGTGAGTCATTGTCATCAGGCGAGCGAGCGGTGACTAGACTCCCACTTTCTCGGCCGTCATGGTCCCTACATAGTGGGGTAGGCGTTGGGATCCAGAAGCCTTCGTCACCAGTCGTAAATTAACTAGGCTTCCCTGGTAAGTTCGGCGATCATTGTTGTTGGAGAGCAATGATCCCTTGGTGAGTCGTCATCATCAAGCATGTGAGCACTGACTAGACTCCCACTTCCTCGGTCGTCATTGCCCATGAGCAGCGGACTAGGCTTTGGGCACCAAAAGTCGTCATCATCAGTCGTGAACTGATTAGGCTTACCTGGTAAGTTCGGCGATCATTGTCTGTTGGAAAGCAATGATCCCTTGGTGAGTCATTGTCATCAGACGTGTGAGCATTGACTAGACTCCCACATCCTCGGTCGTCATTGCCCGCGCATAACAGACTAGGCTTTGGGCACAGAATCCGTCGTCATCAGTCGCGAACTGACTAGGCATACCTGGTAAGTTTGACGATTATTGTCTATTGGAGATAAATGATCCCTTGGTGAGTCGTCGTCATCAGGTGTGTGAGCGCTGAATAGACTCCCACTTCCTCAGTCATTGTTGCGGTCATTGTTGCCCGCGCATAGACTAGGCTTTGGACACCAAAAACCGTCGTCATTAGTCGCGAACTGACTAGGCTTACATGGTAAGTTCTTCGATCATTTTTTGTTGGAGAGCAATGATTCTTTGGCGAGTCGTCGTCATCAGTATGTGAGCACTGACTAGACTCCCACTTCCTCGGTCGTCGTTGCCCGAGCACAGCAGACTAGGCTTTGGGCACCAGAAGCCGTCGTCATCAGTTGCGAACTCACTAAGCTTACCTGGTAAGTTTGACGATCATTGTCTATTGGAGAGCAATGATCCCTTGGCGAGTCATCATCATCATCTATGTGAGCGTTGAATAGACTCCCACTTCCACGCCCGTCGTTGCCCGCACGTAGAGGACTAGGCTTTGGGCACTAGAAGCCGTCGTCATCAGACATGAACTGACTAGGCTTACCTATAAGTTCGGCGATCATTGTCTATTGAAGATCAATGATCCCTTGTCAAGTCATCATCATCAGGTGTGTGAACGCTGAATAGACTCCCGCTTCCTCGGTCGTCATTGCCCACACGTAGCGGACTAGGCTTTGAGGCTAACACTTGAGTCTGGTCGCATCGGGGATGATCGGGGGTCATAACAGACAACAGTGGAAGTTCTAGTAAAAACAAATATTTTTATTGATAATATTTTTTGAGGTGCTCTACATTCCATGGTCGTTTAAGCCCGTCGCCGTCTACATCTTCTAGCCAGTACGTCTTTAGCCTGGTGACCTTAATTACTCTGTAGGGTCCTTCCCAGTCCGGGTTTAGCTTTCCCACGCTAGCTTATTTGGTGTTTTGTTGGGTCTTTTTGAGTACCTAGTCTCCCACCTTGAATTCTCATGGCTTGATCTTGTTGTTGTAGTGTTGTGCCATTCGTTGCTGGTAGGCGGCTATCTTGGCGAAGGCTAGATCCCATTTTTCGTCGAGGAGGTCTAGCCGAACGCGCAAGGCTTCGTCGTTGCCGTCTGGTATAAACTTTTCTTTTTGGAAGGTCAGCACCTCGAGTTCTACCAGAACCATAACTTCTGACCCGTATGCCAGGGCGAAAGGTGTCTCTCCGGTAGGGATTCTTTTAGTTGTTCGATATGCCCAGAGTATCCCTGGTAGCTCTGGAACCCATTTTTTTTGGCCGCATCAAGCTTTTTTTTATTGCCTCCAGGATTGTACGATTGGTAACCTCTGCTTAGCCATTGGCTTGGGGGTGCCCTGGCAAGGAGAAATGGTGATTAATATTCAAACTTTTGCACAATTTTTTAACCTTGATACCTTCGAACTGAGTTCCGTTGTCGCTGACCAATACTCTGGGGATGCCAAATCTACAGACGATGGTGGCCCATATGAATCTTTCTATCTGGACCTGCCCTATCTTGGATAGGGGCTCGGCTTCAACCCACTTGGTGAAGTAGTCAACAACCACAAGAAGGAATCTTTTACCGGCTGATGCTGAGAAGTGTCCGACGATGTCCATTCCCCATTGTGCGAATGGCCACAGACTAGTTATCGGTGTTAGTGGCTGGGCAGGCATATGTCTATATGGCGTGAACCTCTGACACTTGTCGCATTTGCGGACAATATCTTTGGCGTCCTGCTGCATGGTCGGCCAATAGTATCCTAGAGTCAAAGCTTTGTGGGCGAGGGTTCTCCTGCTCGAGTAATTTTCGCATATACCGTTGTGGATCTTTCTTAGGATCTGATTTGCCTCTGAATGTGATAGACATCGAAGCAGGGGTCTGTCATGGATCTCTTGTATAACTTATCGTTTAGGAGGGTGTACTTCGTTGCTCTGTTTTTTAGTCTTCTGGCTTCAACCTACTCGGTCGGTAGGGTTCCGGTTGCGATGTATTCGAGTATCAGAGTCATCCAATTTGGTTGCGCGTCTACAGTGCAAACATATAGGTTTTCTTCGCCGAGGTTTGATTGCTCTTGGTATTCGATGAGGCCGCTTGAGACTTTGTCAGAGGCTAAGGCCTCTCTGGCTAGCGTGTCTGCTCTTTTGTTGTAGTCTCGAGGGCACTATATGAACTCGTACCTCTTGAACCCGCTCATTGCGCCAAGTAACTTGTCGTGGTAGGCTATAATACGGGGGTCCTTGCTGTTGAAATCTCTTTTGACCGGTGGACTACCAGTCTTGAGTTGCTGTATGCCATTAGGTGATCTATCCAAACCCCCAAGGCTAGCTTTAGGCCAGACAGGAGGGCTTCGTATTTGACCTTGTTGGTTGAATCAGGGAAGCTGAATCTGACGGCTTTTTCGAGGGTGAAGCCGCTGGGGGAGCGGATTGTTATCCCAGCTCTGCTTGCTTTCCCCGTTGATGATCTATCGCAACGCAATACCCAATCCTGGGTGCTTGATTTTGAGGTTTGGTGATTTGTCTTTGGCTCTTCTTCGCCGGTGAACTCGGCGATGAAGTTTGCTAGCGCCTGGGTTTTGATGGCGGTTCTTGGAGCATAGCTTATGTCAAACTGTTCGAGCTCTACCGACCATTTCACCATTCTGTTTGAAAACATTGGTTTATGCAGTACTGAGCAAAACAAATGCTTGATTAGAACCGTTATAGAGTGGGCCTGAAAGTAGGGCCTTAGTTTCCTAGAGGATACGACCAGTGCCAGAGCTAACTTTTCTAGGTCTAGTACACTGGTCTTTGGGTCCCCCGATCGTCTCGTACGAGGGCCGAGCTGACAGCGTGCTTGGAAATAGACAAATACAAGTAGAGTGTTTCACCTGTCGCTGGTTTTGAGAATACCTCCGGACTTCCCATATATGCTTTTAGGCTTTGAAAGGCTTGTTCGCACTCCTCGTTCCACGAGAACACTTTGCTTCCCCTCAATATTTTGAAGATAGTACGACACTTGTCAGACGATTTAGATATAAACTTGTTGAGTGTTGCTACCCTCCCAGTCAGGTTCTAAATGTCTTTTATGCTGGCGGGGGTTTTCAGGTCGAGAAGGGCCTGAATCTGCTTTGGATCGGCCTCGATCCCTATTTTGTTTACTATATAGCCTAAGAATTTCTCAAACTCAACTCCGAACGTACACTTCTGTGGGTTGAGCTTCATCTAGTATTTCCTGAGTTGGTTGAACGCTTCAGTGAGGTCTCTTATGTGGTCGGGGCTGTGGAGGCTCTTGACAAACATGTTGTTAATGTAGACCTCCATGTTCCTGCCGCTCTGTTACTTAACCATTCGGTTTACCAGTTGTTGATAGGTGACACCTACGTTCTGTAAGTCGAACGATATCACCCTATAATAATATATCCCTCTTTCAGTTACGAAGGATGTCTTTTCTTGATCTGGTGGGTGCATCAATATTTGATTGTAAGCTATGTCCGGTTGTGGCGTCCATGATCTGATCAATGTGGGGGAGTGGGAAGCTGTCATTCAGGCAGGATTTGTTTAGGTCAGTGTAGTCTACACACACCCTCCACTTTCCGTATTTCTTTCTTACAAGAACGATGTTCGCCAGCCAGTCTGGGTATCGCGTTTCCTTATTCATGTCTGCATTGAGTAAACGTTGCACCTCTTCGTTTATGATAGCATTCCTCTCGAGTGCTATGGTTCTCTTATTCTGTCGTATGGTTTTCCTCGTGGGGTCCACCTCCAGACAATTGGTGATTATTGACGGGTCGATTCCCGTCATGTCTCGCATGGTCCAGGAAAATATGTCCTAATTATGTTGTAGTAGCTTCGTGAGTCGCTCCGCCAAGTCTTTGGTCAGGTGGGAACCTATCTAGATAGCGTTGCTGTTGAGAGCGCCATCGAGGTAGATCGTGAGGGTTTCTTCCTCAGGTTGGCCGGCATTGGGCCTGCCTCGAGGGCTTGCTGGAGCCTCGTCGTCTGGGATAGGTTGTTCTTCCCTGCCGCTTGGGTGGGATAGTGAGCTATCTTAGTCGTGAGGCCAGCTGACAACTGAGAATCATTTGGTGGCAGTGCCATAATGTACTGGCATTCCCTAGCTATTGCTTGGTTGCCTCTTAGTGTCCCAACCGCTTGGTTTGTCGGATACTTGATGTACTGGTGTAGAGTAGAGACTCCTGCTCCCATTTGGTGTATCCAGGGTCTCCCAAGGACCACATTATATGTCGAAGGTGCGTCGATCACTATGAATTATTGAAACAGGGTTTTTTGAGTTGGACTTGGAATGGGTTCCATGAAGCACGCATATCCTGTCGACTGATTTATTTCTAGGCCCGGCTTTGGTCTTAGTTGCCTACTCTTCTTCTAGGGTGATGTAGCTCCGCGCCTCCCTTGCTAAGTCTGCCATATTGGCTGGTGGGTCTGGGTTAGGAAGTTATAGAACTTACCCTTCCCCAGACTGTTGATGAAAGCTGAGACGACCGTCATGTCGTTGCACACGTTGACAGCGGTAAGATCACTGTTGAAGCGAGTTAGATACGCCTCCAGTGTTTAGTATCTAGGATTGCTCTTGGATTGGGAACTATCTCCTACGTATCTAGGAGTGCAGAGCTAACAAGGAACTTCCCTCCTACATCATGACTCTTAATTAGAGAGGGATCTCCACGAAGATCTCCTCCCTAAACTACGCCTACGATGGCCTGGTTGAACCATAACTCATTGCACTATAAATAAGACATGAGGTTGGTAAGCTAAGGTACGCTACAAATTCCTCGTTACATCATTACACCTTTCTAAGATCCTTGTCTGACTTTAGCATCGGAGTGCCATCGGCCCACGGTGGTCTGTGGCTCACGTGTGCTACTTGTGCAAGTCAAGCAGGTCAGTGGGACTAGGTCAAAGCAGGGAGCAAAAAGTGATTGCATCAGTTTGTCGCCGTCCGTGGGGATGACATAGTTCTTAATTTTAAACTAAGCATCGCCTCCTATCAAATCCCAAAGAGATGGTTACCACTAGGTCATGCAACAACGATACAGGGGACATGTCCAACGCTCCGGCTGTCCCTGTACTAGTTCCTGCCATGCACGGACAACCTACTCATACCCCTGCACCAATGGCAGCAATGACAGACCCTAGAATCGAGGTGCTAGCGTCCCAAATACACCAGATTATCAAGGTGGTGGAGACACCCACACGATAGAATCCACTTGCTGCTGATGGAGACCAGGAACATCATGGACCTCCACTTCCAGTGGATGGTAGGGAGCAAGCACAGGAGAGCCAGACCCCCACCAGTTCCTATTGGACTAAGGGAGGCTGTGTGGCTAACGCTGATCCAGCCACCAGGACAGAGAGGCTCGGTCCCGAGAACCCTCTTCGCAGAGGAGTGCACGATCCGGACGTACTATATTGTCTTTCCGTTCCACCCTTTGTGGATCAGATCATGAGTGAAGCACTTTTGAGAAAGTTCACTCCCTTGAAGCTTGATTCCTATGACAGAACCATCGATCTTTTCGATCATCTACCCCATTACCAACACATAATGGCGCTCAAGGAAGGATTCGAATTCTTCATGTGCAAAACCTGTCCCACTAGTCTTAAAGGCTCTGCATTGACATGGTTCCACAGCCTTCTATCGAAGTCAATCGACTCCTTCAAAACATTGGCGAAGGAATTCTAGATGCGTTTCATCGATAGCCAACGTTTCAGAAAAGGTTCGCATTACACACTCTCTCTAAGGAAGAGGTCTAGCGAGACGCTCCGAGAGTATGTCACGCGCTTCAACAACAAGTTGACCCTCATTGACGGGTGCAACAACGATATAGCCGTGACGGCCTTCACTGCAGGCCTCAGAAAAGGAAAACTCTTCGAGGACCTCACTTTGGAGCCCCCTGGACATGGCAGAGCTCCTCAAGAGTATCAATAAACACATCAACCTGGAGAAATCAAGGACAGCCAAGAGGGAAACTGAAGGTGACAGAAAGCCCTCTGCTTTGAGGGATAAGAATGAAGGAAAGAGGTGTGAGGATGAAGAGCAGAGCAAAAGGAAGCGCAGCGGCAACAGGCCGGACCCTAATCGTCTTAGGCTAGAAAAGTCATCTAACTACGTTGGATCCATAGTCGTGACACCCCTAAATGCTAGTCTGTCGGACGTACTCAACTCCATGAAAAATCGATAGGAATTGAAGTGGCCCCTAAAGTCGCGTGAAGACCCTGTCAGAAGGGACAATGGCAAGTACTATGCGTATCACAAAGAAAGCAACCACAACACTAATGACTGCAAAAGTCTGAGGAATGAAGTAGAGCAATGGATCCGCAAAGGCAAACTGAAAGAATTCCTGAAATCAGACAAGCAGTCAGATCAGACCAAACACCGGGGGAGTCGGTAAAAGAAATAGAGAAGCAGACTCCAAAGATAATATACGTCCTCCATGGAGTCAGATCCAATAAAAACCAATCGCACAGGTCCCCCAAGCAGACTCTGTTCGATATGCGAACACAACCCGCGGATGAAAACGGACGTGTCTGTTATTCAAGAATTTAGAACCCCATTCCCACTTTGACATTCACGAACATGGACCTAGACGAAGTCCAAGTGCCACATAACGACGCCGTGGTCATCTCTGTGTTCATCACAAAGTGGGAAGTGAAAAGAGCCCTCGTTGACACAGGAAGCTCACTCAACATTCTATTCTACAATGCTTTCCGCAGCATGGACCTCAAAGAGGAAAGCCTAACGCCATCAGAGCACCCACTGATCGGATTCAGCTGGAAGAAGTGCTTCCAAGTCGGAAGGATAAGGCTAGCCATAGTAGCCGGAGAGCCAAATTAAGGAAGGTCCTATTTCTGGACTTCATGGTAGTAGACGCACCATCGTCCTACAATCTCATCCTGGGAAGGCCATGGCTCCATCAAATGGAGGTAGTGGTCTCCACCCTTCATCAGTGTGTTAAGTATACTGCTAAACACTCCAAAGGCACTATACGTGGAGACCAACCAGCGACACGAGATTGCCACTACGCTGCATTGAAATAGATAGAGTGCTCCTAGTTCCAGCATCAGCTTGCAAAGCAGTTCGATCCGGTGCCAAGCTAGTCACCGACGGAGACATCAGATTCAAGTGGTACAACAACATCAAGTTCTTCCGCTTGGCAAGATAAGAAGGCCATATCAAGCAGGGGCACATCCTCCCGACACTTTGTTAGAAAGAAGATCCGCCCCTCTACAAGGTTTACACTTCAGTAGACTTTTAGACACCTCAACAGTCCACCGAAAGATCCTCTAAGGCAATCTGGACTTGTTTCAAGGCCAAAATCACTTCATCTTCGTCAACAGTTAGTTTGATTTACAGTTATTTGTTTCCCTTTCCAAAGTCAATATTGAGTTTAGAGTTCTTAAGATATTTATGTGATTTTCAATCATTTAAGAAATAAAACAAGAAATACAGAAACAAACTCTATTGATTATTGGAAAGATGTAACAACAAGCGTTTTGAGGCGGATACAAAAAAATACATACTGCGAACGCCCTGAGGTGGATACAAAAGATTACATATTGCGGGCGGTCTGTAAGTGAGAGCAAAGATAAAAGCTGCTCAACCCTTTTCGAAGACGACAATGGAGTCAAGAGAATGGGAGATGCTCAACCACTTCCCAAGATAAAGACAAAGTGTAAGAGGGGATTGAAGGGGCTGAGCAGTCGGATTGCTCAGTCAGATCACCCCATGGAGGCACCCTTGTTATGGCGTTGAACACTTCCCGACGAGCTGCTGATCTCCTTCAGGAACATCTCACCCCTTCTCACTTTCTCGAACAACTTTGAAGCGAGCGGATACGATGGCCAATCCTGCCAAGGGAGGCCACTTTACACACATGCGATACCTGGTGTGGCTGAGAGATACCACACCCGGAGTCATCGCACATCGACTAACACTGAAATCAGCCATTGGTTAGAAGCGGGATCCAAACACACGAAGACACAAGTGGTACAGTGTAACACCAAGGCTTCTCCCTTGGTAGAGATTATGAAACGTCGACGGATTAACTACGTGCCCACCCACAACAGGTGACCACGCATAACAACAACCATCGCCATGCCTGGTCAAGGTAAACGTCAGAACTTTAGGACACTTCAGTGATGGAGATCCAACTTCAACCTTTGGAAAACTCAAATCATTTCCCTCAGCCTTTGGAAGACCCAAAACATCTTCTCCAAACATTACATGAAATAAACTCAGCAAAAGATGGTGCCTACAACAATAGGAAAACACCATTATATAAACACAATGGCTCACCAAACGGGCACTCCAGCATTAACTGCCAAGCATTGAATGCCGGATGGGAAAATGGAAGACAACGATTCCCAAGGAAATTGCGCAGATCACGTCAATCAATTAATGGCGCTGCATGCAACCCCATCAATTGAGGGGGAGTAACCTATATACTCAAACGTCACACGATCTACGCCGTACACGTAACACACCATGCAGGAATCCCTAGCCTTTCCTCTGCGGGCCCATGGGCTCAGCCTGTTATTCGAACAACACCTTGTCGCATGCTTGGCACGAGTACTCGAGGATCCTAGTCAACATTGACATACAGACTTTACCACTCTCTGAGTTAAGGTAACTTAGTCCACAACCTGGACCACTAGGTTCACACGCCCCTCAGCAGGCGGAACCTCTGGTCAAACCAGGCAAGCTTAGTCAACCTGCACTGATGACGATAGCTTCTGGTTCACCCTGACACCTAGTCTGCTTTGTGCACACTACAAAAAAAAAGCCCTTTAATAGCGGTTCAAAAACGCTATGGTAGGATACCATAGCGTTTTAGTAAACGCTATGTTTGCCGGCGCTATAATAGACCCTGGGTCTATTATAGCGGTTTAAAACCGCTATAGAAAGTTACCCTGTTATAGCGTTTTTAAAACGCTATGGTAGATCCTTTTATAGCGTTTCTGAAACGCTATGATAGAGTCTACCATAGCGTTTTAAAAACGCTATGGTAGGTACACATAGCAAATTTTTTTTTTTTTTTTTTTTTAATTTCATTTGCTATCAATTTGAAATTTCAGAAACACTATTATAACACTAATTTCTTTAACCATAGAAGCTAAACAATTTGAACAAGTTCAAGAGAAATTGTACAAGATTTTACAAGTTCCAGCGAAATTTTACAAGATTTACACTAGACCGCATGTCTGCAACCCCAATTTGGGAAAACCCACCGTCCACCGTTACATGGAAAATACTGTTGAACTAAACTCTAACATCAACATCTAGTTTGGTCTTCTTCTTCTTGCACAGCCTTACGTACCCTTACCCTTATCTTTCTTTGCAGTTTGAGCTTCAAGTTGGTGACCTGACATTTCATCATCACACACTCTGGAAGAGCCCTTCAACTGATTGTCCAATGACACTACACGATGCCTCAATTGCTGAAACTCCATATGTGAACTAGCCTGACATAAGAGTTCAATTAGTTCAGAAAATAATGTCTAAAGGAAAGGAGTGCACTTCTAAACAGGCTTTGATCTGCAACCACATTAATCACCTCTATCTAAGATGGATAAAATACTCTTATATGGCTTATATGCAATATAAATTAATAGCAGTGTGGAGAAACCTTTACACAGAGTTGATGCCATCTCAAATGGTGTGTGACATATAAGATGCACCAACAAGCCTGTTAGGCACTGATGGTATTCCCACAACAGTTAACATTAAAAAGAAAAAAAAAGGTGGATAATTCAACCCTTAACAGGTTCTGTAGGGTTCAGAACTTCTGGACCATTACAATTAGGTGCTACCTGGTGAGAGTATGCGTAAGCAAGTGCTCTTTCTCTTCTCATGGCTGCATCATGCTTGCTTAGCAGATTCGCTTCAACTTGCTCTTTTGATTGAATACTATCATCCCACTCATCACCCATCTGTCACAGAATTCAAACAATTTAATGATAAGAAAAGAAAATTTAAGAGAACATGGCTATAACAAGTATAACATATAGTATGACCCATCTATCATTTCCTATCATAAATAAAGGTTATTAGCAACTAAAGAGATCTAAGGAAACTAATAATGTACATGGAAGAGTGATAAATGAAATGGCCTGGTTAGATAGGAAATAGGATGAAGATTTACACTCAAGCTCTCAAGTTCTTTTGCACGCTTTAGCTGGAGTTGCCGCTGGAGAGCTTGGTTCTCTTCTGACATTCTGATTCTCCTTGCACGGATTTGAGATTGCACTCGAGCCAGAGTTTGCATGCATCGGAGGGTTGTTGTGGCTTGGCGTTTGACTGATTGTCCATGTATTAGAGTCTTCAACCTATCCAGTCCCCTCAAAGCACGCAATGCCCTCCTTGCCTAAATAAAAGGAAAAGAGATGAAATAAGATAGAGGTGATGATCACAAGGATATCAATGTCATATTAAAGAATTCACATAATTTTGATCAAGGGTTAAAGAGACTCAGCTTGGGAAGACATGGAATTGTTCGGAAATGCAAAAACCCATGTGAAAATTAAACAATTAGTTAAGGGCATGATTTTGGTTCTGAACGTCTTTCTTAATAAATAAAATCAACAATTTAGGAGATTGCTAATACATCCTTGAGTGCTATTTTCAGCGCACACACATGAATAACCAAATGAAGAAAAAAATTTAGGAAATCAAATAATTTATCAACTAAGCAAATAAGTTAGGTACATTAGAATTTTATGGTAACAAGAGTAATACCAGGTATCCACGGAATGCAGTTTGAATCTTGATTGCCGCCACTTCTTCCTTTGATTTTCCTGGGTATTGAGCGACACTAGTGAGACGAACAACCTCTGCAGCTGCGTGTGCGGCTGCAACAGCAGCCTCAGCAGCTGCTGCAGTGGCAATTGCCATCGAATAAGCATGCTTGCTCTGCTGATTTTCCGCTTCAGCTAATTTTACCTCCTCTGGCGGTGAAGGAGGAGGCCTATTGACAGTTTCTACAGTGGAAGAGGAAGGAACTTCGTCCTTCCCCAATGCAACCCCATATTTCTTTTTTAAATTGCTGGCTTTCTGATCAATAACATAACAGCAATTCAATCAAAAGGCAGAAACCAAAACTTCCAATGACTATTCTGATGTGTGAAAAAACAGATAAAAAGTGTTCTTAAGACCTTCTCCTTCTTCTTCTCCTTGGATTCAGGACTGAATGCCTTCTTTACTGCAACAAACCAGTTCCCCTTCTTCCCCATCTTCTGAACATTCGACAATTCGATCTGTAACAACAACCCACAACATTGCAAATCCAGATCAGATCAAATCAGCCACTTTCACATATAACTCAACTAAATAACTACAACTGTGACTCCTTTCAGGAAAAAAAAAAACAGAAACACAAGGGAATGAAATGAAATTGCACCCACCTATTGACTGCATATCAAACAATTCAAAGGGGGCAGTGAAAAACCCATTAACAGATCTACAGCAAATAACACGCATAAGCTCTCATTCAAACTAAACCCATCATAAAAATTCAATCTTTATTCAAAATTTCCAGCTCAAATAACAAATGAAGCAATACCCAGACACTAAAATTGAAAGATCTTCAACAATATCAAATACCCATGATTACCTTCTAAAAAAATGAAGAAACAGCCCATAGATCTAGAGTGATTTACCTTCAGGCTAGTTCAGGAGTAAAACACATCTTTCATGTCTTTCATGGCATTAATACTAATTTTCTACATTAATTTGCTCGGATTAAGATATCCAGATAAAGACATGGTTGTATGGCAATACCTATTTTGACATCTCAAGGGCGATAAGTTCAGCAATGCCAGTTCCAGCCTAAAAAGAAAGAAAGATGGAATGTGTGCAATCTTATAGCCTACAGGGTGTATATACAAGCAAGATATGCAATGTGTTTTACATCACAGCGGTGAATTCTTTTTGATAAGTTGTATATATTATGATGCAGCACTGGCCGAGATACATGAGAAGATAGAGGTTGTCAACCTGTTATTCAACCAGACCAGGGCATCTAGGATTATTCATCCACAAGAGAAGAAAAGAAAAGGGGACAGGACTTACCTCAGGTGGACCAGGAGCAGTTATGACAGCAGCACTCTTTTTCGTAAGATATAGCTTTAAACCACATGCTCCATGAGCAAGGGAACACTTAAAATAAGAATCTGTTGTATTATATAGAATGGCTCGTATTCTGAAATTCAGCTGCACCTGTTGCATTAAGAGACCCAAGATGAGAAAGCTGTCAATCCAAGAATCAATAATAAATCTTGCATTAACATAGTAAAGGTTGTGAAGACCAGGCATTTTACATGACAAGTTGGCAGTTCTGACCATCAAAATCATTAGTCCTACATCATTTCTCATCAATTCAGAATCAGAATTAGAGTGTATGAAAAATATAGGCAAAAACAAGATTAGGCGAAGCTAGTCTCTGAGAGTACGAAGCGCCAAGTGCCTATTTCGTACCCATGGAAGACTCTCAAACCCAGTGACCCATGAACATTGATTTAACTGTTATAAAGTAATTTCTAGATATGGTAAAGCATTCACAGATTTCAGCATTCTGGATTTTGCCCCATCTTACCAAATGTTGGTGGTGTCTAGACAAACCTTAACTTCTTTTATGCTAAAGCTTGCAACTCAATCCATTCATGATAATAGGGTAGCTAATTCACATGTACTTTGAGATTGTCTATTTGAAAATTCAAGACTAATCTCAATGTATTATCAACGAGATGATATCTATAAAAATTACATGTTATCTGTCCTTGACTGACCTGCATAACAAACTTTCTGAAATGGAAAAATCCCAAGGCCGCATAAAAATTAAGCAAGTACATTTAAGCTACAACCACAGTTTCGAAATCAAGGCAATATATTTTGCCTTCCATGCTTGATTGTTGAGAACTGCTTATGCTCTAGTTCTAATTGTCATCTGACATGTGCGCTTTGACCATGGGTTCTTAGTACTCTTAGGCTCAGTTTCTCACAGTGAGGATGCATCATCTTAGGGATTGATAGTTGATTAATCAAGGACTGTAATGCAGGAATAACGGATACTTTTAGCTTAGACATATATTTGTGCACATCATGATGTCATACAGTCTAGTATGAGTGCCTGGGTTCTCAGGACTAGTGTTGATCAAGTTGTATGGCTAGCAAAGCTTACAAATACAACTGAGTATTTAAAACTTGGACTAAAAAATAACACTAAAGAAAATATTACCTCATTCTTGGTTGGATGCTGAAGAATCAATTGATGAGCATGCAAGTAGTGACGGGGCCAGAAACTGGGCCAGCAGAATTACCTCCTCTGCAGTATTCCATTCCTGTTTTACATAACATAAAACCAGAATCAGTGAAATCCAACCATGTTTTGTATAACATAAAACCATAATCAATCATTAATAATAAACAGGGTCACAACATGCATGACCACCCAACTATAGCAATGTTATTACATGCTGTATCATTCTTATGCCAATAGAGATTGTTGCATGAATGAAGAACTTCTACAAAATTGTGATTATGATTTTAATAGCAAGGCTTCTTTTTTTTAGTTGATGTATATCATTTTTTTTCTTTTTTTGGATAGCATCACTTCAATGCTAACAAATTTTATTTTTTTTATATATACTCGTGTCAAGCCAAATTGAACTTTACTATCTAATCAGAAGCAAAAATAAAAATAGAAACACCTTTCCAAGAGAGAAAATTAGCACTTTCTGAAACTTTTATTGTCGATTGCCTCCAGTTTACGCGCAAAAGACAATAGCCATGTATCAGACAATAATTTCCAATTCTTATGAGCATGTTCATGTCTTTTAATTTACTCCCTAGACATTCCTAGTTCAGCTGGGCAAGACAATAGCTTCTTTAGAGCAACCTTCGTGAACCAAAGACAATGAAAAAATGGCAACTCAAATGAACAGAGCCAAAACGCACAAACATTAATCAGATTTAGAAAAATTAATGAAAACAACCAATAAATCAAAAACATACTTCATATTTTGACTCCAGACTCCCTCCTCCTTCATATTTTCCGTGCTTAAAATGCCGGACATGTGCTACATTATAATGAGGTGCCTGTCAAAGGTTGTCAGACAGCCACTTTACAATTTTTTTAGCAGCATTACTAATGACAAAAAATGATAGTACGTGGAAAATCAAATTTTTCAAAAGAAATAAAAACTTTACGAGCCGTAAAAATTTAGGAAAAGTGAACAGAGCTAAGTTCATGCAGACCTCTGGTTTTAAATCACGATGCACAACCCCTTGAAGATGGGAAAATGCAACTACGCTTAGGATTTGTAAAACAATAACCTTTGCATCTTCTTCTGTGTATATACCACCTCTGCAAGAAGAAAAAAAAAACACCGTGATGACTTTACAAAAAACCAAACTTTTTTTAAGTTGACATTTAGAACGCCTTTGATTTAAGAATCATAAAATAAAATGATGGTTACCTGGATAAAATTCTGTCAAGCAGTTCTCCACCTTCACACAATCTGAAAAAGGGAAAAGTTCAACTCTAAGTTTAGAACCATGTAAAGGCTCCATGCTTAGGCAATCAATTTTTTCACATTTTTTTCTAAGGTTCTAATTCTTCACTCATTATGAATATATTAACTCGAGATAGTAATATAAAACAGGTTGTAATGTATGAATGGGGTCTCGTTTTGGTGCGTTTTTAGTGGATATGCCTACCATATGTGATCATGTTGTTGTGACATAAGTTCCAACTTTTAAAAATGCTAATAAATAGCTTTGAAATAAGAGCATATTCCAAGATAGCTCACTGAGAACTAGAGTCACTAAATAACAATATCTTATTCGAAGTGTTCGCAAATAAGGAAACAGAACTAACACATTGGGAAAATCAGTTTCATGTACTTGAATTATCAACATTGATGCTGGTTTCAAAAAGATCCGTCTAAAGCAGATTATCGACTAAAGTAAATGCACTATTTCACATACGCACCAACCAACTTTATCAACAGTAAAACAGTGGAAAAACATACCAAATATACATATAACAAATTAACTATTCGATTGTGGTCATAATAAGTGACTACTTTTCAAAAGGAAAAGAAAAAAATTAAGCCTACAGGATATCATTTAGAAACAAGAAATAACATACTCCATGATTACATAGACGTTATTTGCATTGGCACAAGCATCGTGATACCGGACCAGATTCTTACTTGTCACATAGCTGAAAATTATTGCATTGATTGCAAACCCAACGCATTCCAGAAAACAAACCCTTGCAGAGAAACCACAAATCAGACAAACAATTGACAAGCTCTGCTATCCAAATTGACGAACATAAAATGCATGTGCAAATCATAAACGTTGTAAATAACATCTTTTGCATATAAATATTCACAATGTTAATCAGATATTTAGTTTAGTTGAAACATCAAATGTTGAACATGAGCATCCAAATGTTGAACATGAGCATCCAAATGTTGAACATGAGCATCCAAACATGTTAAATGTTTTGAATAAAAAACAAGTAACCAAAGACAAATAAGAAACATATTAGCAAACCAACCATCGTGAAAGATTTCAAGGGGAAACTTGGTTCTCAATCTTTCCAACCGGATATCAATTAAAAAAAAACTTTGAAGTATGGTACTTGGTCAGCTTCTTATGCCAGTCCACTCGCAAAACCAAGATGAAACAAATTTAACTAATACACTCAATCATTAAGATGAATACCAAATGCATATAATTGTTATTCTAGAACCCTGTCATGCAAGTCAAACATAACCTTATAATATCATCAAAAGTTAGCTAGATTGCCCATGAATACCTATATGTAATCAGAATCATTTCTAAAAACCATCAATTTGTGACAACTCTCTTAAGACATCACTAATAATGACTTGATTGTCACAACTCTCTTCAGATTGTAACAACTAGGGAGGACAATGTTTCAAAATTTGTTCATTTAAATTGGCTCTGAATATAAACGGGGGGGGGGGGGGGGGGGGGGGTTTTATAAAACAATCCCCATAGAAGACAATATTAAATAATTGAATGGGGTTTTGTAAAACAATCACCATAGAAGATAGTATTGAATAATTGAATGAATAAAAAATAAAAATAAAAGGCATAATAAATTACTTGCCAAGATCGATGTGCGCTTGGATACCGAAACCAAAGCATCCAGTCTTACTGAAGTTCCTCCTCAACAGGTCGTACTCCTTCACCTTCAATCCACTCTCAAGAAGTTGCATCCCCTTGTCACCTCGACGGTGACATAGCAATAAATCTTCTCATTACACCCAATTCTGAAAAAAAATTGTTAACACAAAAAAAAAAAATCAAAGGGTCAAAAACCCCATCAACCAAATCAATGTAAAATCAAAATGAACAAAAAACATAAAAGAGAGAAACCCTTTTTGTTTGTTAGATACATACCTTTGGAGAAAACTGGGGTTTGTCCACTCAACAACTCCAACACCTACAAATAAAAATCAGTGAAAAACGATGGGGGTTTAGGAGGAAAAGATGTGCAATGGGGTTTAGGGGGTAAGAGAGAGATAGACTTAGTATACATACCTTGGAGGCCTTGGTGAGACGATCTCTGCTCTTGCCGACGGAGATGTTGAGGACGAGCTTCTGCACCTAGATCTCTATTTCTCGATCTCTCGATTTCTCTCTCCCTCACTCTTTCCCTCTCCCTGGATCTCTCTCACTCTCGCTTGAGCGGCGTGGCTTTGGTTTGAAGAAAAGCGGCGTGCCTTTGGTTTGAAGAAGAGCGGCGTCCCTCTCCCTGGATCTCTCTCACTCCCACTCCCACTCCCACTCTCCCTGGATCTCTCTCACTCTCGCTCGATTTCTCTCTCCCTCACTCTTTCACTCTCGCTCGATTTCTCTCACTCTCCCTAGATTTCTCTCTCCCTCACTCTAGCTTGTAGAGCGGCGCACCTTTGGAGAAGAAAAACGCCTCTCCGATCTGATGCGATTGACAGGGGAGGAGAGCGAGACTGAGAGGGAGAAAGACGTAGATGTTGAAGTGGAATCGAGCGAGGTCGCTTTTTTTTATTTCCCGCCTACTCTGTTGTAGCTATTAAAATTTGCGCTCTGTGAAGCAATTGTGGAGCGCGCATTTCTTTTTCACTTCCCGCGCGAGCTTTTGGTCAATATAGCGGTTTCATTATTTGTAATTGTTCGTGAATTCAATCAATTATAGCGCTTTTCACAAAAACGCTATAAACATTAGCTATCAATGATCACTTTTCTTGTAGTGGCAGACATCAACGATTTAGGAAGTGAGAGTCTAATCAACGCTGCCACGCCTGGTGACGACGACTTGCCAGGGATCACTGCCCCATTCACTGTCAGTGTTTGCCGATCCTAATCAGATAAGCTTAGCTGGTGACGACCAACAACGAAAGCTTTTGATCAAAACCTGGACTTGTAGGCCCCACTGCGAGGTGTATATAGTCCAGAAGGTGGGAGCCTAGTCTCCCGAACTGATTCCGATGGCTCGCCACGTGACCACTACTTTTCAGCATGGCCGCCAAATCACCAAACCTAGACTTGTAGCCTGCACTGCGAGGGTGTAAATAGTCTAGAAGGTGGGAACCCAGTCAGCCATGACCTAATTCCGTCGGTTTACCACGGGACCACTGTTTTTCAGCGTGGCCGTCGAACCCTCCCAAATTTGTAGCTTGGTGCACTCAGGTTTAGATAATTTGGATGATGGGAGCCTAGTCAGTCCCGAACTGATTCCGATGGCTCGCCACGAGACCACTGCTATTCAGCGTGGCCGACAAAACCTCCTTGAACATGTAACCCCCACCACGTGGGGAGGGTGTCGACGGTTCGAAAGGTGGAAGCCTAGTCAGTCTCGAACTGATTCTGACGGCTTGCCACGGGACCACTGCTCTTCAGCCTGGTTGCCAAACCTTTACTTCTCGAATTTGTCGACCGTTTTGTTCGATCATAAATAATTCGGAAGGTGGAGGCCTAGTCAGTCCCGAACTGATTTCGACGGCTTGCCATGGAACCACTGCTCTTTAGGCCGATCACCAAACCCCTACTCCCAGAATCTATCGATCGCTCTACTCAGTCATAAACGATTAAGAAGGTAAGAATCTCGAACAACTTTCCACAAGACTTCTGCTCTCCCTCAGGACTGCGGATGCAAACATGAGCTTAGCCGAGTTAGCACCTTAATGCTCAAAATGATTGACATTCTAACATTATAAAAATGGCACTCATGCTGATACAAGGATAGTACAATCGGTGCCTAGATGAAAGCAAATTAGGATGCCAACCCGTGCTTACGTCGCCTGACTCGGTGTGAACACTTTGACTCATATTTTTTGCCACCACAGCTTGCCCACGACATCAGCTACAGCTGACCAGTCAGAGAAACCAAAAAGCTCATGCAGCTTACCTATGGGACAGGACACAACTCGGGTGACTCAACCCCTAGTTAAACTGTTCGCAACACGCCCGCTATTGGACATAACTACGCAGCAATGACCCTAAGTCATTCACAATACAAAGCGGTCAAGCTCGCTAATGCAGACTAACCAGACAACGTCCTATTGATTCAACCAGCCTATGCCGAAGTAAGACGACAAGGCAAAACGAAAATCATACAATAAAGACGCCAAGTATGAAACAAAAAATATTGTTTTCATTAATGGCCAAAGACAAAAAGTGTAAAAACGCACAAAGTTTGCTCCTAATCTGGAGAAGATACAGAAATGGAAGAACTGAGCCTAGGAGGAACATGGGCAGAAGTTGCATCTGTACGTACTTCAACCTCGACCTCTAAGTGGAGCCGGCTTAACTCCTGCTTAAGTCTCACCCTCTTGGACACTGCCTCGGTCAGATTACGCTCAAGGTCTTCCAGACAAGCCCTCTGAGCCTTAGGTAGATCGATCTGACTGCATCTTTTTAGCATGCTTTTTAAGCCGCTCAATTTCATGAAGCAGATCAGAATATAGCCTCTACACCTGCGAGAAGATATACTCTCTCGCGAGTCGCCTACACTTCCATCCCAGCAATGGCAGCGTGACTCATATGAGACATACCAAACATAATATACTTCAAACCCTTGTCCACACGCTCTTCCAGCGTATCCTCCTCGGGTTTTGGAGCGTGGTCCATTAGCCAACTGTGACGCCTGCTAAAATGCTTCCTCGAAGCATACTCAACATCCACCTCTTGGTGCCAGACATGTGAGCTCATCTTCACCAAGTCCGGTGCAAACACACTTATCCGTGCATCGGGATGAAGCTTCCCCAGATCATGAACTATTCCAGCGCTGCCCTTTACGATCGCCACCGTCCTCAGACTCTCCTCCGTGGCTTTTCCCTTATTAAGAACGATCGATCCTTTATTACGAGATGGGCCAACAGGATCTGGAGGCAAAGGAGAGACCGAAGTATCAAAAGGACCTTCCAACAGTTTTAGCTGAGGCCTAAAATGAGACAGTGAGCAATGCGAACTATAGGAGGCACGACCGGTACCACGATCACTTTCAGGCGAGTCAACAGTAAGGTGATCAGATTCCACCACCTCAGGCGAATCTTCAGTAGAGCCCTCTAAAGGAGCGGCCCCAAGCGAATCAGCGCCAGCAAAAGCCGCCATTGCAACCCGCACCAGACGGTCATTTAGAGTCTCAACCTGTGCGTCACTAAGGTTTGACCCGACAGCAACTCCCGCCAACCACAAATACTCTTTTTCCAAACCAGGAACATTAGTCCCCGCCTCAACATGCCTAGCAGACTCGCGCTCCTCTATCAACGGAGCAGGTTGTGGCGAAGACGACCTAGCCCTAACGCAAGGCTTCTTCCTCACAAAGGAAGCAAGCATCTCAGATGGATCATCCGCATTAGAGAAAACGAGAGTCTTGGCCCTAGCAACCTTCCTCTTCCCGGAAGGGGCCATTTCTTTCAGCTTAATGCACGACTCTCAATACAAAGTGGGGGCGACGTGCCAGTTGTCCCACAGCCCACTGCAAATGAAATTGGAAACTCTTATGATATCAACCGTCTCCCTTTTTGCCATGACGCAAAATGCCTCCATGGTGGTTTGCTCATCTAAGGTAAGAGGATCAGTGGGAAACCTTCCTGCAAAAGAACACAAGAAATGATCATTCAGCCCGCTATCAAGCACATCAAAGTCACTGGAAAGGAGTTGAACTTACGAAGCGGCCTGAACTATCGCTCAAGTGAACGACCCTTGTACCAAAAATACTTCAAATCCGCAGGAGCCAAGAAGTAGTATTTCTGCTAGAACTTGAAATCATGAGGCCGTTTACCGAAGCAACTCAACAACTTCATCGTGCAAACAACATTACTCTGCAGTCGAGGACTGGTCAGCAACTGGATCACCCGCGGAGTCACACTAACACCGACCTCCTTAGCATAGAGCATAATCATGAGAATGACTCTATATTCATTGGGTCCCAATTGAGTAGAAAAAATCTCCAAGAAATCCAAGAACTCCCAAATCACGTCCAGAACTGGGAAACACACTCTAGTTTGAAGCATACTTCGATGCAAACAGATGAATCCGGCCGGAGGGGACATTGGCGTCTACTCCCTTGTCAGAAGGTTCAATGGCAAGTCTTCAGGAACTCCATACCTTGCACGAATTTTGGCGAGACCAGGCTCGGAGAACAGCCTGTCTTCGAAGAACTCTAGGCCCTTGGCCAAAATAGTGTAATCAATAAGGTTTTCTCGAGCCATGGAGAAGACGAACGAACATTTAAGAACAATATCTTCAAAAACAAGTGAAGCAGAAAGGTCAGCCTCAACATTGCGAATGACCTATATAAAGGAAAGGTTCCCGCCTCTTTTCCGCCGAACCGTCGCATGCTCAATTAATGCAGCATGCAACTCAAACAACAATTCAGACTCAATCATCATGAGTGCCGCATCCCTTCAAGAAATGACTTAGCGAACCGATGTGACGACCCGCTAACTCGAGGGGAGTAGCTGATGATACATAAAAATTGTCACACTCCCGAGCCGAATACGTGTCATGATGATCTCGAGGAACTACGGGTCCAAGCATAAGCCAAATGCAGATCTAGCCTAAGCGGATCTAAGCCCGCTCAACTTCAGTCCGCCAAGCAGACCCGGACTCTCACAGCATGCTAGGCCCACACGTCTCACAACTATCCACGATACCCATAAGCCCTCTTCAGGCAAGTATCTCGAGGATAGGCTTAGGACAAACAACTACAATTGCTTTTTGCTTCTAACTAGGAAACAAACACCAGAGTATCTTCCACACAGGGAAACTCCCTTTTTACGGATTGCTCTTGGATTGGGAATTATCTCCCGCGTATCTAGGAGTGCAGAGCTAACAGGGAACTTCCCTCTTACTACACAACTCTTAATTAGAGAGGGATCTCCACGAAGATCTTCTCCCTAAACTACGCCTACGATGGCCTGGTTGTGACAAAACTCCTTGCACTATAAATAAGACATGAGGTTGGTAAGCTAAGGTAAGCTACAAATTCCCTGTTACAACATTACACCTTTCTTAGATCTTTGTCCGACTTTAGCATCGGAGTGCTATCGGCCACCCCACGGTGGTCTATGGCTCACGTGTGCTACTTGTGCAGGTCAAGCAGGTCAGCGAGACTAGGTTAGAGCAGGGAGCAAAAAACTACATCATGAACGCTTTCAACACGTCGAATTGGGAAAGGACGTGGGAAAATACCAACAACAGTTCTGCCAACTTTCTCTCCAAAGAAACCACCTAATCACGACCGACTCGATAGACCTAGCCCATCACCCTTACATAAGCGAGATGATTTATCCCGTCCATTATCTGCTCAAGACCATAATCAAGGTAATTACTTGGATCCAATACGAGCATCGAAGGTCTTTCTTCTGATTGCCTGTGCCATTCATTTATCAATTTACGCGCACCATCTTGCACGTCAAGCTGAGCAAACCATCAAAACTTGTCGTCTAACTTGATACAAATATCTTTTGGGCTAGGCTCAGTCCAACCAACTCGTGGATGAAGAACACAGGAATCCGGAAGCACAGAGGAACACCCCCAACAGTCGGTTTTGCCCTCTTGGCGAGGAGCAACCATAGCAGGAACGTGACTGGTAGTGGCGTGAGCAGGAGAGTTCAGACGGAAAGGAGAATAAACTAAGAATCTAGCCGCATCACTGACATTAATAGAATAAGGAGGAGAGTGAACCTCAAAACTCTAACCACCACTGACAACCTCTTTAGACTGCTCCACCACCAACTGACGCATTTTATCATCAATAGCCCGGGGATCATCATTAGACCATTCAACAACGTCTGAAACACCATAGGCAAAAATAAACCTCCTATCATTATCATCCAACAAACGAGTAGTCTATTTCTCACTCTTCTCCAACACCAGCCTCATCTCCCTAGCCTGCTCAAGAGATGCATGATCCTCTTGCATGACATCCTTGTGAGAAGGACTTGGACGAGAGGGTGGCTTCCGTAACATCCGTTATCGGACTTGGACGAGATGCATTCAGGTAAAACCACGAGCAGAAAGAGATTTCTTCCTTGGAACCCGACCTGGATCTAACGACAATCGCCTCGATGGACTAATAGGCCTCGCAAGCTTCCTCTTTCTGGAGGCCGAAACTACGACATTGACAGGAGCATTGAGATTTGTAGCGCGTCTGTCCGAGCTCAATTCCCAATCAACGCTAGCACAAGTAACGCGACCAACGATATCCTTAGCGCCCGAACGCAACCAGGCCATCAATGAAGATGTGCAAAGACTTCTAAATGCCGACATGATAAGGGAGTCTCGCTACTTGGCATGGCTGGTGAACACAGTCCTAGTGAAAAAAGAAGAACGGAAAGTGGAGGGTCTGTGGGGACTATACCGACCTTAACAAAGTCTGCCCAAAAAATAACTTTTCACTACCCGGATATACCAGATCGTGGATGCGACATTCGAACACAGTTTACTCAGCTTCATGGACGCATATTCTGGCTATAATCAAATTAGTATGCACCTGTCGAATCAGGAGAAACCTCTTTCATAATGGACAGAGGCACATAATGCTATTGGGTAATGCCTTTCGGACTGAAGAATGTAGGGGCAACATACTAGTGCCTAGTGAACCGAATGTCCAAAGGACAATTCAGAAAGACCATAGAGGTTTATATTGACGACATGTTGGTAATGAGCCTCTACTATTCAGACCACCTGGCGGATCTCCAAGGAGCGTTATCCCGACTCAAGAAATACCGAATGAAGCTCAACCCACAGAAATGCACTTTTGGGGTGCAATCAATGAAATTTCTGGACTACATAGTCAATAAAGGGGGATAGAGGCTAATCTGAAGCAGATTCAGGCTCTTCTAGACTTGAGACCACCACAAACATCAAAGAAGTTCAAAGCTTGACTGGGATGGTGGCAGCCCTAGCCAGGTTCATCTCTAAATCTTCAGACAAATGCCTCCCCTTATTTAAATTTCTAAAGGGGAACAAAAATTACAATGGGGAGAGCAGTGTGAAGATGTGTTCCAAGACTTGAAGGCGTACATGGGAAGCACAAAGCTGCTCCCAAAACTTACTCCAGGTGAGACGTTCTACCTGTACCTCTCAGTCTCAGAGCATGTTGTCAGCTCAACTCTGGTATGGGTAGAGAAATGGAAATAGAATCCCGTCTACTTCATCAGCAAAACATTCGATCGACGGAGGCTAAGTACCCTAATCTAGATAAATTGGCCTTAATGCTGGTGATTTCCTCAAGAAAGCTAAGATCCTACTACCAAGCATACTCGATAATAGTCTTGACCGAGTACCCACTCCGGTAGATATTGCACAAGCCAGAGTTGTCAAGAAGAATGGTCAAATGGTTAATGGAGCTGGGAAAGTTTGACATCGATTATGCTCCGAGAACATCCATCAAGGCACAAGCACTGGCAGATTTCATCAACAAGTTTATGGGATAGGAGAATCGGGATCGAAATACCAGCAAGGAGACGAGAACCCCGAGCCGCCCTACAAGGATGGATTTTGTGATGTGACGGGTCATGCAAAGTGAAGGGCTACGGAGCAAGGATCGTTTTGTACACCCCGAAAGGGGTGATTCTCAAAAAGTATATCAAATTCGGCATCCACATTTCAAACAACAAAGCAGAGTATAAAGCCCTCATAGCCGGGCTAAAGCTAGCTAGAGGAATCGTAGTAGAAGAACTCGGTGTTCAGCGACTCCCAACTTGTGGTCAATCAGGTGAAAGATGAATTTGTTGTCAAAGAACCCCGAATGATGGCTTATTGCGGAAAGCAATGTATGCTATAAAGTGGTTCAAAAGGATATTACTTCGCTGCTGCTCCAGGGCAGACAACAAGGAAGCCGACGACCTGGCTGGAAAGGCATCATTCGCACATAATGACTCCCACATAGAGTTTTAGAAGAAGTCGACCCTAGAAGAAGAAGGCCTCCACAAAACTATCTCCACTGATGTGAGGCTAGTTGGATGAGCCTCCTGATCAACTACATAAAATATGGAGCCCTCCCAGCAGATAAGCTAGAGGCTCACAAGTTGAAAAATATAGTGGTATGATATACTATCCTCAACTACAGGTTGTACAGGAGATCATCGACTGGCCCACACTCAGATGCTTGACCCCAATGAGGCAAACCAAGTCCTCATCGAAATCCATGAATGAGTATGCGGGAACCACCACGGATGAAGGACACTTGCTTATAAAACCCTCACACTGGGGTACTATTGGCCGAAAATGCAAAAAGAGGCCAAAGGTTTGGTTCGCAAGTATGATAAGTGTCAGAGGTACGCCCCGTACACGCATATGCCAGCTCATAACTCGGTTCTAATGACCAGCTCATGGCCCTTCGCTCAGTTGGGACAAGCCTTGTGGGCTCGCTCCCCATATCCGAAAGAAGAAAGTCTGTTCCCCATATCCGAAAGAAGAAAGTCCCTTATTGTGAAAGTCGACTACTTCACCAAATGGGTGGAAGTGGAGCCTCTCTCTAAGATAGGAGAAAATCAGATTAATAACTTTTTGTGGAAGTCTATCATCTGTTGGTTCTGAATATCGAAAATCTGGTCAGCGACAATGGGACTCAGTTTGAGGGTGGAAAAGTCAAGCAAATTTACATCCAACTGGGCATCAACCATCATTTTTCCGTGTTGGGTCATTCCTAGACCAATGGACAAGCAGAAGTCACCAACCAAACTATCCTAGAAGCTATCAAGTGGAAACTCGATGCAGCCAAAGGGCTCTGGGTCTTTCAATTTCCAGGGATCCTCTGGGCATACCATACCACAATGAGGATTCTGACTGGAGAAACACCATTCGCATTGACCTATGGGTCTAATGCAATGGTTCCAGTAAAACTAGCAATACCTACATTCAAAACGCATGAGTTTAGGGTGGACGACAACGATGAAGCTCTGAGAAACGGCTTAGACTTAGTCGACGAGCGGAGAGACGAATCTTCTGTCAGAATTGCAGCCTATCAACAAAATATAACCCAATACTACAACAATAAGGTCAAAACTCGATAATTAAAGTCGGTGATTGGGTACTGTGGAAGACCCATTTGAACACAAGAGACCCAAAAGAGGGCATGCTAAGCCGAACTGGGAAGGTCCCTACAAGATGACTACGATCAAAAGGCTAGGAACTTATTGGCTAGAGAACCTGGATGGAGAGCTTCTGAAAAGGTCGTGGAATGTAGAGCACTTGAAGAAGTATTATCAGTAAGGTACTCTCTTTAAAAATCAACATTTCATATAACTCCATACCAAGGAACATGCCTAGTTCAATGTTCAAACCACGAAGGCACCTATGCAAACCAAACCTAGTCCATGAATGGTTCGCCGCAAGCAGGCGAGTTTCGTCCATGGACAGATCACTGTTCCAGAGATAGCCTAGTCCTCCTTAGGACCACAATGGCACAATTACGGAGCGGACCTAGTCTATGGACAATCCACCACAAGTGGACAAGCCTGAATTCTAGACAACTCACCGCTCTTTATAAAACTTGGTTTGAATATGGGGACTACAAAGGCGCACAAGCGGCAAAGCTTAGTTTTTTTCAGGACGATGACAGCTTGCTGCATCAGTGACCTAGTCCGCCTTAGATCTAAGGAACTCCAGAGCAGACCGGACCCAGTCCATGGACAGTCCACCGCAAGCGAGCGAGTCTAGTCTTCGAACAACTTACTGATCCCTAAGGAACCTGGTCAGAATACGGGGACCACAATGGTGCACAAGTGGCCAAGCCTAATCCTTTTCAGGACCACGACAGCTTGCCGCATCAGTGACCTAGTCCGCTTCAAAGTCAATGAACTCTAGCACAGATCGGACCCAGTCCATGGACAATCCACTGTAAGCGGGCGAGTCCATCTCCGAAAAACTCATTGCTCCCTAAGGAACTTGGCCTGAATACGGGGCCACAATGGCGCACAAGCAGCCAGGCCTAATCTTTTTAAAGACAACGATAGTTTACCTCATAAGTGACCTAGTTCACCCCAAGAACTAAGGAACTCCAGCGTGGACTGGACCTTGTCCATGGACATCAGTCCGCCGCAAGTGGGTGAGTCTAGTTATTGGGAAACTCACCGCTCTCTAAGGAACTTGGTCTGAATACGGGGGCCACAATGGCGCACAAGCGACCGAGCATAGTTCTTTTCAGGACGACGACAACTTGCCGCATCAGTGACCTAGTCCACCTCAGAGCCAAAGAACTCTAGCGTGGATCATACCTAATCCACAGACAGTCCACCGCAAGCGGGCGAGTCCAGTCTCCAAACAACTTATCACTGTCTAAGGAACCTGGTCTGAATACAGGGGGGAAAATGGCGCAGAAGTAGCCAAGCCTAGTCCTTTTCAGGACGATGATAACTTGCCACATTAGTGACCTAGTCCACCTTAGAAATAAGGAACTCCAACACAGACTGAACTCATTTCATGGACAGTTTACCACAAACGGGCGAGTCTAGTCCATGGACAGCTCAACGCTCAAGAGATAGCCTTGTTTTCTTCACGAACAAAGGCAATGCACATGCTAACGAGTCTAGTTCACAGACGACTCAAGATATTCAATAGTTCTAATCCATAAAGACCAAGGAAACGCTCTGACCACTGAGACTCAACTAAACTATGAGTCAAAATATGGTTCAGAATCTAGTCCTAAAAAGACTATTTCATTGTCGCTCCAGTTTTACATAGAGTTAAGTAGTAGTACTTCAACAAGCCAATGTCTACTCAGAAAACATGACCCATTTACACAAAGATCACTCTTTAGTGACTTTGTTATCATTGGCGAATCAGGCTATTTCGACAAGGAACTACACAGGCTGAATCAGGAACACACGTGTCTCTTTCATAAACGGATCAGCCCAGTCCCTGCTCAGAGTTATAACTGTCTCATTTTTTTTTACTGTCAAGAAGTTGCATTCGCACAAGCCAATATGATTCACAATCATTCCGAGCATACAAGATAAACATATTCAAAACTTTATTGATCATCAAAAAGTTGTACAAAGCTTGACCAACTAGCTAGTACAAAAGTTTACACACTACAAGTATTTGAGTTTGGTACAAAGCAAGGCGTGAATGAGGATTCACTAGAAGTCGATGTTTTGCTTTGCCTATCTGCCTTCAGAAGAGGATTTGAAAGTAAAAGTAAAGGGACTCAAAGTTGGATGCTGGTATGATCCCTCAAAGAAGGGATGCCTGGGGTGAGCAAAGTTAGCTCCCCAAGGTCGCAAACCTTGCACACCAGAGCCCGACTTTGCCAGTTTGTCTTTCGGCTTGGGCATCGCAGTGAAGCCCAGGAAGAAGCAGTGGAACAACAACCCAAAGTTGTCTATAGGTATTATCTCCCAAATTGAATGGCAGAAAACGTCGTAGGGGCACCAAAAGATGGAAGACAAGCTTGGCCCCTAAGGGGGAGTCCATACTTTTCCTTTGCGACGTAAGAAGAAATTCAGAGGTCCCATGAAACACTAGAAACTCACTCAAACCGGGTGGCTTAACCCAATAGCAAGTCTTGTCAAGACTCATCGCTGCAAATGTGAGAACATTCAGAGACTCCATCAATGAAAGTCCTCATCATCCTCTAGAGAGGTCAAATCACATTTTCTGAAAATGCATATTTGAGGAACAAGCTCTATAATGTTCATGGCAATGCCAAACCCTACGAGAACCTGCCTATATAAAGGCATGACGGCTCACAGAAGTGGTCACCAAGCAGCTGCATCGGTGTTAAATGCTACGCGTCGAATAAGGGGGTAATGGGTCCAAGTACAATTGCACCACTCCACATTCATCAAATTAATGGAACTGCACGCAACCCCATTAATTGGGGGAGTAGCCGATGAGATATCAAATAGTCACTCATTCATAGACGTGGCATGGACTAACCCTAGCACATATCGGGTATTAGGGCTTCACCCCAAGACAATAAGGCCCGAACAGTGAATCTCAAAGCTGCCACAGGCTAGAGATCCATTTGCACGAAATTAGCTCTAGCCCAATCAAACATTGGGCCCTAACAGAGTCAAGTGCCGAAGAACTCAGTCATGTACAGGTAAGATCTTATGTGAGATCTCATCCCTCCATCATGCCCTCGATCCTAAGGACATTTGGGGGAATACTAGCTATAAGAATCGGTGAAAGGAGGAAAAAAGATACGCAAGTATACACACTGCAATTTACATATAGTCTTCACTGTTTCTCGAACCGATATCTGACTTCAGCATCAAAGTGCCTTCAGCCACTACAATGGTGGTCATGGGCTTAATCGCCCTGGGGAGCAACATGAGGAGGAATGGACCCCAACTTGAGCCTTTTAGAGTGAGAAAGGGAGTAAGCAATCCCTCCAAGGCTTTCTTCCCCAAATGGCTAGGCATCTTTAACACCTTCATCTTCCGAGACCCAGGTGCCAGTGCCAGTGCCCCCGCGCCTGAAGAAAAATCGACCTCACCAGAAAATAATTCACTCCGCTTGATATTATCTGGATGGATAAGTTCCATAATAGGCATCGGTGGCAGAGCAAGGAAGCTAGCTTTCATCTTTTCCTTTTCAGAAGAGAGGATGGTAGAGTCGAACACTCCTAGTCAAAGACAATGAATGAGTAAGACACTAACATATATTAATGGAAAAGCAAAAAGAAATTAAAGAGGTCCCCAAAGCGGCGGATGACTTTCAAGCCATCAAAGGAGAAGTACTCAGACTTCGCAAAGGCGAAAAAGTAGTACATCTGCCCATCATCCGGATCCTCAAATTGGCCAATCAGACAACGAGGCCTCCACACCCGATAAATGCCTTGGTTATTCATCCTAATGGAAGACAGAGATTGGAACAACCTCGTTGACATATGAATTTTGGCTTCTTTCACCCTAATCAGAATAACAACCAAAACGCCCTACCTGCTCAATGTTATCTAAGTCGGGGCAATGCCCAAATAATACAAGTAGCCCCAGATGACGTTAGGAACAGGGAAGCGTAGGCTAGCCTCGAATATGGTCATTACAGACAGATGTGCCCCTCCACCATAATAGAGTGACAGTCCCTTTCCGTAAAAAGTGACACTCCTAGATCACTAGGGAGTTCGTATTACCTATAGAGGGCAACTAGGTTCTCCTCGGACAACATTGACTTTCTAAAGAAGTCTAAGCTTATGTAATGTCTCCCTCGCAAGAAGTTAAGCTGCGCAGACATGATTGGATAAGAACTCAAGCTCAACCGAGCCGAAAAAACACAATACATAACGAAGAAAATATCTAAGAAGGTAAAAGTGAAAACTTTCCCAAAAAAGCTTATATAGGTTTGGCGCGAAGTGGATACGTTTACTTAACCGTTGCATAAACATTTAATGTTGTGTGACAGCCGAAATATGCCATCGTTTGCATACCATGAACCCCCACGCGTTGTCATTTAGTGACCCAACGCTCATACCCATTAACTAGGGGGAGTAGTTGATGAGACATCAAACAGTCACTCAATCACAGCCGTACATGTGGCATGGACTAACCCTAGCATGTAAAAGGCTTTAATGTATCAGCCTATAAGTCAGGCGTCCAGACCCAAGACACTCCAGCCCCAGAAACATGAGTCTTAGGGCTTGGCCCAGAACAATGAGGCTTGAATAATAAATCTTAGAGTTGTCACAGGCCTGAGATCCATTCACACAAAATCAATTCTAGCCCAAACAAGCATTGGGTCTTAAACATGGCCAAGTGCTAATGCAGATTTAACTAACCTAAATAAATAGGTTAATTTAACCCACTTGTAATAACTGCAAGTGCACAGTGTCTAACTGGTAGACAAGGGAAATTACAGGTCGATCCCACAAGGACTGTGGTTGCAATTAAATTTCAGAGTTGATTTAAACTAATTTAAATTGGGGTTACAGCAATTAAAATATCTAAACTAAAAATCAAATAAAAAAAACAAAATAGAAAGTTTGAAAGAATATGAGAAGGGAAACCAAGGCATTGACTCCACCACAGGTTCTTTGAGATTTGTGTAATCCAAACTATTGTTTTCAAGAATTAACATGACTAACCTAAAGATTAATCTAAGTTCGCAATTGATTTCAGCAAAGGTATAAACCCCTAGCATTGCGTGTCTTCTTACGACACACACAATTACAGATTCAGATTAATTGATTAAATCAGGCTTTTGAATTTCAACAAAGGGTACTTTTAACTACGGACTAGTCTAGATAATTAATCAGGATATAATCGGTGAAAGCAAATTATTGAAAATCATAAATCAAATGTGTTTAACGTTCAAGCATAAAGAAAATAATAAATTTAAATACAACAAACTCTAGGAAACCCTGTGGTTTCATCGTAGCCTTGGAGAAGGGTTTAGCTCTCCATGGTAGCGGTGGTCACAGCATCAATGGAGGTGGAAGTCATCTCTGCATGGACGCGAATCCCGAGAAAAGGGCTGAAATTGCACTGTGGTGGTTCTTACAGGTTCTCGGGTGTAAATAGCCAAAACTATTTTTCAAAATTCTCCCGCTCGAATTCCGCCCAACGCTCTGTCTTCGTCTCCAGCGCGACACCGCCTGCTGCTCCTTCTTCCTCCGTGCTCCTCATGAGCTTCCTCCTGCTCCAACCTGGTTCTGAACCTGCAAAAGAGAGAGAGAGGGTGAGGAACAACGAGAGATAGATAAAAAGAACGCGAAGGAGGAAGCAAAACAGGGAGTGCCTCCCTGTCGCGAGCTCTGTTTCGTGGCGACGGTGGTTGCGTGGTCTGGTCGTAACGGTGGTCGTGAAAGAGAGAGAGAAACAGTGAGAAGGAGAGAGATAAACAGGAAAGAGGCCGAGAGAGGGGAGAAACAGGGTGGCGGCGGTTCGTGAAGGAGGAGAAACAGAGGCTGTCCTGTGCGTGAGGTGGTGCTCGGTGGTAGTGGTCTGTTTCGTGTGCGTGGTGGCTGATGGTGGTGATGGCGAGGCTCGGTGGCTATGTGGACAGGGGAGATGAGCAGAGACAGGGAGATGGTGGCGGCTGATAGTGGAGGACGAGGACGAGGTGATGGCGGGGTTATCGCGCTGTCGGCTCTCCTATCGAGCGAGGATTACGGGCAGGGTGGATTGGCGTGGTGGCTGGAAGTGCCCCAGAGAGGGGAAGAAAAGAGAGAAGAAGAGAGGAGAAGAAGCTTTCTCTAAGATGGGGTGAGCTATTTGGGGTTTTCCTGTTATCTTGGGCTTGGGTTTTTAGGTTAGCATTTTGAGTTTGGGCTTAGGTTAAATTAGGTGGACCTAGGTTTATTAGGGTTAGGTTTAGATATGTGACCCTCTACTTTGTACCATCGCTAGAATCGACCAATTGTCATTCCTTAAATTGTCGCCTTAATACGATTTCATCGTTCACGCTCAAATTCCTGCAAAGACATGAAAACGAAATAATTATTATTAAATATAATAATCGAAACACTAACATATATAAATTAAGGGATATGTTATGTAATAATTATGTGAATATCAAATACCCCCAAACCTATATTTTGCTAGTCCTCGAGCAAAACAATAAAAATAAAATTCTAACTCACTTTCACAGGAATCATCGGTTGCACTTACCTTAAACGTGCAACAAGGCTTTAAACCTCTAGATTACCTCTAGTGGACGAGTTATAGTCTCGTGAGGGTTTCCAGAAATGTTACCCACAAACATTATGATTCATAAATTTTCAAAACATGGTAACTCAGTCTATTATCCTCAGAGTAAGAATCTAATTGCCAAAAAAATTTTAAAACAGCTAACAATCTCACAATAATATGTCAAAGAGTCTCACAACAATTTAATAATACCCAAAGGTTAAATAAATTTCATCAATTATTTCCAACTCGAAGTGTGTGTGTGCATGGCCTTATCAACATAATTTTATTTTTCTCATCAAAGATACGACTAGATAACCTTTGAAGTGTACGCTTCGACTACAAATCTCTCTTGTCACTCAGAAATGAATCACTCAGAGATTGGTTAGTTGTCACTCAGTTTATATGTGAGAAAGAGAATAAATTATGGAAAGACAAACATCTCACATATAATAATCATGAAAAAAAAATGGACTTTTTCAAAGAATGAAATGAATATGATCTCATGGATAGGAATATCAATTACTTTGAGAATATTGAATCATACGCCATAGTTCTTGTTTATTTAATCTCCACGTCTATGAACCAAACTTTTACTTAAGATCAATTAGGTCTTATTAGGTTGTAATGAGGCTAAGATTTTGGCTAACAAGAATGGAAAAGGATACGAGAAAATTCTCTGAGAATGGATACACCCCTTAATAAGCACGTAGGGCTCTGAAGAATAAACCAATGTTGTACACCATTAATTTTTCTTCCTTCGAAATTTTTCTTCATATATCATTTTTTTTGTATACATGCTTTCCCCTTCTGCACAATAAAACATTCCAGTCCCAAGGATTCATGAAATATTTAGTTTCAACTCTTTTCATTTTCACATTCCAAAAATACATCAACCATACACATTCTCAGAGACATTCGGTAAGGATAAAAATAATATGGGATATTACTCTCTAACAGGAGTAGGTACTGGAAATGGGGTTAGCAAAGAAAAAGTCTATTTAAATGCTCAAAGGGCTGCAAACGGATATTTATCATTGGGTAGGCTAAAAGGCTAAAAAACGATTCAAAGAAAATAATTGCCTATATCACTTCTTAAGCTCTAGTCAGTATTATGACATCTTAACTAAATAAAACAAGAAGTTCTAGTGTAATAATTCAATTTTAATGACATTCTCAAAGCAATCAATAAAAGAAAAAAGAATAATGAGATCATCAATGAGATAATGCAGATTCAAGAAAAATCAGAGTTTATTTAATAACCCTCAAGAAAAATAGAATGTCTATCTCAAAACTCACAAGGGTTAAGTCTCCACTATTATTCTAAGGTTTTCTAGTTAATATCTTACTGATTAACTTCAAATCATGCTAACTCGGCTTATAGTGCAAGAGTGGTCGAGTCGAAAAATATCATGAAATATATTTAACTTAAAGATAATATTAAACCATATGTTTTCCTTTTGATATATAAAAGTGACAAGTGAAAGCATGTATTCCTCAAATTTAAAGGCATACTTGAAAGCACATCCTCTTCATTGGAAAGGAACTTAGATTTTGAAAGCATTTTCAAATCAAAAATTTTCACACAGTCATAATTAACTATGTATTCAATGGAGATTGAGTAGAATACAATAGTCAATTGTGAAATACATTTCATTTCAAAATATAATAATCGAAGAATGCAGAAAAACTCTTAAACCTCACCCCCAAACCTAAACCAAACATTGTCCTCAATGTATAAAGTGATGATCATGACAAATGCAGGAAAAAGAAAAGAGGAGAGTTAGAGTGATATTACCATGGGAAAGATTTTACCAATTTCCAAGAAGTCATCCATCAATGAGGCTCACAAACATAAGAATCATGGAGTTTTCATTAGAAATCGATAAAATGCAGACTCGACATCAACAAAGAAAACTAAAAAAAGGCAAGTTGTAAGTCAAAACTGTTATGGAGCTAACGAGTATGAGTGAAACACAACTAAATAGGGTACTCGAAAATCAATCCAGACTAACAGCAAAGACACACAACTAAAGCTAGACTGCCTCCTAGGAGCGCTTGGTTTAACGTCGTCAGCCCGACATATATTCTCCCTCATGAGTGATATATCATGAAGTGACGAGGAAGAACATAGGGAACATTCACCTCAAAAGGGTGAAGGAATCGTATACCAACAACCTGAAAAGTTGAGGATCAGTCCACTAAAAAATAGCAACCACATGCGACACAAGATATACTAGCACATCCCAAAAGTTGCAAGGACACCATCTAAAATCATATAGAAATTGTAAAGAAGTTCGCATTCCTTGGAAGTCGGTAGGGATCTTAAACATGAATGGGTCGCAAGTAGTGATATGCAACAGATGATCCTCCCTTACTTTTTTAAATGGAACATCCTAAGTCTGGTTCCAAATCAGAAGATTGGATAATTTCCACATCAGGATGGTGAAAATTGAAATCCTCACTCAGGAACATGGGATCCACATAATTAGCCCCGGTCAATGGAAATGTGATGCAGGTAGATGTAACTATAGATATATCAGGTGGTACAGGCTCATCATAACAAAATGAACTACACCAAGATGATGAGTTAGACAACGTAACAACACCCCCAAACCTAGAATTAGCACAACCTATGGCATGTAGTCTCTCCAAGGAATACTGAGGATCAGACTTCATGTAGAAGTCACAAGGAGGACATATGTCAAATGGGTCATCATGAACACACGAAAAAGGGAATGGGTCAGAAAGTCCAATAGTATCAGCAGAAAGGTTCAATTTTGACTCACTGAGTGGAAGGAGTTCCACTTTAGACTTCCATTTATAACTAGGATCCACAATGGGGACTGAGTCAAGCAAATCATTGACTCCCCTAATGGAATCATCAACATCAAAGTCTAAACCGAAGTGAGTCAAGCATGCTGCTAAGGGATCATCTGATACAGACTGCAATAAGGAATTCTCCATCGAACTCTCAATTATGTCAACCTCACAAACATCCTCGGGCTCGGGAGGTTGTTGACTAACATTAAAAACGTTGAGTTCGACGGTCATGTTGCCAAATGACAATTTCATAATTCCATTCCTGCAGTTAATAATGGCATTGGATGTGGCCAAGAATGGTCGACCCAAAATGACAGGAATGTGACTAGAGGGATTGTGAACAGGTTGTGTATCAAGAACTATAAAGTCCACAGGGTAATAAAATTTTTCAACCTTGATAATCACATCCTCTATAACACCGCGGGGGACTCTGACAGACCGATCTGCCAATTGCAGTGTTACTCTAGTCGGTTTCAACCCACTGAGACCTAATTGCTCATAAACAGAATATGGCAATAAATTAACACTTGCCCCTAAATCCAATAATGCCTTATCTATCACATGATTACCGATAATACAAGAAATAGTCGGGCAACCAGGATCCCTAAACTTAGGCGGGGTTATGTGTTGAATAATTGAGCTCACTTGCTCGGTGAGGAAGGCTCTCTTGTGCACATGGAGCTTCCGCTTTTGTGTGCAAAGATCCTTAAAAAACTTGGCATAGTTAGGAACTTGCTTGATAGCATCGAGTAATGGGATATTTATGTGAACTTGCTTAAAAATTTCCATTACATCGTTTACACTTGTTCCTTTCTTTACCGGAGCTAACCGTGATGGAAACGGTGCCCTAGGCAAATAACATGCTTGAGTGGGGTCAGAGTCAAGAGGCACATCTTTAGAAGATGAGGCTTTATCAGCCTCCTTTTCAGATGGAGATGCAACCTGCTTTGACTTAGACGTGGATGCACTGACACTCAAATCGAGCACTTGTACTCGATTGTCAACCTGTTTTCCACTCCTAAGGGTAGTAATAGATTTGACATCTTCATTGTAGGACTCAGATGTACTACCAACTGCGAATTGACCCTTGGGGTTTGGAACAGGTTGACCAGGAAATCTCGCTGGCTCTCTCTCAGAAGAAGACTGAGTAATCTTACTCACAGCTATCTCAAGTCTTTGAGTCGTGACTTTCAACTCAGATATGTCCTTAGAATTCTGCTCAATTATACTTTCTGAGCGCTGCAACAACCGGTTAATCGTTTCCTCTAAACTTGATGTGTTGGATGGAGGAACTTGGTTATGGTGGGGCCTAACAGGGCTAGGGGCTTGAGGAGCCTGGGAGACAACAACAAGTCCCCCTTGGTGTGGGCCATGGGCCTAGGAGAGACTTGGATGTTTGGTGAACCCTGAGTTGTAATAGTTAGGTTGCAGATTATTGCCAGGTCGCTGCATCGCATTAAAGGAGTTGACTTGCTCAGCATAATATGCAGGATAATCATTTTGCAAGTCACAATTAGCTATTGAATGACCAGGACTCGAACATGCACTTGAGATGAAGCGTTTGCGAGGGGTACAGGTTGACTCAAAGTCAAAAGTGCATCTATCTTTTGAGTCATGGTCATAATAGCGGTTTCTAACTTTGAGGTAGAAGGGGGTTGAACAGATGTATCTCTAACTTCATATATGCCACACTTACGCCTATCAGACTCCTTTCTCGAATAATCCCATTGCTGAGAATTTTCGGAAAGCATCTCAAAGAATTCCCAAATGAGCAAATTTCACTGACACTCATTTTCATTAATGACCCACCACTAGTGGCATCAATCATACAACGGTTTTGAGGGGTTAAACCGTCTTGGAAGTATTGAACTAGCCGCCACTTCTCGAATCCGTGATGGGGACACCTGACAATGAGTTCATTGAACCTTTCCCAACATTCGTAGAAATGTTCACCCTCTTTTTGTTGAAAATTAGATAAATCTCGCCGGAGGGCATTCGTTTTATGAATGGGGAAGTATTTTGTCAAGAATTTTCTTGACAACACATCCCATGATGTGATGGATCCCGTCTCTAATGAGTTTAACCATGATTTCGCCTTATCTTTCAAAGAAAAGGGAAATAACCTAAGACGGACCGAATCATCAGAAAAGTTTTGGTACTTCAGGGTAGCGTAGATGTCAAGAAATTCTTTGACATGAAGATAAGGGTCCTCTTTCTCAAAACCATAAAAAGTGGGCAATAGATGAATAATAGATGGTTTGAGTTCGAAACTGTTTGCATTTGTCTCAGGTAAGATAATGCAAGATGGAGCACTACTAGGAAGAGGGGCGAAGTAATCCTTAAAGGCCTTCCCCTCAGCCATCTCAGTGGGCAAGGATGATGAACCTAAATAGGTAATGGGGACTTCAAGGAACTCTTCGAATTCTTGTCGAACAAGTCTACTCTTAGAATCACACACCTAGGTATGCATAAACTAATGGACAACGAAGGTGCAAAGTCAACACTCCTAAATAGACTTCAATTTTTTTTTTTAAAGCACTAACTCTAAAAATATACACAGGCTTACACGCAATCAGTAACCAATAAATGCACAAGAAACATGCCTCCCTAAGCAATCAACGTTTTTGAGATCAATTATCTTTTTATTTTTGGGGGACAATTATTTCTTATGTAATCATTATGACAAAGCAATGGGTGCTACAAGTTGATCCTAAGAGTGTACACTTTACACCACAAAGTTCAAAATCAGTAGGCTAGAGTTTTGTTTCAAAGAAACCGGATTATCGCACAAGAGAAGGAGGTCACAATGGTCCAATTAAGTACTTCCTTGTGCTACCGCTCTGTAAGCCAGTAGATGTGAGAACGATGTGACGTTAGATGTACACTTGAGGCTTGTGTTCTTAACCCAAAACTGTTGGTTACACCAATTCTTCTTGTGGATCGTAGCTTACTTATGACTCGGCGTACCGGGTAAATTACCCTTGTGGCAGTGGCCTCTCGGAGTTCATTGAATGATTAAACCCATCGTCACTTTTAGCTTTGGTCAACACAAAAATTATTGGATTCACCTTGGTCTTGGTTGTTCTATGAACACCGTACCTAAAAGATGGCTCTATCTAACTTGCTAATTGATTTTAATTATGTTTGGCTATTGGTTGCACACAGCTGGAGTGATGAGGTGGGGATATCAAGTCCCACCAGTTTCTATTTAGAAGCTGGGTCTACTTATTATGAATTACTAAAGTTTAGCATCCACAATTACAGAAATTAAACAACCAATCACACAATTTCAAACAATTACACAAAGCACCCGAGTCGCTAATACGTTGCGTGTGATAGAAGTACTTACAGTGTGCGTATTCCGTTCTGCACAAAAAAAAAATTAGCACAATTCAAAAAAATTGTCCGACTTCTTTTTTATCCGTTTCACTCAATACACAAGCACATGCAAATAAATTTACTGGTCTTGGTCTTAGAAGTCGGATTTCTAAATCACACTAAATTATTGGGTAACAATTAAAATTGTTTCCCTATATTTTCTTTTGACTTAGAGAATTTAGGGTTTTTTTTTGTGATTAAACAAAATGAAAAACAGTAGAGTTTAAAAATTATTACACTACACACTCGTAAAACGAGGTGAAAATAAAATTAAAACTCTCCTCACAAAATAAAAAAAATAGTAAAAACTTTGCTTGACGTTTGCAGGATTGTCCAATTTTCTCGAGAAGTGTGTAATCTGTAATATATGCTTCCTGCCTGTTAATACCTGCAAAAAAAAAAAAAAAAAAAAACAAGTATCAAAAATCTAAGACTTGAAAGAAATAACTAAAAAATAAAATCAAGCCTATCCTAAAAGCAAAAGCAATCTTATATCTGACCTAATTTTTTTTATAACCTAAACTACAAACCAGTGAAAATAAATTCTTAAATTCAATTACACCGCTACAGTCCCCGGCAACGGCGCCAAAAACTTGATGCAAATTTAACTAACCTAAATAAATAGGTTAATTTAACCCACTTGTAATAACTGCAAGTGCACAGTGTCTAACTGGTAGACAAGGGCAAGTACAGGTCGATCCCACAAGGACTGTGGTTGCAATTAAATTTCAGAGTTGATTTAAACTAATTTAAATTGGGGTTACAGCAATTAAAATATCTAAACTAAAAATCAAATAAAAAAAAACAAAATAGAAGGTTTTAAAGAATATGAGAAGGGAAACCTAGGCATTGACTCCACCACAGGTTCTTTGAGATTTGTGTAATCCAAACTATTGTTTTCAAGAATTAACATGACTAACTTAAAGATTAATCTAAGTTCGCAATTGATTTCAGCAAAGGTATAAACCAGTAGCATTGCGTGTCTTCTTACGACACACACAATCACAGATTCAGATTAATTGATTAAATCAGGCTTTTGAATTTCAACAAAGGGTACTTCTAACTACCGACTAGTCTAGATAATTAATCAGGATATAATCGGTGAAAACAAATTATTGAAAATCATAAATCAAATGTGTTTAACGTTCAAGCATAAAGAAAATAATAAATTTAAATACAACAAACTCTAGGAAACCCTGTGGTTTCATCGTAGCCTTGGCGAAGGGTTTAGCTCTCCATGGTAGCGGTGGTCACAACATCAATGGAGGTGGAAGTCATCTCTGCACGGACACGAATCCCGAGAAAAAAGGCTGAAATTGCACTGTGGTGTCTCTTACAGGTTCTCAGGGTGTCAATAGCCAAAACTGTTTTTCAAAATTCTCCCGCCCGAATTCTGCGCAACGCTCTGTCTTCGTCTCCAGCGCGACACCGCCTGCTGCTCCTTCTTCCTCCGTGCTCCTCACGAGTTTCCTCCTGCTCCAACCTGGTTCTGAACCTGCAAAAGAGAGAGGGTGAGGAACAACGAGAGATAGATAAAAAGAACGCGAAGGAGGAAGCAAAACAGGGAGCGCCTCCCTGTCGCGAGCTCTGTTTCGCGGTGACGGTGGTTGCGTGGTCTGGTCGTAACGGTGGTCGTGAGGGAGAGAGAGAAACAGTGAGAAGGAGAGAGATAAACAGGAAGGAGGCCGAGAGAGGGGAGAAACAGGGTGGCGACGGTTCGTGAAGGAGGAGAAACATGGGCTGTCCTGTGCGTGAGGTGGCTGAGGTGGTGCTCGGTGGTAGTGGTCTGTTTCGTGGTGTGCGTGGTGGCTGATGGTGGTGATGGCGAGGCTCGGTGGCTGTGTGGACAAGGGAGAAGAGCAGAGACGGGGAGATGGTGGCGGCTGATAGTGGAGGACGAGGAGGAGGTGGTGATGGCGGGGTTATCGCGCTGCCGGCTCTCCTATCGAGCGAGGATTGCGGGCAGGGTGGATTGGCGTGGTGGCTGGAAGTTCCCCAGAGAGAGGAAGAAAAGAGAGAAGAAGAGAGGAGAAGAAGCTTTCTCTAAGATGGGGTGAGCTAAATAGGGTTCTCCTGTTATCTCGGGTTTGGGTTTTTAGGTTAGCATTTTGGGTTTGGGCTTAGGTTAAATTAGGTGGACCTAGGTTTATTAGGGTTAGGTTTAGATATGTGACCCTCTACTTTGTACCACCGCTAGAATCGACCAATTGTCATTCCTTAAATTGTCGCCTTAATACGATTTCATCGTTCACGCTCAAATTCCTGCAAAGACATGAAAATGAAATAATTATTATTAAATATAATAATCGAAATACTAACATATATAAATTAAGGGATATATTATGTAATAATTATGTGAATATCAAGTGCCAAAGAACTCAGTCATGTAGAGGTAAGATCTTATGCGAGATCTCCTCCCTCCATCACGCCCTCGATCGTAAGTACAATTGGGGAGGGAACACTCGCTATAATAGTCGGTGAAAGAAGAAAGAAAGGTACACAATTATACACACTGTCAATGTTTTAAAAAACATTTTTAGCCTCGAGGCGGTCAAGCTTTTTTCGTGGCCAAACGGAGCCTCGAGGCATAGCGATGAGTTTTATTTGTAAAAAATGATGAAAAATATAAAAAAAAATTTATCAAAAAACAAAAAAAACAATCATCAAGTGGAAATAGCATTATACTGAAAGAAATTAAATCACACCATTATCACATTATGTATTTCAATATTTCTGCTATAGCCTACAAGTATTGTTTGTTGACTTTCAGACTAACCTTATTACTGTAATTCTATAAAACATTGGATTTAACTCCCCAATTTTGTTGCAGCAAAAGCACGCTTCCTTGATGTGCATCTAATGAATACACAATGTTAGTTTCAATTGACCGAACGAAATGTTTTTCACTGTTAGAGTCCATGAAATGTAACCAGTTATGCACAATATAGTTGTTGCAAAGTTTAGCTCAATAATAGCAATTACAAAGTTTATTTCAGAACCTCATTTGATTTTAAAGTAAACTTTGAAGCAATAATAGCAATTGGAAATTCACCACCTTGTAACCAAACTTGAACAACATCTGACAGCAATTTGAGCTCCAAACTTGAACTCCAAACTGACAATAAGAATGCATCTGACAGATAAGAACTCCAAACTTGAACTCCAATAAGAATGCATCTAACATTAAGAACTCCAAACTAACAACAAATAAGAATGCATCTGACAATAAGAACTCCAAACTTGAACTCCAATAAGAACTCCAAACTGACAGCAAATAAGAATACATCTGACAATATGAACTCCAAACTTGAACCTGAGAGCAAATTTGACAATAAGAATGTCTGATTAGTGATCACAATAAGAAGTCTGACAATAAGAATGTCTGACAACAAATTTGACAATAAGAATCTCTGATCACAATAAGAATGTTTTGATCACAATAAGAACAACATCTGACAGAAAATTTGAAGTTCAAACAAACTTAAAATGGCAAAAACTTACAGCCAAGATCAATCAATAAAACAGGAGCAAATTCAACTAGTTTGCTTACAAAATCAAAGTTTCAAAACCTAAGTTAATAAAGTAAATTAACAAGCTGATGATTAACAAACTCCTAGTCGTCCCCGTCCTTATCAATATCATCATCATCACTATCCACCACATCATCTCCCTCGTCTGTCTCAAATTCATGTTTCATCCAATCTTCTTCTTCCCCTTCAACCCTCAAGTGCATCGGAGATTTACATATGCTATTTAGAGTGTGAGTGTGGAACATTAGTCTTTAGCATATTACAATTGAAATGAAATTAAAGCAAACTATTTATGTTTAATAATCATTTAACTTTTCCACTAGTTGAACCTCCATGTGTTTTCGCTTGTTTTCTTCCAATGCCAATAGATACGCCTTGGCCTCGAGCTTGAGTGGGGGTAGACTTCTCCTTTGAGTTCTTCCTTTTTCTACTTTCATCATTCTCACCTCCTTCGTTCCCATCAAGCACAATAGCATTAACATCAATTTCATCAATATTTTGATGCCATAGAGCTTCAGGACAAGGGTTTGAAACCATTGACACTGGCACTTGGGGTGGGTTCCCTATCTATACCATTTCCATCATCTATGGTTTGAGTAGGGGACTCAGATTCAGTATCAGGCTCCACTAGCCATTCATTGTCACTATCTACCGCATCCGAATCTATTGGAAATGGTGCATCTTCAACTTCACTTGGTCCCCTCAACATCAACTTTTTAGCTCTCAACCTTTTGTTGTACATGACATATACCAAGGCATTAAGCTTTGTTGCAGCTAATCTGCTTCTTTTCTTCGTATGTACCTACAAAAAATGTAACAACCTATAAATTGAAATGCAAATAGCAAATTATTAACACAATAAACAAGTAAAGTAATTATTACTTACATGGTTAAAGGTTGACTAGTTCCGCTCACATGCTGATGATGAACAAATTAGGCTTAACATTTTAATGGCAAATTGTGTCAAGTCAGGTGTAGCATCTCCATAACTTCTCCACCAACTACCTGTAAGTATAACATTCAAAATAAACATATTTATTGAGCAAGAAAATTAATCTTCAAAATAAATATAACATAAACACAACTACACAAGTTTACCAGGATTACGCCTGTGCCTTGTCAGGTCTGCTTCGTTTCTACCAAATAATCATTTTTTCTCTACAAACATATCCATTTGAAGATGCACATCTGTCTTGTTACATTTGGAAGCATCCTATTTATGCAATCGTAAAGTCTTTGCTTAAGATCAAAATTGGATGTCCCTTCTCAAACTCCATTTGCGGGTTGAGATAATAAGCTGCAACAAGAAGGTCCCTATGCACCCACTTCTTATCCATGATATCCCATATTTCCTTGTACTTTGCCAACTCATTGTCAAAGCTAGATGCAATATCTTCTTTTGCTTTTTCCATTGCATTATACAAGAAACCCATAAAAGGAGTATTTTCTGAATCCACTATCCTCAACACATGGAGTAAAGGCTCTGTAGCCTTCAAGGAGTTTGAGACATCAGGCCCAAAATTGTTGTCCCTCAATATTATTTTTCTTATGGCCTTTCCTTCAGCTTGCTTAGCATACTAACTCCTTTTTCACTTGCTGGATGCAAACATTTCCTCCAACTTTTGTCTATTATTTTTAATGCTTTCAAGAGTTAAGCATCCCGTGCCAAATCTACATTTAAGGGTCGTAAATGAATATATAAGTATTGTTAAAATCTTAAAGTAATATAAAATACATCAAAAGTATACATTGATTTACCTAGTAGGTGCAGGGCGAACCAAATCTCCTCCCGTGAAACTCCTCATCAAAGCAAGTACCCAATCATCATTGTATATGTAATTTCTAACTTTCTTAGTTTTGCGATATGCATTAGCAAGTGTAGGCAAGCTAAACAAGTCCCCAAGCCTCAAATCTATGCAATGTGTTGCACATGGTGTCCAATACAAATGCTTCATCTTCTCCATTAACTTCTTTCCAACAGCTTTGTAGTTAGCTGCATTATCAATGATGATTTGTACTACATTCTCCTCTCCCACCTCCTCAACAACACCATCAAGAAGCTCAAACAATGCATTTGCATCCCTTACAATATCTGAGGCATCTTCACTCTTAAGGAACAAGTTCTTTCAGGACTATTCACTAGAAAATTGATGAGTTGGTGACCCCTCATGTCTTTTCAACCATCAGACATGATTGTAACTCCTGTGAGGCCATGTTTTTTTTACATCGTCAACTATCACATTAGTTGACTTCACTTCCTCTTTTAGAATCCAAGTACTTAACTCATGGGATGATGGTGGTTTCACACAATGTCCATTGTTGTGAGTTGCATATTTTGAAACCGATAAAAGCATGTTGGTAAAAGAATGACTACTCGCAACATTGAAAGAAATGCCATTATCAATAAAGAAATGCCCAATGTCTAGACAAACTTGGTTTCTATACTCTTTTGCATTGACTGGTTGTGGTCTCATTTCTTGTGTAGCTCTACCTGGATCCATGTCATTATTAGTACCACTACCCGCCATAAACCAATCCATTGGCCCCCTCACTATGCCATCAGAACATGGATTGGATCCACAACCACTAGGACCGGTGACACTCACACTGGGAACAGAAGCTACATCTTCATTCACATTTCCTTGATAGTATGAACCCATGTTAATTAGAAACTCGGTGTCTTATCTTTTCATTACCTTCTATTTTTGACCACCCTCTAATGAAGCCTTCGCTTCTCGGTAGACTTCATCCGGTACTTTAGGACAAGGTCATGCATCCTTACGCGTCTTTGCAAAGTGATTCTTTAATCTAAACACTCCCTCGTTGATCACTTGACTACAAAACTTGCATTTCGCGTATTTGATCCTGTTAGGACCTACAACACTTTCGCCATATTGCCAAAATGGGTAATTTCCATCACTAGTAGTCGTAATCGTAGTCGTAGTCTTACGCTGTGCCATCTACAAATACAAAAATGAAATAAACAAAGCAAAATTAAAGTTTGCTAGAAAGCAAAGTTAATTAACATAACAACCATGGTCTGCTAGAAAAAAATTTAATTAACATCAAAGCTAAACAATGCAATTAAAGTTTTTCATTGGGTTGAGAAAAAAAATCGAAATGGGAGAACATGATATGGTGGTTCAATTAGATAGTGAGATTTAGGTTTTCTGGGCTTAGGAGAAAAGTTCTGAGAAAATGTTCCTCAGAAAAGTTCAGTAACTCCATCCTTCAAGCAAATACCAAAGTGATATTAATTTTTCTATGGAAGTTCTTGTCCGTAATGCCAGACGATTGTGAAGAATGGATTAAAACCATGGTGGCACTTAAAGGAGCTGGTGCAACTAGGGATCAAGTAGACATCATAACTCTGCTAGAAAAAAAATCCAGTTCCAGTTTCTCAGGAACATTTGCATCATAACTTCAAAGTCATAAGGAATTTAATAGATGACGATGAGAGAAACTAAAGCATTGTTCTGCATGGTTCTATCTGATGATGTTGTTTCAATGTTGTAGTTAATCAACATGGATAGTTACAAAATTTAATAGATGAAACATGAAAGCAACAACTCTTACAGTTACAAAATCAACATACAAAACATGCATATGACCAAGTGCCAAATGAAATTTGACAAAAACTCTAATCGAGCACAAAGAGTTTACCCTACCATACCCAAAAACTCAAATATTCATGTTAATGTAGTGCTAGATATCAAAGAATTAGAAAAAGAAGAAGAAGTGTAATTAGAAGAAGTATAATTAGAAAAGGAAGTATAACTTACATAGTTAGTCACAGAAGCAGAGCTTGGTAGTTGGCTCAACCAAAGTGTTTGACCGAAGACAGATTGTCCGTTTCGTTCCGTGTTTTCTGAGCTTGGTTCAACCAAAGTGTTTGACCGTCTTCTCTTCTTTGATGGTCAATCGCTTCGATCTTCTCTTCTTCCTCTATTTTTCTTTTCTTCTTCTTCAGTTCTTCCTCTTCTCTGTCTTGTCTGCAAATGAAACGGCTAAAGAGTATTCGAGTTAGGTTTTGTTTTAGATCAAAATCTCAGCCATTGGATCTGTTTCAAGATCTGAAACAGATCTGATGACTCTATTTATTGAAGCGTATGCCTCCTTCTGAGTTGACTCGTACGCATCAACTCGGTCGAGTTGAAAAAGAGAGGCAATCGCGTTGAAATAGCAGCATGACTCGTACGCTTAGAGGCATTTTTTGGCATCCGAGGCGACTCGTATGCCCCAAACACCTTTTAAAACATTGCACACTGTAATTTACGTACAATATTCAATCTTCCTTGAATCGATATCTGAATTAAGCATCGGTGTGCTTTTGGCCACCACAATGGTGGTCTCGGGCTTAACTGTTGCTCATTTTTGCAAGTCGAATATCATCGGAATCTAGTAGGACTGATCTGAACGTATGAGAGTTGTTACTGTTGATATGATGAAAAGGAATTTCTCTTGGTTGGCTGACAAGCTGCCATTGGAGAAGGTGGTTGCAGGGGTGCACCTCAATCGTGGACAACAACTTCTGATGCTATTAAGTTGACAACTTAGTTGTTTTGTCACTTAGTTTTTTCGTTGTGTTTTATTGTTTATACCTGTGCTTTGTTTTCCAATCAGGGGATGGCTCACCTGACGCATGCTGGTATCGCAGGTACTGAGATGGGGTCTACACGGGACATGCCATTTGCCTTGGAGATGAAGTATGTCGACCAGGAAACACAACTTGTTGATGCCTGTAGGGAGATAAACTCGTTGACTGAGCGATTGGCCACCCGTACTGATGTGGAGGTCGAGTTTCGAAGCCCAGAGGGGTACGACCAGCGCTCTGGCTGCTTAGTTATCCTTAGAATCCAAACTGAAAGGAATCCAAGGGAATTTGGATGAAGCCCATGTAGCTTGAGCCAAGCTGAAAGGGATCCAAGAAAGTATGGATGAAGCCCAGGCTGCCCGAGCAGAGTCAGCAGCAGACTTCATCCTGCTCAAGAACGACGGAATAGGGCGATAGATGAGCAAGCTGTTTTGCTGAGTAGGATGAAGTCTGTTGCTGACTCCTAGAGTGTGTTAGCCAGTGAGCTCGTTGGAGGCGATTTGCTTAAAGGGGCTTCAGAAAGCCCTTTAGGCGCAACCTTTTATGCTCACCCAAGAGTGTGATTCTGAACGTGCTCGTCGCGATGAGTTAGCTCACAAGTTAGCAAACTCTGAAGAGAGCCTGGCCAAGGCAGTTGGGGAGCTAAATAGCTCTAAGACACAATGAGATGCTAGAGAGAATGAGCTTCACGAAGCTGCCGATAAAGCTCAGGCTCATGATGTTGTTGTTGGGAGGCTAGATCTGTTAGATTATATTGATCAGAACCGTGGGAATTGGGATATTTTCGCTTATAGACTTCTTGCTTATGCTCAATTCAGGGAGGTAGATGATTTTTTCTCTGGTCCGCGAGGTGGCCCTGAAGCCAGTTCGGGCGTCCCGAATATGGCTTCCCATCTTGATGCCCTAGCGCCTGCTTCAAACTTTGCTGCCCATGAAGCTGCCTATGACTCTATTCCCGCTGAATGAGCGCCTTTTGTACAGGAAGAAAAATTTGATTAATGAGAAAATTTCCCTTTTCCTTTTTGTCTTTGCTTGTAACTGTCGTACTTGCCATTTCCAATTCTTGCTTAGATTAGGCTGATTAGGCGTGTGTACTACCCCCAACCAAAGTAGGGCTTTAGTCTGGACTGGAGCCCTTTCTTGGTTTGTCCAAGCTCGTATTAAGTTGTAGGATAGTCATATTTGTTTGTTCGGATCGTGCTCACTTAGTGAAGTAATTATTATTTGCCTTAGTAGTTGAGTTTGTACAGGAGTTTTATACTTTTTTTACTGATCTATGACCTTTGTAGTGGTTATGTTGCCTAGTAAACCATCTTTGGTCAGACTAAAATTCGGTACTATATACCTACAGTTATGTCAGTCCTGAGGACTTTGAATCGAAGGGGAGTTGCCTCTGCCTTTCTGGTATAGGCTCATATAATACGCCCCACTTCTGAACATAAGTTAGGTTGTTGAGGAGTCATTTTTTCCTAAACGGGATAGACTCTTTGCATTTATCTGGCTAAATCCTTGAGAGGTCTTGAGCTGGGAAGGAGTCGTTTCTGCTCATCTAGGCCAAACTTTCTAGTGGGCCCCAATCCTAAACAGGAGTTGGGCTTTGGAGGAACTATTTTTGCTCGAATGAGCTATGTTCATGTACTCCTCTGGCTCAGCCCTTGAGAAGATATGAGCTGGGAAGAAGTTTTCTATGCCTGTCTGAGCTAGACTTTATAATATACCTCAATCTTAAGTAGGAGTTGGGTTGCTGAGGAACCATTTTTTCCCGAGTTGTCTTGATTGTTCTATTCCTTTGGCTCAGTCCTTCAGAGGACCTGAGTTGCGAAAAAGTTTTCTACGCATGTCCATGCCAGACTTCATAATAAACCTCAATCCTGAACATGAGTTGGGCTTATGTGGAACTATCTTTGCCCGAACGAGCTAGATTCCTGTTAAGCAGACTAGGTAACTTATTGGCAAGTTATCGGTGTCTTGGCATGTTGGTTTATCTCTTTTTGGGGGCACTTGAGCCGTCGTACTTACTTACCTGATAGCTTCATTGTCATGTAATGGTATTCCCTGGTGAAAGACTGATCTCCCTGATAGTCCATGTCTTTCTGTTGACAAGGTATTTGAGGCACTGGTGTCGTGTGGAAACCACTGCTCTCATCTCGTTGAGCTAAGGTCTTCATAGAATTATATTGTATGTGGAGAGGCGTCTACCACGATGAACTCCGTCATAAGGAGCTTCAATGGTTTCCCAACTCCTACGGGTAGGCTAATGCTCCCGATTGAGTAACTATGAGCGCATCTGAAGCCAATCACCACCTGGTTAACCGATTTGAACTCCTTCTCTTTTAGCCGCATCCTGTGGAATGCTTCCAGGGATAGGATATTGGCTGAGTTCCCCGTGTCTACCAGCAACCTTTTCACGCCCTATTTTGATATTGCAATTGATATAACCAGAGCATCGTTGTGAGGGGAATAAACCCCTTGCATATCTTACTAGGTGAACGTCAGGTCCGGGGTTGGGTGTTCTATCCAGGCGTGTTGGACTGGACAATCTCCACTATGGGAACCTTTTCGCAGTTCTCGGATCACTCACTTCCTTGACTGGTTGGATTTTTCGGTCCATTGTGTACGATGTGCATGACGTAGATGACGTCTGCAATCTTTTCTTCCGGCTCTGGGTCGTTTCTTCCTTCTCATTTTCTTGGGGATGTTTCTCATTAGAGTTTACGAATTCTCTGAGTCTTCCTCTTCGAATCCAGTACTCTATCTCGTTCTAGAGACTCTGGCAATCCTTGGTGATGTGGTCGTTGTCCTTGCGATAAGCACAATATTTGCTCCTATCACGCCTTAAAGGATCACTTTTGAGCTTTGGAGGCCACTTGATGTCATCTTTATTTTTCATGGAGGAGAGGATTTTGGCCAAGCTAGAGTTGACGGAAGTGAACTCAGTGAACTATGAGCCGACGTAGTTGGTGGCCCTGTCGGACACGGTTTTATTATCGTTTTTCCTCATCTTTGATCTATCTTCTTCTGCACGCCTCTTTTCCTCTCCCCTGTCCTAGGACCTGGGGGCCTCCTTGGCTTCGTTTTCGCATCCTTTATTGGTGGCCAACATCTTTTCTAGAGTAATATACGTTTGCACTCTTTTCAGCAAGTCCGCCATATCCAATGAGGTTCTAGGGTGAGGAAGTGGTAGAACTGACCTCCTCAGCGGCTAGATGTGAAAGCGGTGATTGATGTTTCATTGCTGCGAACGTCGATCAAAGTCAACTCGTTGTTGAAACGAATGACATGCTATATGAGGGTCTCGCCCTGTTTCTATTTGAGACTCAGCAGGTAGTGAGTCCCCTTCCTGATTCGCTGGCTCCTAACGAACCTAGTGATAAATGTTGGGATGGGCAAATGGGTCGAGGAACCACAGATCCAAACCGAACTGGACCGTTTTGCTCCAAACGATTCGATTCTTAATTTGTAAATTAAGAAACGGTACGGATCGGTCCAGAACCGTTTAAAATGGTTCGAGTCTGGTTCTAAAATTTTAATTTCAACCGATTTGGTTCCGACCCATTGTATAACCCCCTGTACACGTGTTTTAATATGATTGGTTAGAAAAAATTATTTCTAACCCTAAAACCCCCAATCTTCCATGCGCCCCTATCTCTCATTCTCTCACAGTTTCACTTTCGTCTTATCTCAGATCTTTTTCCCACAATCCCAACACTGTTTTCTTCTTCTCATTCTCATTCAACACTCTCTCACAGTGAATCGGAGAAATGTGAAAATCCAACTCTCTCTCTCTGTTTATTTCGCTTTGTAGTTCTTATTTCTTTCTAATCGACCTTTCATAGAAAATCTCAAAATTACTTGGGTTTTGAAGTATATACACCCTGACTTTGTATTGTTAATTAGTTCTATCTTACTCAATTATATGTTGCTAACACGCACAAATTTTGTTTTCATTGATTTGAACCGAAACCCCTTTTTATAAGAAAGAGTTCATACTTTGTCTAAGACATTTGTTTCTTAATTTCTTTTTTGAGCTAAATTGATTAGGTACCCATAAATTTATGAATCTCTTCAGTTGATTATTTTGAAAAGAAAAAGACAACCCATTTCTTTGTTTCAACATTCTACTTTGATATACTTTCTCTTTGCGGTGTTTTATACTCCACTTGTAGTAGGGTTGAGGCAAATGGTAACTTAAATGTGAAATAAATTTTAAACATATTTTTAGGTTTTAGGTTTTCTGGGTTCTACGATTTTACAGAAAGCTGAAGCGAAGCTTTCATGTTTCTACGATTTTACAGAAAGCTTTCTAAAAATTTTCATCTACTGAAGTGAAGTTTTCATGTTCGTCTTGATCATCTATGGCTACACAGTCTCTACACTCTAGTAACTGGTAAGACAAACCCACACTTGTTCTTCTTTTTGTTTGTTCAACAACACTCTGTTTCTACTCTATTATGTAGACTTTTGATATTTATTATTCTTAAGTGAAGTGTAGATTCAGTTTATGATCAATGTTGGTAATTTATGGATGGTTTGGTTCTGCTTTTTAGAACTATGAAAAAATGGGACAAAAATCTTGAAATTTTAGGGATTTTGGATTTCTTTTTAAACTTTTATTTATTTATGATAAAATCTTTAATTAATTAATGGATTTTGATAATTATCTTGAACTCCAGTCGATGATTGTTAGTAGAGGCTTTAGTTGATTGAATGATTTAAGTAAATTTCCAAATGTGCTTTGGAGAGTCATTTGGGATTTTCCTAAGGAATGTTTGTCAGTTAACGAATCTATTGGATAAAAATGTCATTTGTTTTACCAGACAATTTACTAGAAAGTAGAAACTCGGTTAATTAGGAAATGTTTACTTTGTCAATTACGTTTTGGCGGATAGTAAGAGCTAAAGATTTTAATGAAGATTATCAATTGAATGTTTAGATAGACATGGTTAAATATCAATGAGGCTTTAGATTCTGCCATATGCAGGAATTTAATGGGTTTTTTTTATACTTATGTAGGCAATTTTTGTTTAATGCAGGAGCAAAGTAGTTGTGCTCAAGGTATCCATGTCTCAAGGTACTACCCCCTACCAAAAGTAAAGTAGCAACATCTTCTACTGCTACATCACCTTGTTCTGCACAACCACCACAATCATTCATGCCTCCTCCCAAGCCCTCCGCGGCGTCCTCATCAAGAAAAAGAAAAACACCAAATGCTCCAAAAACTACACAACCTATATCTTGGGTTTTGGATCATATCACTAAATTTACTGAATAATCACGTGAAGTTCTAGTCGAGGGACAAAAAAAGATGGCAGAGGTATATGTACTTAAGGCGGTGTGTAAATATTTTGATCAAGTGTTTGCATGTGATACTAGTGGCGGTGGCACTAGTACTCTTGCTAAACACATGAGAAGTGTATGCAAAAAGTATAAACCAAACATGGACTTGTAGCAAAGGGTTCTTGGTACTTCTAGTGATGGTAGTAGCATGCTAGTTGCTAGGGGATTTAGCCAAGATGCAAGTGTGAAAGCTATTGTTGAGTTCCTAGTGATTGTCGATATGCCTTTTAATACTGTTGAGAATGAAGGTTTTAGGCGGATGATGAGTGAAATACAACCAGGACTACATGTCCCATCTAGAAGAACTATTGCGAGGGAGTTTTTATAGCTGTATCATGACATGAAGGTTTAAAAGGGAAATTGAGCAAGCATAGAGTCAGCTTGACTACTGATACATGGAGAAGTGTCCAAAATGTGAACTACATGGTACTAACAACTCATTTTGTGGATGATGAGTGGAATATGCACAAAAGAATCCTGAGCTTTGTGTCATTCCTAGTCACCAAGGTAAACAAATGGGGAAGTTGATTGAGCAATGTTTGGTATGGTGGAATATTGAGAAGCTGATGTGTGTTTCAGTTGATAATGCATCGGCTAATAAGGTGGAAATTGAGTGGGTAGTTGGTAAAATGAAGAAATGGAAAAAAAAAATTTCACTTATTTTGGAGGGTAAATATGTGCATGTGAGGTGTCTAGCTCACATTATGAACTTGATAGTGAAAAATGGGTTGAAAATGTTGGTTAAAAGTGTGGCATCAATTGTTGTGAAATATGTCAAATCAAGCCCTCAAAGATTTGATTATTTCAAGGCATGTAATGAGAAAGAGAAATTAAGTGACAAAAGTTTTCTTGTTGTGGGTGTGCCTACTAGATGGAATAGTACATATATGATGCTAGAATATGCTTTGAAATTTAAAAAGGTATTTGATAGGATGGGTGAAGAAGATGACATTGCATACTTAGGTTATTTCATAAAAGATGAGGAGTTGGATGATGATGAAGTAGATCCTAGAAGAAAGATTAAAAGCAAGGTTGGGCCATCTAGTGAGAAAGATTGGGAAAGTGCCAAGGTTTTTGTGACTTTTTTTAAAGTCTTCTACCTAGTGATTATGAAAATGAGTGCTGGCAAGCATTTGACGGCCCAAACAACTGTCCATGATTTGATAGTTGTGGAGGAGGAGGTTAATAAGTTGTTTTTGCCAGAATATATGCAATTTGGAGGTGATGTGGAGAATGTGATACATGATATGGCTGCGAGCATGAAAAAAATATAATAAGTATTTTGGTTCAATTGGCTCCTTGAACCAAATATTTGTTGTTGCCTTTATCCTAGGCCCAAGGTTCAAACTGAGACACTTTTTACACTTGTGTAAAAAGAAATTGAGGTACAAGGAAGAGGATATTGAAGAAAAAAGTACGAAAATTAGGCATTAATGAAGGAGTTGTGTGATGAATATGTTCAACAAGCTGCCAATCCCCAAAAGCAACAAAAAGGTTCAAAGCAGGTAATCACAATTTTAAAAATTTCTTCAAACATTGTTTCATTATTATAAAGTGTATTGGTTATTCAATTCATACTTTCATTTAATCAAAATTTTCTCTTTCTTTTGGTTCTTAGAATTCTTAATCAAGTGTTGACAATAGCTCTTCATATGAAAAAAAATTGAAGGAACACCAATCGAAAGTCCTCCAATACTTGATGAGATGATGGATTATTGGGAGAATGAGCTAGAAGATATGAAAGATGTTGTGTTTTCACATGAGGTGGATAGGTATCTCATGGATCCATTAGAGGAAGATAACAATATTAAGATATTTGAAATTTTGAGATGGTGGAAGCTGAATGGGAATAAGTACCCCACACTTGCATTGCTAGCAAAAGATATATTGCCTATGCAAGTGTCATCAGTTGCTAGTGAGAGTGCTTTTAGGACCAGAGGCCGAGTGATTGATCCCTTTAGATCATCTCTGACTCCGAATTCTTTAGAGGCATTGATATGTCTCCGAAATTGGATAAAAAGTGACGACATCAACAACAATGATTATGAAGCAAATGTAGATGAAATTAAGTTCCATACAGAGTGTGAAAAAAGTAATACTTGTGCTTTGTGTAGTTTGAATTTTGATTATTATTATTTATTAACATATTCATTATTTGATAGTGTTTCTATTAATTATCTTGTTTTTTTTTCTTAGACTTTGCAAAGTAGAGAATCACAATAGCCAAGGGCAAATAAAAGGATGCAAGCTCAAGTGATCAAAGTTTTCAATCAACATTAAAGGGAAAAGGAAAGGGATTGGTAATAATTTGATTTTAGACTTTTCAGTGGCTATGTCATTATGTTTTCAATGTAATAGATATTGTATTTTATAAGTTTGTGAGTTGTGACAGTTGGATTTGAATTTGTAGTTTGGATTTGGATTCGGATACATTTATTTTGTTTTTTCTTGGATTTAGATGTTATAAGTTTGTTGAATTTAGATGTTATAAGTTTGTTGCTGCTATGCTTGATATGCTTGGATTGCCATTCATATGATATGCTTACAGATTTGTTGGTTGCAGCAGCTTGCAGTAACTTGTTTATATTATGAAAATGTTGATGTAGCTGATGACAAACATCATATTATGGAAATTGTGAATTAGCCAGGATAGAAACAGTCGAAACTTAAATTTTCAGCAGAAATTGTGAATTAGCCAGGGTAGAAACAACAGAAAAATTTAGTAGAAATTGTGAATTAGCCAGGGCAGAAACAATAGAAATTTTTAGCAGAAATTGTGAATTAGCCAGGACAGATTTACAATAATACATAGTCTGCCACATTTCTACATGGTTTCTTTTAGCTCTTTTTAGTTTGAACAAAGTCTTCATTCACAATGGGAATACCCAGTTAACACTTCAGTGATCAGACAATGCACCATCAAGCAAAGAAAACTTCCTCATAAACTTGCCAACCCTTCGCTCCATTCGGCCGTTTGGAACCAGTTTCCTTTGCAACCTTTAATTCAATTAAGAATAAAAAAAGATTATTATCAAAACAATGTATGCAACATAAACATATACAACAACAAAAACCATTTGGAATTGTAGGAACCAAACCGTTCTTAATGGTTCGAGTTAGGTTCGGTTCCAACGATCAAAATGAGAAAATCGATCCGGATCGGAACCGTTAAAATATAAACAGTTGGAGTTAGGTTCCACAAAATTTGGAGCCAATCCAGACCATGCCCACCCCTAGATAAATGTTTTCGCCAAGACCTGAAACGAGTCAACAGATCTTTGTACAGGATGACTTCTGAATTTTCCTTCAGGGTCATTACCACCTTGTACTGGTGCAGATGATATGACAGATATGATATTCCGTTATAGAATCGAGCTTTGGAGGGACGAACTTCTTTGGTAGTGGGGCGTTCATGATCTCTTCCGAAAATGGAGGAACGATGAAGTCGTACAAGACGTTTGTATTGGTTGCCCCCAATTGGAGCTGGTTCCTGAACGTGTTACGGTCTATTTTTAGGGCCTGGTCCCATGATCTCCATTGTCCCACTCTCTTGTTGTCCAACTCTTTGCACCTCCATGCGGAGGTTATTGCTTTCTTGTAGGCGCTCTCGGGCGTATTCTTTGGAATGAGCAAGTCTCTCCGCCACTTTTGGGTGGCTGTTACATAATCCATATGAAGCAGTATCTAGTCTATGCGGGGGTCAGTCGTGGCTGCCTCAGTGGTTGGGCCATGCGGTTGCTCTGCTATCTCAATTGGATCAGATCAACCTTGTGGTTAAGCTTCTCTGACTAGAGGGTTGTTTGGTTCGACATTGTAGTTGAATGCTCGAGATCTGGTGTTGCTGACAATTTCTTGATGCTTTGCTTAGCTAGAAAGAACTTTGTATGTTCGTTTTAGGAAAAACTTATCATCTTTCCCCACGGACGGCATCAAACTGATGTGTTCAGATTTTTCCTTGTTGATCTCTTTGATCTTGGGCCTTAAAAAATTAGTAGTAGTTAAGCCAAGGACCACATTTGTGGTGGTCGAAGGCACTCCGATGCTTAAGTCAGATATCAATGATAGGAAAAATTAAGATTGTTTGTAAATTGCAAAGTGTATGCATACTGATGCTTTCAGATTTGTCATCACTGATCTTAATGAAATCTAACCGACAAAAATGAGCAGTGGTTAAGCCCAGAACCACTATTGTTGTGGCCAAAGGCACTTCGATGCTTAAATTAGTTATCAATTCGAGAAGGGGGGAAACATGTATGTAAAATTGCAATGTGTATAGTTGCCTTTCTTCCTCATTTCACTGACTCTTATAGCGAGCCTTCCCTCCCCAATTGTCCCTGCGATCGAGGGTATGATGGAGGGAGGAGATCTCGCGTAAGATCTTACTTGTGCATAACTAAGTTTTTCGGCACTCGGCTCTATTTAGGACCCAATGTTTGATTGGCCTAGAGTTGATTTCATGCAAGCGGATCTCGGGCATGTGACAACTCTGAGACTCACTTTTCAGGCCTTATTATCCTGGGCCAAGCCCTAAGATCCATGCCTTTGGGGCTAGCGTGTATTGGGCCTGGGTGCCTGACTTACAGGCTGTATTGTAGTCTTTTGCATGGATCCGCTTGGGACTGTGCAAAAGCCTTTTACATGCTAGGGTTAGTCTATGTCACATGTATGGTTGTGATTGATTAACTGTTTGATGTCTCATCAGCTATTGCCCTTAGTTAGTGGATCTGCGTGCTGGGCCACTAACTGACAGCGTGTGGGGTTTCGTGGTATGCCATGATGGCAAATTTTCGGTGCATTTTTTGTTGTCGCGCCGCATTAGATGTTGATGTAGCAGTTAAGTGAACGTCTCCCCTTCGTGCCAAACCTATATAAGCCTTTGAGGGGAGTTTTCACATTTACCTTCTTACAACTTTTGTTCATTCGTACTGTGTTTTTTCGGCTTAGTTGAGCTTGAGTTCTTATTCAATCATGTCTGCATAGCTTAAATTCTCCCGAAGGAGGCATCACAAAATCTTAAACTTCTTCGGAAAGTCATTGTTGTCCGAAGAGGACCTGGCTGCCCCTTGTAGGCAATAAAAACTTCCTAGTGATTTGGAAGTGTCACTTCTTACAAAAAGGGATCGTCACTCTGTTCCATTGGAAGGGCACATCTACCTGTACAGGCCCATGTTTGAATCTAGCCTGAGCTTCCCTATTCCTAGCGTCATCTAGTGTTACTTGTATTATTTGGGAATAGCCCCGGCTCAGATAATGTCGAACGGGTGGGATGTTTTGATTGTTATTCTGTTTAGGGTGAAGGACGCCAAAATTCATATTCGACAAGGTTGATCCACTCTCTAGTTTCCTTTAGGATGAATAATCAGGGTGTTTGTTGGGTGTAGAGGCCTGGTTCTCTGACTGGCCAATTCGAGTATCTGGAGGATTGACAGATGTACTGTTTTTTTTTTGCCTCTGTGAAGTCTGAGTACTTTTCCTTTCATGGCTTGAAAGTCATAAGCCACTTTGGGAACATCTGCAAGTTCTTTTTGTTTTTCCATTAATATTTGTCAGTGTCTGACTCATTCGTTGTTCTTTAACTAGGGGTGCCTAACTATACCATCCTCTCTTCTTAATAGGAGAAAATGAAAGCTAGCTTCCTTGCTCTGCTGTCAATGCCTATTATGGAAGTTATCCATCCAGCTAATATCAAGCGGAGTTGATTATTTTCTGGTGAGGTTGGTGAATTGGGGTGTGCCCTATCCATGCCTACCAAATTTTTTCCAGGTGCGGGGGCGTTGACACCTGGGTTATAAGAAAAAGGTGTCGAAGATGCCTAGCCCTTTGGAGAAGAAAGCCTTGGAGGGATTGCTTACTCCCCCTATCACTCTAAAAAGCTCAATTTGAGTTACACTCTTCCTCCTGCTGCTCCCTAGACCAGGGAAAGGGACGTTGTGGACCTGCCCGTTAACGAAAAGTCGTCGGGGGCCCTAGCTTGTTTTGAGATGGAAATGGAGCGACCGTCGTCAGAAGTTGTTTCTCCTGGCCCGTCTGTTGCGAAAAGACAATCCGCTCCTAAGTGCATTGCCCATGACCCCTCCATGAGTCCCGGAATTGGAGTATTGTCTGAGTCTCCTTCCACTGCTGCTGCTAAGGGAAGTTGGTTGTCGAGTCCTCTTCCTTAGGAGGTGCAAGGGAAGAGACGACATTGACCCCTAGTTTCGGGGCTCATCACATTGAGGCAAGTGTTAGTTCCCACGCTCTTAAGTACACCGTGGGGGATTATAGGGTTGTTACTGTCGGTCAAGTGAAAAGGAACTTCTCTTGGTTGGCTAACCTACTGCCATTGGAGAAGGCGACTGCAAAGACAACCATCACTCGTGGTCAGCAACTTCTGATGCTAGTAAGTTGACAACTTGGTTGTTTTGCCACTTAGTTTTTTCTTTGTGCTTTATTTGTTTATTCTCGTGCATTGTTCTATAATCAGAGGATGGCCTAGCTAACCCATGCTGGCATGGCAGGTACTGAGGTGGAGTTTGTACGGGATAAGCTTTTTGCTATGAAAACAAAGTTCGTCGACCAGGAAGCCCAGCGAGCTAATGCTCGTAAGGAGGTGGATCTGCTGATCATGCAGTTGGCCGCTCAGGTTGATTTGTAGGACCAGCTGGCTGAAGCTCGGAGGCATATGACCAACATTCTGGTTGTTCACTTGTCTTTGGAATCCCAGTCGAAAGGGATCCAAGGGAGTCTAGATCAAGCCCAGGCTGTCTAAGCTGAGTTGTTGTCCGAACTGAAGGATGCTCGGAAACAAAGGGATAGGGGGATAGATGAACATGTTGCATTTGCTAAGCGCCTGTCGAACATCGAGAAGTCAGTTGTTGACTCTCAAAGTATGCTAGTCAGTGAGTGTGATGAAGCAGTTTGCCTAAGGGGGCTTTAGGAGGCCCTTCGGACGCAACTTTCTGGTCTTGCTCAAAAGCGTGACTCCTAGCATGCTTGTTGTGATGAGGTGGCTTGCAAGCTTGTGATATCTAAAGAGAGTCTGGCCAAAGAAGTTGGGCTAGCTGAATAGCTCTAAGGTAGAATGGGAAGCTAGAGAGAATGAGCTTCACGAGGCTGTTGAAAAAGATTGAGCTCGTGAAGTTGCTGATGGACGGTTGGATCTGATAGATTATATCCAGGAGCAGCACAAGGCTTGGGATATCTCGTTTACTAGTTTCTTGCCTATGATCGGTTTGAGAAGGAGGATGATTCTTCCTTTGGCCCGCGAGGTGGCTCCTAAGTCAGTTCAGATGTCGCAGAGATATGTTGCTCCAGAGCCTACTTCTGACTCTTTTCCCACTGAATGAACGACTTTTGTAATGAAAGGAAAAATTTATTAATGAGAAACTTTCCCCTTGTTTTCCTTTATATCTGTGCCTGTAGCTGTCGTACTTGCACTACACCACAAATCCTCATTTATAGCATGCCAAAAATGCTATAATTGGATATGATGGCGTTAAATGGCTCGATGAGACAACTAGTGATATTGAAAGTTTTGCTCTATGATAGTGTTTTTGGAATGCTATTATAAGTGCTCTTTTAATAGCGTTTTCTTTCTCGATGTGGAATATCCTTTCATACCGTTTAGACAATATTGTTGTATAGTTTGTAACGTTGTTGTAACTTCTTACATAGCATATAAAAAATGTCGTTACATAGTTTACTACAACACTCTTAGAATGTTATTAAATTAATTACTCATGACACTTTCAAAATGCTATTAAAAGTCTTCGCAAAATTTTTTTTGCCCATTTACTTTTTAGCATGTTGGTATCATTTGCAGTGTTCTACATGCTATTAAGATTGCAATAGTAAATAGAATATCATGTAAGAAAATCTCATTTCTTGATAATCATACTAGGTTAATACATGATAGAAACAAGTCAAACGCCAAACAAAATAAGTCTTCCTTATAATCTTGATAATCATACTAGTTATTACAAAACATGAAAATGTTATTTATTCGAAGTACATAAAATCCTCTTCATCTTCATCTTCCTCATCTTGCGATATAAACATAAAAGTATATCAAAACTTTTGCAAGACAAAAATACTACATGCAATATTCACAATCACAGCCATATAGTTTCTTCCAAATCCTGAAAATGATTGTTTGGGACTAAGGATAAGTATCATATGCCAAAATTGATGATTAAACTTAGGCATTACTCTTATAAATAGAAACCCAATCACAGTCATATATACTTCATATAAACAAAAGGTTTTCTTGCTAACAATCATATCAAAAGTTATGAGAATGGGATAGCTTCAGTTTTGATAAAATAGGCGTATACTCTTATAAATAGAAACACAATCAGTCATATCAAAACTTAAGAGCATCAAGTGCTCGAAGGGAATCCAGACCATGCAGTTTTAATTAGGGGTGGGCATTTAGGACCGAAAACCCGGACCGAACCGACAACCTGACCGATCGGGTCGGTTCGGATCGGTTTTAATTAATTAAAAAAATTTCGGTTGTAAAAGCCCGGCCCGGCCCGAAGTTTCTGGTCCGGGCCTCGGTTTCCATTTCTAAAGCCCGTCAAGTAACCGGCCCGGCCCGACTCCTTGACTTAAATAATTCTCTCTCCCCTCAAACTCTCTCAACCTTAAAAATTTCTAACAGAGAGGAAACCTCCTCTCTTCTCACAGCGAAGCCGCGGAGGCCGCTTCCCTCTCCCTCTCCCCTTTCTTCTCACAGTGGAGGCGGAGGCGGAGGCCGATCTGAGGCCGCCTCACTCTCCCCTCCCTTCTCACAGCGGAGGCGAAGCCACGAGCCTCTTCACTTCTCACAGCGGAGGCGGAGATCGACCGGCTCCCTCTCTCAGCGAAGACGGAGGCCTACTCCCAGCGAAGGCGGAGGCCGACCCGCCTCCCTCTCCCCTCCCTTCCCCGCCTTTCCCTTGTTCAGATCTAGATCAGATCTTGATCTTGATCTTGATTAGATCTTGATCTTGATCAGATCAGATCATGATCAGATCAGATTCAAGATCTGATATCATCTTGTAATTTGTTGTATTTTTTTTTTTGTAATTTTTGTTGTATGCTATAGTTTTTTGTTATAATTTTTTTTGTAATTTGTTTAATTTTGTTGGATGGTTCCAGTAAATTTTTTTTTTTTAATTATTGTATAAGCATTGTTTTGCTCTTAGGACCGAGACCGGCCCGTAAATCGGTTAACCGGGACTTCGGTTACCCGGTCAATTCAGTTCGGTTTCGGTTTCCATAAACACGGGCCCGAATTTTTCGGGCCGGTTATCGGTTTTTTAGTTTTTGGGCCGGTTACCCGTACTTGCCCAGACCTAGTTTTAATATATAGAAGGATGCTAGAAGCTGGCCAATGCGGTGACAATTTCACATTCCCTATACTTTTTTTAAGGCAGTTGTTTATTAACAAAAATGACGAACAAGAATAAGAATAAAAATAAAAATAAACATTCCCTATACTGCCATGTAACTACTTCAGCATCAATTAACATGAGTCCATTCCTCAAAACTACTGATCCAATAATGTCTTTTATTGTATTTTTAATTATGTGATAATCTACTCACAAGTGGGAACCTAGAATTAAAAACACAAGAGTACACACAAAAAAAGGACCAGAGCAGGTTTCATTGCATCTATTGATATTAAGTGATGATGAAAATCAGATATAGCAAAGTGCAACAAGTTAACAAATTTTTAATCCACTAAAGCATAAAGTTGTTTACTCATAGATAATGTCATTTAAAAAAAAACAACAACAATGGCCCTACATCCAATCAACAAAACTGCTTTCTATCTAGTTAGATTCCACCACTAGTGTTTCTCAGGACCAAAGGCACTCAGTCAAGAAGATCAAGCAAGAAATGGAACATAGGAGATATACAGATAAATAGCATCCACATAATAGAACACCACATGCATAAAACAACAATAAAAAAAGACATAGATTTGAAGATCTATACTCTGTATTGTCCAAGAGAACGCCTTACCCACGTCTTACGGTGGTTTTAGTGGTTCAACCAAGTTCAATACGATCTTTTAAGTATAGAGTTTTAAGAAGAGAAGAAAACAGAGACATATATAAGAAAAGATGCTTATATTAAAATCTGAAAATAACATACAATAGAGGAGACTTACTAGGATAGAGAAGCTTTACAAGAATGTACAAAAGCTCGAGAGGATAAAGACGAACGATTACAAATACTACTAAGGGATACAATAATGATTTTGGGTTCTAAGAGAGTCTGCCCTTTTTTCTGGGACCTCCTCTTCTTTTATATGCTTGAAGAGATAAGAAGGACGAAGAGATAAGGCTCTTCGACTGTTCACCTTTTGATTGTCGGCAGGTACTGTTGAAGATGCTTCGACTGTAGCTGCATTGATTGAGTTGACTGTAGCTTCACGCGGATGCCTTTGGAAAAGAGAAATGATGCTTGTCGGGCTGTCTGGAGACTGTGGCCTAAAGCAAACTTGTTTTACTTGGTGCTGGCAGATGCTGCCTCTGAACATAATAATGGACATGGGACCTATCTACAAATCTCGAGGGTCGAAGATGTTGTAGCAATCATCTTCATTGAGATCCACTGTTGGATCTTCTTCTTCAGCTTCATCATCTGCTTCATCTGAACAGATCTGAGACAGGGTCTCCATAAGCTGAGCTCTGGTAGGTTTTGCCATAGTAGTCTTCATGAGTTGTTGTTTCAGAAGCTTGGCACTTGATGGTGATTCTGGCAGAAGGCCATCTTGAACTGGTCTGGGTGGTGTAGAAGACACCTCTTTTTTGGAGAAGAAGGCAGTTACACCTTCCTTGGTAACCTTGGAATGGTCAAACCTTTGCCACCATTTTACTTTAAAACGACGACAGATATAAAAAGGTTTAACCTTTGAATGGGTAATTGCTAAGTCAAGTGGGGAACAAACATAATCCCAACACAAGATCCAAGCAAGATTGAAACGGATAAAGAACCAGGTTGATAAAACCTGTTGATCGACAGGAGCAGGGGGCTGGTACTTATCTTTGAAGACATTCCAACCTTCTTTTACTGGGACATGAAGGATGTCAGGAACTGGACCGAAAGAACTCCACCATACATGCTGGAACCAGAATGGTAGAAACTTTTGATTGAATTTCTTACAAAATAAAAAGAACCAAGAATGGCCACTTTGATGAGGACTAACTAAAAATGCTCGATGCCAAGCATTTATGTAATCCAAATAATTATAGGAAGAAGGAGAATAGGTCTGGGAGAACTTGTGGTAACGGGGAAGTTGTCCCCAATCTGCTTCAGTCAGAATCTTGAAGATCTGACATTTGGAGAATGTGATCTTTGAATTGGAGTCACGGTGGTGAGTGACTGCAATTGAATCAGAATCAACCAAGATGAATTCATAGAGTTCTCTGGTTTTTTATGGGTCTGCTTCTACAAATTGTTGGTCTGTAGAGAACAGATGATTGGAAATTGCTTGAGGGTCAGGGATCAGAGCATGAAGGCATGATTCGATCATGCTGATGAAGTCTATATTAGACTTATTGACATAAACAAGGGGTGCCTGAGAGGGCTTTGGAAATCTTGTCATAGACGAGCTTGATTCTGTTGGTTTTCCTAAAGGGGTGAACCTCTGGGATAATTGGATGGCATAAGAAAGAGGGGCTGGAGGCTGAGAAGCAGAAGGCTTCTTAGCATAGCTAGCTTTGGATTGAGGTTTTGCAGGAGTTCCTTGCTTTGGAGATGAGTTTTGAGAAGAACTCATCTTTGAAGAAATTCTCGGGAGAGGAAGTCTGCAAGAGAGTTATCTGCTCCCTTTATATACTTGATTTCGAAATCGAAAGCGGAAATCAAACCTTGCCATCTGGCAAAAATCTGTTTGGAAACCAAATTGAGTACATCTTTAGTTAAAATATCTTTTGCAGATTGACAATCAACTTGTAATAAAAATCTTTGATTTGTTAAATCATCTTGAAATTTCATGATGCACAATACGATCGCTAAAACTTCTTTTTTGACCGTAGAATAATTTACCTGTGTAGAATTCCAAATACCAGAATGGTATCGGACCAATTGGTCATTAGAAGAGTTAGGAAGACGCTGTTTGAGGATACCACCATACCCAAGGTTAGACGCATCAGTCTCAACAATCTTGAAAGCTTGGGGATCTGAAATTCCTAAACAGGGAAGACTCTTGACTTGACTTTTGACTTGGCGGACTATTTGCGAATGGGCTTCAGTCCATGGGCTTGGGTTTTTCTTAAGACGGCTATATAAGGGCTTAAGTAAAACTCGGAGGCCTTTGTAAAAATCTGCAACATAATTTAAAGATCCAAGGAATCTTTGCAATTGGGTTTTATCCCGAATTTCATCAGGAAATTTATCTGCAAATTCAATTGTTCTGAAAATAGGGGTTACCATTCCATTGAAAATCTTGTGACCTAAAAATCTAACACTTGTTTGAAATAAATTGATTTTGGTAGGGGATAAAACCAATCCATTCCTTCTGATACAATTTTCAAATTGATATAAGTGTTTCCAGTGTGCTGGAATAGATTCAGAAAAGACAAGTATATCATCGATATACACAATTGTGAATTGAGAAAATTGGGACAGAATATCATTCATGATATTCTGGAACTCACTAGGAGCATTCTTGAGACCAAATGGCATTACATTTCATTCGTAATGGCCAAATGGGACATTGAAGGCGGTTTTATACCTATCTTTGGGATGAACCTGGATTTGCCAGAATCCAGACTTGAGATCAAACTTTGAAAATACACAGGCATTGTGTAATATTTTCAGAAGATCTCTTTGATGGGGGATTGGATATCTTATCCATTGAAGAACCTGATTTAAAGGTTTATAATTGATGACTAAACGAGGACTACCTCTTTCAAGTTCTGCTGCTTTTCTGACATAGAAAGCTGCACAACTCCAAGGTGACTTGGATGGCCTAATAAGACGTTTGTCAATTAAACCTTTGATTTCTTCTTTGCAATATTCCATAAGCTCAAGATTCATTTGAATTGGTCGAGCTTTGGTAGGAATCTTGCGTTCATCAAATCCTGGTTCATAAGGAAGATGAACCACATGCTGGGATCTATACCAGAATGCATTGGGGAGGTTGGAACAGAGTTCCTTTTGTAAATGTTTCTGATATTGAATAACTTGAGATTGGAGTTTAGGATCAAGTAGTTGATCTGCAACTCTTTTATATTCAATTTCATTTTTTAGAAAGTTTAATTGCTGTTGTTTGCAAATTAAACGATTTAAAAATGATTTCTTTGTAACTTGATTAAGTTCATAAATTTCGGGTTTAAACAAAAATGGAAATTCAAGTTTCGTTCCTAAATAGGAAGTTTGAATTCCTTGTTTAGACACAGAAAATGGAGAAATTGCATTGATAAAGGGTGTTCCCAATATCATCGTTTGTTCCATATTTCTGACAAGGAGAAAATGTTGCTTAATGCAAATTTTATCTTTGCAGATATGGGCATTTGGAAGTTTATGAAATATTTCCAAACGGGAATTGTCAGTGGTGTACAACTTCTGCGTTGTTTTCTGGAAATATTGTGAAGGAACAATTCCTTCTTTGATGCAATTCATGTCAGCACCTGAATCTATCAAAGCTATGACAGAAATAAGTGTTTGACCTTTGATGAACAAATCAATTGCTACAAACCATTTCTGGATGGTAACAGTATTTGGAATGATTTGTTTTTTATTAAGATTGTTTAAAAATTCAGCTTCTTTCTGTTTGGAAGATGAAGGGGCTTCTTCATTTTCATGTTCTGAAAAAGGCTGATATAATTGATTGTCTTGTAGTGTTTGTATTTGGAGATTAACCAAATTTTGATTTTGTTTTAAGAGATTGATCTCTTTTTTGATAGTATTAACTTCATATTGTAAGTCAGATAGACTAACAGGAAATGAAGTCAATCGAGATTGATGAAATCGATTAATGATTTCCTTGTGATCATAAAATGGTTTGACATTATCAATTGTTGGGCTGGGTTGAGTGATTGAAGATTTGATGTGTTGAAGATATTCAGTCTTCAAATTAGGATCATCAATTTTATCCACAAAATCTAGCAATATCTGAGATTGCTTAGAGTTGGATAACATATTGATTTTTTGTTTGGATTGACAATGGCAAGCACCAGTTGCACAATTGGTATCATGATCAGAAGAAGTGGATGAATCGGATGAATAATTGAGGTTTCCTATTTGAAACTCATCATCAGAAGATTCACTTTCTGAATTAATTAAGGTTTGTAGGAACATTTGTTTCATTGGGTTTGGAATGTCTAAGGCCTGGACCTTTTGGGCCGTTCTGCAGTTCTTTGCATAATGGCCTAGGGCTCCACATTTAAAGCATATGGGCTTTGAAGTGGATTGTTTGTTATAAGGCTTGGGCTTATGAGTCCCATGCCGTTTGGGCTTGCTATAATATTTTTCAATATTTTTAGCAGGCTTTAGGTCATAAGGTTTTTTTGATTTAAATTGTCTAGCAGGATGAGACCTGTATTTTTGTTTTGAGGTTAAAGGGCCAGGGGCTTTGAATTCATCAAATCCATATTGCTGGCAAAAATCACCTAATTCTTTAGGTCCATAAAGATGTTGTTTCTTAAGTTGTTTCTTTAACCTAAGATCATTGCAAATTTGTAATGCACAGGCATTAATAAATGAGATTAATTCACCAAAAGTTAATTGATCATAAGGAATATCTCCATTGAATTTATCTTGGAGTTTTCCTCTGACAGTCTCAGCAAAGATTTCAGGAAGTCCTGAAATGAATTTGCGTTTCCAGAAGGGGTTGGCTGCATCAGTTTGCAACATGACTCTTTTCATAAAGAGATCCTTATACCATCTGAAATGGCTAAGGGTCGGACATTTATGAGTCATTAACAAATCCTTTGCTTTACCCTGGTATTCAATAGGATTTCCTAAGAAATGCCTAAGAATTGTTTGAATAAGGGTAGGCACACAGTCAGGGATAAACTGTCCTTGATCTGTTTTCATTGGAAATCCATCTGGACCAATTTTCTTTGCATACATTATTTCTGTTTTTTCGGCAGTGGATAAATAATTATCCCACCAACCTTTGATAAGGCCAGAAAATCCAGTGATAATGGAATTGGCAATATCATGATCATTTTTACCTTCTGAGCGATGGGTGCTAGCCATCATAACCATTTCTTGAGTAATTTCAAGAATGGAATCTTCAGAGATACCATCAATGTTCCAAATATATAGTTCTTTAGGGGAGAAAGAACCAAAAGTCTGAAGAGATCTTTCTTCATATTGCATATCTGGAAATGAAGGTCTTGGGTAAAAATTCCTTGAGACAGGCATTGGATTTTCCCATTTAGGAATCTTTGATGCTGTTTTACCATGTCTAATTGGATTGGCCTGATACGGGATATAATTGAGTCTATCCAGTTCAGACATTGGATCAAAATCAGCACTTATATCGGAATCCATATCTGTTGGGAATGGATTTGATAAAGTATTAATTGATAACCTTGAATCCAATTTTAATGCTGCTAATTTTGCATCAATTTCTTTTAACAAAGATTTATTGCTTGAAGAGGAAAACACATTTTGAGTAAGAGGTTCAGGAATTTGGAAGAAGACATTAGCTTTCTGTTCTTCCTGAATTTTACTCTGTTTTTCTTCAATTTGTTTCTTTTTCAGTTCATTAGTCACAAGCTGATCTTGGACTAATTTGTCTCCTAATTCAGATAATAATAAATTAGTGAAATTATTCTGTTGAATAATTTTACTAACATTAGGAGTTTCATTCATAGGTTGGAATGGAACAGCTAAATATTGATTATCTGATACTGAAAATTCTAAAGATGTTAAGGGAGGTAAGACCGCCCTACAGGTTTTGTTGTCTGGGGTTTTCCAGACTTTGGGTACAACATTTAAAACATGAACCTTAGGTACATGTACATTAAAATACCAGTCTAAGAAAGGTAAGTTGGTTTTTAATGTTTCACAACATTCATAAAATTTCTTGCTAAGTTCTAATCTTTCCTTTTCAGTTGTTTGAGATTGAAACTTAGTTTTTTGTTGATTGTTTTCTGGAGACAAGAAGTCTCGTTTGATTTGTTCTTTATCTAACTTAAAAGGTGTAGACAAACATTGGACTCGAGGCAGAAATTCCATTTCTGACTGAGTTGGAGATTGATTTTCTTCTGGAGGTTCAGATGTAACCTCAACTGGAGGATTATAAATTGGTTGTGGAATTTGGGGAAAATTAGGATTTGTCCTAATATTTCTGAGATTGAGATGAGGAAAAGTTTCTGGAGTTGAAACCCTTGATTGTAATTGAGTAGGAGCGGTTCTGAATGATGGTGATTCAGAACTACGTCTCGATTGGAACTTTGAAGGATCAAGATCAATGATTCTGAGGTCACTGAACTTTAATTCTACAGTTCCATCTGGTTTGGATAAGATCCTATCAATTTGACTTGGAGGAAGACTTCTAGGGATAGAAGCTCCTTCAATGATCCAGGTTTCTGGAAGAGTGACCTGATCCCATTGTATTGTTCTAGGTACAATAACATTGGTTTTCTTGTCATTGATTTCAAAAAGGATTGTGTGTCCTTTTTCATCAGAATGAAGAGCACGAGGGCTCAATTGAGTTTTCATTGCTCTGTATGTGATTTTGTAAATCAGAGCAAGAGGTTCAGAACCTTCAGCCATATCGAAGCCACTGGTCTGAATATTGAGAGTCAGAGTCTCTAAGATGTTTGGATCATAAAGAGATACTGAGAAGTTAGGGTAGCAGTTGAAATAAATTGGACCCATAGAGAGTGAAGACTCTGCAATTCCAAGCAGAGAATCACTAAACTTGTTGTGCCTACAGTCACGGAGAGCAACCAAAGCACAAGTGTCTAGTCCTAACCTGGTTAAAAGTTTTAGAGCTACTTAAATTAATCCTAAATGAATATATTTATATTTTTCCTTAATTAAGGAATTGATTGTTTGGGATGACAAAAGCTGCTTTGAATCTAAAGATTTATTGATCGGTACAGTTTGTTCAACTATACTGATTAAATCTTCAGTTTTTGGAGAAAAGATTGACTGGGTGATTTTATAAATTTCTTTTTGAGGGATTACTGGTATAGACCAGTTTTGCAAATCATGTTCTACCTCAGGGATTCTACCCTCCATTTTGGTTGAAGAACTTGACCTAGAACTGTTAGTTCTGGAAAGCCTAGACAAAAAAGACATCGTTTGATTTTGCTTTGAGTTTGGAAGGAACACTGTATCCGGACCACCTACAGTTGGACCACCGGTATGGGACCACCTAACCTAGATCATCCTCTGCGCACACCATGGCGACTTACACTAGATCTCCGGCTCTACGGCTGACCAACATACTTTAACTGGCTGACCAACGCTATCAACGGTTGACCAATGATACCTAGGACTCACTAACCACAACAACAATGGCCCTACATCCAATCAACAAAACTGCTTTCTATCTAGTTAGATTCCACGTCAGTTGTGACAGTCAAATAAATTGTTAAAGAGTTTAGGAGAACTGAGAAACTTCTTTGAGAATAGTGTACCTAATTAAAATTTTCTCTTTAGGAGTATCTCTAATGGTTGGTCAGAAGTGTATATTTACCATCTCACATTCCCATGCCATAAAAACTTGGTTTTGGATTCATACTTTTGTTCAGACTTCTCTGTTCAATTTGTATTCAACTCTTGGATATGTTGAAGTTGCTATAATTTAGGGTTATTTTTCATTTGGCCTCTATTATTATATAGGTATTTTTATTTGGCTTTCATTAGTTTTTGTATTCTAGTCTTATACTCATAATTGTGTGTTCTATTACGTTGATTAACAAATTTCATCCATTTTTTTTTTAAATACCAACTTTTCCTGCATGTGTTTTGCGCATGTTTTACTAAAATCACATAAATATGTTGCTTGATGTTTATGTTTGATCTAATGGCTAAGAAAATAACATTTTGATCTATTTTTTATTATAACTTTTTTAACAAAGAAGAAAGTGCAAATTAAAAATTATATATAAACTAATGGAGGCCAATGAAAAATTCTATATAAACCCTAGTTATTTTAGTAAAAAGATGCACAAAACACGTGCAAAATAAGTTGGTTTTTTTGAAAAAATTGGATGAAATTTGTTAGTCAACTTGAACTTAGTTGAACACACATTCATGGGTGTGTTAGATTAGGATAAAAAAAATTAATGAGGGCCAAATAGAAATATCCATAAACTAATGGGGGCGAAATATAAAAATATCCCCATAATGTATTCAAGGGAATGTCAAAGAGGGACTTAACTGCTTGGAATTCTATGCTGGGCGGATGGATGTCGCTGCAGACTTATTTGATTCAGCATTAAAGGATGTTATCTCCTTCAATATAATGATTGCAGGATATGCAAAAATGGGTATTATAGAGTCGAACTGCAGACTTATTTGCTTGTCATTCTCTGTCCGTATTTGTGTGTAAAATACATGGTTTTACAAGAATTGAGCTGCTGAAAACCTCTTTGGTTATTCTGCATCAGAAATGTTATGTCAGGATGTAACTAAGCTCCTCACAAGTTGTCACGCCCCGACCCGCCACGGGAATCGCAGCGTGCCGATGTGTGAACTAACTCGTAACACAGGCGGATCGTAATCGGCCACAACATCATAATATAACACATTCTTAATACGAGAATGAAACGAAAATAAAAACTACGATAAAATTTTGAACAAAATAAGTATATTTGATTCGCCCCGCCAGAGTCATAGCGACAAAACCAATATACAAACATCTAGTATAACAATATAGTACATCTAATAACACAGAGGAAGCAAAACATACCCGTACAGGGTGGACACGACCAAAAAACACAAAACGCGCCTACAACGGAAAACGGGGCCTAAGCGCCACGATCAGCAGGAACGCCAACACTGCCTGCACTCCAATAGAAGCACACCCCTTGCGGGGCCAGAAAAGCACAAAGCTAGCTGGTGCGAACGAACTAAATACAAATAACTAAATACTATACCAGGAAAATTCATGCCAGACAATAAATGATAAGTAACAAGTTCTAAAGACTAAATCACACCGCGTCTCTAAAGATAATATTTCTAAGTTCAAGCAAGAACACAAGCATTTCAGATTCAACAATAACTACAATTAAGTTTACGATATATGCCGATCATTACACGTGATTCAAACATGATAAATATCAAGCGATGAAAATAAAGACAATCTTATAGTTCTTCCTAGTCTCCTAGGTATAACAATCAAGTCGAAACCAAACATCCTGTAAAATTCTGTATAAGTGTCTCATATCGTAGGTATCTGCATACCCTACGAATGTGTCTCACTCAGACACATCCCACAACGTGCACCAGTACAACTTCGGGCTTGTTTGTATCCTAATGGGGTGCCATTTGCCAGGATACAAACTCAAACATCCCGAACGACTGGCCTAACACGGCCAATCTAACACAATCAAACTCAAGCGCGCTGGGAGGGAAAGCGAGTAATCTCCAAAACACGTCCTCCGGGACCCGTCCTACTGCACTCTATAGTGGCAAGTGTGTGCGGGAGCTCACCGCACCTCAGCAAGCTTGCCACATGCAATAGCGTCCTCAATGTCTGGTGCGAGTCATCTCAAGCACCATCCAACTCACGATGCGAGCAAGCTCCTAAGTATCGGCACAACAGGCATTACAGCGGGGTAAAGACACTTATACTAATATCCACATGCACAAATGACGAGTCTGTACATAATCAATGGTAACAGACGTGCAATCATAAAAAATTTGGCAATTTTTATAAAACCACGACTATGCCAGGGTCCCAACATGACCCAATTCACCACGATAAATTTATTCGAGTCAATTATCATACATGCTCAAGACTCAGCAATCCACGGTAAAACATGACATACTATGCAAACTCGAAAACGAAGCATACAAGTCTAATGTCATTACACCAAAACCTAATCACACCCAAAATTCATTCACTATTCGATTTCATTCAAGTATATCATGCTTTCAGAAAACCCAATACGTAATTCATTCACAAATAACCAACACAATCATCGAAATATCTGAAAACCCCGAATTTCGGATTTGGATTCAATTATACACAATCGACGGTATAATGTAAAAATTAAATTCAGAATTTCAAATAATTATTTCTCAAAATAAATATTATAATTCCACTCACCTGGGGGGAATGGAATTTCAAAACCCAATTCCTACCGGTCGAAGCTCCTAACTCGCAAAACCACGAATGCAGGACCACATAAATTTTTAAAACTGCAAGGCGGACTCGAAAATGAGTAAACTAGCCGAAAACTGAAAAAATAAATAAATTACAAGCGGCGCGTGACTGAAAGAAAAACTTACAGGTAGTAAAAATTGGGTATATACCCCGCCGAAACCCAAAGTCTGGCGAAAACGCACTGAAACCCTCCCTACAACGGTCTGATCGCCTCCAAACCGCACAATAGGCCGGAAATGGGTCTAAGGACACTCGGAGTCACGAATGTGAGGCTCACCCACGCACACAAAGCCCAGATTCATGCCGAAGAATCCTCAAAACGAACATGCACCCTGATTTTTGAAAAATTTGGCCAACCCCAAAATCAACCTTGCATGTCGGTTCTAAGGGCTCCCAATGACGCCACCAAGGCCCCTCCACGACTGATCGGAGCTACGAAAACCGATCCAACAAGCCAACACCAAACCCAAATGTGAAACTGATTTTTTTTCTTGCGAAAAACCAAAAGAGAAACGAAGAGGGAACGAAGAGGGGAAGAAATGAAGGACAATGGGCGAGATTTCCACGAAGGAAATCACTCGATCTCCTCGAATGACCCCGGCGAACAGCGTTGCTGTGAGAGAACCTCGCACTCTGGAACGAAAGAAAAAAAAACAGAAAAAAAAGAAGGAAGAAAGGGGGGAGTTTTGTCTCTTAAAGGGTGGGTGGCTATGTGCCCCCACCACATTGACTGAGTACACCCCTGCCCGAAATAAATTATTTTTTTTTAAAACGCAGATATTACATCATACACACCTTAAAAGAGATCTCGTCCTCGAGATCGGACAAAGCCACGACAAGAAAACCTAGGCGAAAAGCTCAGGGTATTTCTGTCTCATCTGGTCCTCTAGCTCCCAAGTCACGTCACCCGCTCGGTGGCTCCACTGAACCTTCACTAACTTCACTTTCCTCCGACGAAGTTGTTTCACATCATCATCAACAATGGCTACTGGCCTCCCTGGATACATCAACTCATCAGAAATCTCTACCTCAGCGGCCTCTATAATCTACGACGGGTCTGCCAAACACTTCTGCAACATGGATACGTGAAACACGTCGTGGAGACCTGACATACTCTGCGGCAAAGTCAATCTGTAGGCCACTGGTCCAATCCTCTCAGTAATCTCATATGGCCCTACATACCTCGGTGCAAGCTTCCCTAGACTTCGGAACCTAACAACTCCGCGCATCGGGGAAACTTTCAGAAAAACCCTATCACCAACATCAAACTCTAACTCCTTACGCCTCCTATCAGCGTAACTCTTCTGTCTACTCTGGGCTGTCAACAACCGCGCTCTAATCAGCTCAATCTTCTCAGTAGTTTATCTGATCACATCCGGCCCCATCACAACTGACTCTCCAATCTCTGCCCAACAAACAGGGGACCTACACGGTCATCCGTAGAGTGCCTCAAACGGTGTCATGCCAATACTTACGTGGTAGCTGTTGTTGTACGCAAACTCGCATAACGGTAGGTGATCTTCCCAACTGCCCCCAAAGTCTAAAATGCATGCTCTAAGCATGTCTTCCACTACCTGATTCACTCGCTCAGATTTGCCATCTGTCTGTGGATGATAAGCTGTACTCATGTCCAATCTAGTACCCATAGCTTGCTGAAAGCTTTGCCAGAAGTGGGCTGTGAAAAGCGGATCTCTGTCGGATACAATCGAAACAGGCGACCCATGAAGGTGAACTATCTCCCGAATGAACAACACCGCTAGACTGTCTGCCGTCCGATTCATACTAACATGAATGAAATGTGCACACTTCGTCAACCGATCAACAATGACCCATATCGACTCATTACCTTTCCTCGACCGTGGAAGTCCATCGATGAAATCCATAATGATATACTCCCACTTCCACGTCGGGATATCCAATGGATGCAATAACCCAGACGGTCTCTGATGCTCGGCTTTCACCTGCTGACAAGTCGCACACCGTGCCACAAACTCTCCAATGTCTTTCTTCATGCCACGCCACCAGAAAGAACGTCTCAAATCTCGATACATCTTTGTTCCACCGGGGTGAATGGTAAAACAAGATCTATGAGCTTCCTGTAAGATATCTCTTCGCAACTCCTCATCAGACGGAACACAAAGTCTCTCACGAAACCGCAACCCTCCATCTGAACCCACCGACCAATCGATAGGGCACTCATCCAATGTGTCAACTACCAAATCTGCTATATGCCTCGTAATCACTGGATCAGAGGTCTATCTCTCCACCACTCTACTGATCAACGATGGATAAACTGCTAAACCCGCTATCATGCTGCCCTCTGTACTGAAAGTAGGCTGAACTGCAAATGAAACTAATGTCTCAAGTGTTCGGTACTCCTGAATCATCATGGTTGCCATCACTGCATGTCGCCTACTCAAGGCATCTGCAACCACATTAGCCCTACCAGGCTGATACTGTATCTCGAAATCATAGCTGCTAAGAAAATCAACCCATCGTTGTTGCCTCATATTCAACTCCCTCTGAGTGAATAGGTACTTCAAACTTTTGTGATCCGTGAACAACTCGAACCTCTCACCATACAGATAATGTCTCCAAATCTTCAAAGCAAAGACTACGACTGCCAACTCTAAATCATGTGTCGGATATCTCCGTTCGTGGGGTTTCAATTGTCGAGACGCATAGGCTACAACCTTCTTGCCCTGCATCAACACTCCACCCAATCCTGTACCGCAAGCATTAGTAAATACCACCAGTCGGCTACCAGGTGTCGGAATAGTCAACACTGGTGCTGAAGTCAACCGAAGCTTCAAAGTTTCAAAAGCTTCTTCACACTTTTCTGACCATACAAAAGGAACATTCTTCCTAGTTAACTGAGTGAGTGGTGCTGCAATTAGGGAAAATTTCTCGATAAACCGTTGGTAATAACCAGCCAAACCCAGAAAACTACGAATCTCTGTCACACTACTCGGTCGTCTCCAAGACTTCACTGCTTCGACTTTCTCGGGATCCACTGCAATACCTCCACTAGAAATGACATGCCCAAGTAATCGAACTTCAGGCTCCCAGAAATGACACTTTCTGAACTTCGCATACAACTGATTTTCTCTAAGTGTCTGCAAAACAATGCGAAGGTGCTCTCTGTGCTCCTCTAAACTTCTCGAGTACACTAAGATATCGTCAATGAAGATTACCACAAACTTGTCCAAGTATGGAATGAAAAATCTATTCATCAAATCCATGAAGAAAGCTTGTGCATTTGTCAATCCAAATGGCATGACTGGAAACTCATACAAGCCATAACGGGTCCGAAAAGCGGTAATCGGAACAGAATATTCCTCAACTCTCATCTGATGATACCCAGACTGCAAATCTAACTGTGAAAACACTACGGCTCCCCTCAACTGATCCAATAGATCATCAATTCGAGGCAATGGATACTTATTCTTGATGGTAACTTTATTCAGATCTCGATAATCTATGCACATCCTCAATGATCCATCCTTCTTGGATACAAATATTGTTGGAGCTCCCCAAGGTGAATTGCTCGGCCGAATAAACCCCTTACGAAGCAACTCATCAAGCTGTACTTTCATCTATTCCAATTGCTTAGGTGCAAGCCTGTACGCTGATTTAGATATAGGTGTAGTACCAGGAACCAGGTCAATCCGAAACTCTACCTCACGACGAGGAGGGATACCAGGAATCTCCTAAAAGACATCAGGGAACTCACACACAACCTCTACAAAGCTGGTGTCGGGACAAGAAATCTCAAGAGAGCTAAGAAAACTCGACATCAAATAAACCGAATTGGGCTCACAAGCCAACACACGAGGCGAAGCATCAGGTGGCGCTAACATCACTGACCTATGCAAGCAATCAATGATCACCGGATGTCTGAACAACCAATCCATCCCTAGAATCAAATGATAGCCCTCAAAACCCAAAAAAATAAAGTCAAACACAAAGTTGTACCCCAACAAGGAAAACTCGAAACGGGAACAATATTCCCACAACCAAACCGAACTGCCCAAGGGAGACACAACGCACAAGGGCTCCGGCAAAGGCACTACCTCAAGGTTGTCTCTAACAACCAACTGTCTAGAAATAAAAGACCTAGATGCTCCTGTATCGAAAAGAGCCCTCAACATGGAAGATGACGAATGCACAAAACCTAGCACACAACATAGATATCCTGAGTCACATAACAACACACTAACATGCAATTTTTCATACGCATAATGCACATAACACACATCTTACTACATCTGGTACACACAACTACAATAAAAAAATAATAACATACCCTCAACATTTCCCTGACCGGGAATAGCTGCTAGGCGAACAGGCGGTGCTGGGAGAGGGACTCTCTAACCAATTCCAGGCGCAGGTGCTAACTGTCCCTGAGGCACCCTCTGTTGTGCTGGTCCATCCCTATTCTGAGGACAAAGTCTGGAAAAGTGCCCCAATTGTCCACAAGTATAGCAAACTACATACTCCCATCGATTTGTCTAACCTCTTGGACAGTCACGGGCTACATGTCCCTCCTGACCACAAGTGAAGCAACCGCTCTTAGTTCCTGTCTGACCACCCCACCTAGGCTGTCTATGTTGCTGCTGCTGTCGATGATCTCATCGAGAACGTTTGTCACCTCTGCGGTCTCTGCCAGTCCTAACGTCACCAACGCATGTTAGCCAAAATCTTCCACATACCAAGATATAACACCAAAGAAAAAAAATATCTTGGTGTACCAATTCTTAACAAGCATAACATAAATCTAAGTTTAATCGTGTTCTCAATAACATGAAAATGAAACTCGAAGGGTGGGAAGGAAAACTCTCAAGTCTTAGTGGTAAATAATTTTTACTAAATCCACCCTAACCGTGGTTCCAATATACACAATGTCAATTAACCTTCTAACAATTTTTTTAACAATTTTTTTCACAAAAACATTAGACTATATTTGTTCCAACTTTGTGAAGGGAGCAATTCTACTACCCGTAAACTTCATCTTATCAAATGGAGTACTTGCCAACTTCCTTCTAAATTAGGAGGACTGGGTATTCATTGCGATTTCTTATGGATCCCAAATTTTTATGGGTTCAAGCATTAATTATCTCAAATACAACAATTTTTTACAGGCCAATGCAAACCGCAATGCTCTCAAATATGGCATATACTATTAGCAGGAAAAGATGTGATTAAAGATCACATAGTGATTAAACTCATCTCTGGCCTTCAAACTAAAATTTGGTTTAAACACCCTCTTATAAGAGGTTGCTCTTCAATAGATACCCAACCAACATTTGAATAATGAGGTAGACACTATTTCATAGAAGACAAATTAGATTGGATTGGGAAGTTCTTAACCCCCTACTTCTCCCTGAAATCATTGTTAATCTGCATCATATGATCTTAACTAACCCTGAAATCATTGCGAACCTGCATCATATAATTTTAATTAACATAAACATATAGGACACATTGGCTTACTATCTTAATAGTTTAGTTATTCCCACTACAACTACTATCTATCAATCCATTATCAACTATGATGATTGATGATACATCAAATAATACTGTCATCGCAGCCACACATGTGGCAAAGATCGTCTATCGTGATGATCAAGTATCCCGAGACCATGCCAATTCATAAAGCCCAAAGAAGATGAATTCAGTCATGAAAGCCAAAGATGGCCCATTAGAATAGATCATAATCAGAGACCCAGATCTAGGCCCGATAAAGTTCTCCCTCAAGGGGAAGGAACATTACATAGAAAAGAGTCGTGGAGGGAGTTATGCCTCCACGGACGCATCTTCATAAAAGAGGAGACTGTTACAAAGAACGTCTCCCCTCATTGCGCCTCACATGCTTAAGTCACGCAGGAAATTAACTACAACCAATATAAAAGGTAAAGGGAACATTTGACAAAGGTATGCAATTTTAACTGAGTTCTGTCCAGTTTTATCTCCATCTCCAACTGAGTTACTGACTTAAGCATCGGAGTGCCTTCGGCCACCAAAAAGGTAGTCTTTGGCAATCTAACATTTGTTTTGTAGGTTTTACTTATTGGAGATTGGATTTTAAATGCATCATTTTGGCGTCGTCCGTGGGGAATGACAAGTTTTCCTTTCAAGAAGAAAATCCACATCAAAAAAATTCTCTCAGTTCTGATTGACGACTGAAATAGCCCTCGGAACAAAATGGCACATTCTACAGACCCTCAACCCGACAACAATCAAGACAATCCTCCAATAGCGCACACTACAGATCTAGCAACAAACGTCGGGACGACCATGCCCGTCAATAGAGAGCCGCAACAAGAGGTGGCTCAAACATCCTAGACGTCTAGAGGCGCCACCACGGATCCTCGTGTAGACTTACTCATTGTCTAAATGGAGAATATGATCAAAGCAGTAGAAAAGTTTACCCAGGAGCATGCTTAGTCCGTAGACCCTGTCCAAGCATTGCCCCAACAAAACCCGACTAACGAAGTTTCTGCAGAACCTCAACAGGGAAATCTCGAAAGTAGCAAACCACTTCAAGAAGGGACCCCTAGAGCGGCGAGACCCAGCTAAAATCCCATTCAGGATCAAAGTCACGAATCCTAATATACTATATGAACTGGCCATACTGCCATTTTCCGATGCACTCATGCCAAAGAAGTTCAACCTGCCAAAGTTTGAAGCGTATGATGGTACCACTGACCCAACATACCATTTACGACACTTTCACCACATGATGTCGTTGAAGGAAAGCACATAATCCATCTTATGCAGAACGTTTCCAACCAGGCTCATCTCCACAACAATGAACTGGTTCAACACCTACCTCAAAGGTCGATAGACTTATTCCAGGCGCTTGCTATCGCCTTCATCACGAGGTTCATCGGCAGTCAACGAATGATGAAGATGTCGCATTACTTGCTCCATATCAAACAGAAGCCCAAGGAGACAATAAGAGAGTATGTTACTCTTTTAACTAACGAGTTAAATATGATCAACGGTGTAGTGACGACATGGCCACCACTACTTTCACTGTCGGGCTGAAAAAGGGACCCTTCTCCGCTGCTCTGAATTTGGAACCCCCAAAGAACATGGAAATTCTATTGAAGACTGCTCAGAAACACATCGCTCTGGAGGATATGATAGCCGCCAGAAAGAAGAATGAATCAGAAAGGGAAACCCATTCAAAGAGACAAGAAATGAGGGAGGAAAAAAAGAAAGATAACAGACCCCTAGAGGAGGATGTTCAGCCAAAGAAGCACCAAACTAATGGGAAGTCTGAATTCAACCAGCAAGAATCCGGAAAGCTGCAATCGGCGAGGCCTAGACATGAGTGAGTGATAAGTGTGGCGAAAAATACATACAAACCATATACGACCTTAAAGATCAGCCGAGCAAACATACTGAAACACATAAAAAAATGGGAAGTTGTCAATTGGCCAATCAAGATGAGGGGAGATCCAAAAGGCCGAGACAAGAGCAAATATTGCTCTTTCCACAAGGATCACGAGCACGACACAGAAGACTACTACAACCTGAAAGATAAAATCGAGCACTGAGTTCAAAGAGGACGACTTAATAAATTCGTCTGGCTACCTGATAAACAGCCCAAAGGGAATGAGAAGGCAAACACTACCACGGGATCAAGGGAACAACCCAGAGAGTTGATATACGCCTTATAATGCATAGCAGAATATAGTGACTAGTCAAGCTCACCAATAACATTTCCCACTCGAGCTGATCTATATAGAACTAGAAGCACGGAGAAACTGGCAATTCAAATGGGAGCCAGACAACAGACAAAATCCAAAAAAACTTACAAGCTTGACCATTATCCACGATATGGCCAACAACGCCTCCCACATTACTTACAACGAAGACGACGCAAACAAATTCTACAAACCAATGAACGAAGCCTTGGCAGCAGGTACTGATGTGAGCATGATTGGACAATTTGGGACTACATTCTATCATGCCCATCTGAACCACCCTGCCAATAGCACACACCCAACAACTCGATCAAAGAGCATTCCGAGTTTATAAGCTACCTCACGACAACCATACACAAACAACAAAACTACAGAGAACCATGGAGAAAGAAGTTACAGTGAAAATGCTAAGACCACTAAAGGCAGAGCAAATAGAGAAACAGTGAGAAAGATACAATGTAGACTCCACAACATAACTTTATGAGAAAGGAATGACTACTACTACTATAGATTGTTAAACACCTGAAACGGGGTTATCAATAAAAGTTTGAGTTCAAAACTCCCCATCTTACGCCCAAAATTGTGCCAGCAAAGCCAGACAATGAAAAATAATCGGCATACCAAGCCACAAACAAAGTGTCGGGACGTATAAGTCAGACATAAAACTTTCGGCCTGATTAACCACAAAGTAAAAGTTGGGAAGAACCAGTCAACTGATTCAAATAAACTTTGAGTCGACCAACACGACAGACGAATGAAGTAAAAGTAGGGACGAACTAGTCAATTTATTTAAATAAACTTTGAGTAACCAACACGACAGACGAACGAAGTAAGAGTTGGGACGAACCAGTCAACATATTCAAATAAACTTCGAGTCGACCAACACTTCAGACGAATGAAGGAACAGTTAGGACGAAGAATTCAACTTATTCAAATAAACTTTGAGTCAACTAACACGTCAGACGAACGAAGTAAAAGTTAGGACGAACAAGTCAAATTAGTCAAATAAACTTCGGGTCGATTGGTATATCAAACCAACGAAGTAAAAGTTTAGGACAAACAAGTCAACTTATTCAGATAAAATTTGAATCGGTTGATACGTCAGACCAACGAAGTAAAAGTTGGGACGAACGAGTCAACTTATTCAAATAAACTTCGAGTCGACTAATACGTCAAACGAACGAAGTAAAACTTGGGACGAAAAAGTCAACTCGCTAAAATAACTCTGAATCGACTAAGATGTCGAAACCAATGAAGTAAAAGTTGGGACGAACGAGTCAACTTACTCAAAGAAGCTTCGAGTCGATTAATACGTCAGTTCGACGAAGAAATAACAAGTCAACTTACTCAGAAAACTTCGGGCCAACCAACGCATTAGAACAACGAAGCAATGACGAATGAGTCAACTTAAGTTAAAACGTAGCCATAAAGGCCCTCTGGTCGATAAAAATATCGGACCAGGAAATGAAAGCTGAAGGTACGCAATACAACTTCAACAACTACGATAGATCTAAAAGTAAAAAAGTACGAGTCAATTCACATACAAAACCATTCAAAATCGACCAACACTTCGAAACATTGTTGGCACATGAATACTCGAGGATCCGAGTGAGGAAAATCCCTCAATTGACAGGAACAAATAAAGAAAGACTTCGAGTGGTCAACAAGCAAGCGCAAAAACAAAAATACGGATAAGCTGCATCACCAACACTTAACGTTATACTACAAATGACTTGATGAAGGGAACACACGTGTCATATACGATGAGTCAACACACACGACCCAAGACAAATCATGACTTCAAAGAGAAAACATGCGAATATGAAATTAAATAAAAGGCAATACTATATTTTCTCATACATAAAATCATTTTGTTACATCCGGAGAAGAATAGTGTACATCTGGAGAAAGAAATGGAGAAGAAAATAGAAAGTTCGGATAAAATACGGCAGAAGCGCCAAGAGCATCAGATGGAAGAGCAACAACAACACCAGTAGTAGGAGGAGACGAGGTCCTTTCCTCAACAGCATAAGCAGGTGAGGGAGCCTAATTGGAAGAGGAATGAGACAAGGTTCTCCCTCCACCTACTAGATCACTTGGGAGAATAGGAGTATCTTCCTCAACATCTTCATCTTCAAAGCCTTGATCAACCAAGTGACAGTACTCAGATAAATCGACACCAAGCCTCTTAATATAGTCAAGAAGCTTGACTCGACCATCAACAATTCTTCTCCAGTCTTTCACCTATGCAATCCTCAACTTGTCTTTAGTGGTTGCAAGCTCTTTTTTTTTTAAATCAATTGCCCTTCAGCAGTGGCCAGCATGGCTGAGATATCCGACTTCAATTTATCAAGCTCGACCATTTAATTGTTCTACCCGCCATTCAGCAATCTTATGGTTGACAGATTGCTCAACTACAAAACGCAGAGCCTCATCATGGCCAACTCTCTCGATAGAGAACTCCTTTTCCAACTCGTCCAATCGTGCACGAGCCCTGTCTAAATCAACCGTCAAAGTCTCTTACTCCGCAGCAGACTTATCTCGAGTGGTTTTTGCTTCCCTTAAAGAGGCCAAAGCAGCCTCAGTTGTCCTCTCCTACTCCATGCACCGCGCCTTCAACACGTCAAACCAACGAAGGATGTCAGAAAACACCAACAGTAGCGCCGCCAACTTTCACTCAAGAGCAGCCACCTGGCCACAACCAGCCCTGTACTCCGATCCCATCACCCCGGCATAAGTAAGGTGATTGATCCCATCCATTATTTGCTTAAGACCATAATCGAGATGGGTGTTAGAATCCAACACGGGCATCGAAAGTCGTTCCACCATCTTTATGTGCCACTCATTGATCACCCTACGCGCACCATATTACATGTCAAATTGAATAAACCAACAGAACTTTCCATCCGATTTGATATGGATGTCCTCTGGGCTGGGATTTTTCTAACTAATTCATGGATGGAGGACGCGAGGATCCTGAAGCACTGAGGAACCACCCCAACAGTCGAAAGAACGGACGAAACAACGGTTATAGTAGAAAAACCACTTTGTTCTTCTCGCTGCGAAGCGATCGCAACATGAGCAGAACGAGTAGTAGTAGAAACAGGAGCAAAGGAACCCGGACGAGCGGGAGAAAAAACTAAGAACCCCGCCACATCATCGACATGAATGGAAGGAGATCAAAAAGTAAGAACCTCAAAATTCTGACCATGGTCATCAACCTCCGTAGAATGCTCCACTACCAACTGGAGCATCTTATCATCGATAGCCCGAGGGTAGTCATTAAACCATTCAACAACATCGTAGGCGGGAAGAATTCGCTTTTTGTCATCATCCAACGGACGAGTAGTCTCCTTCTCACTTCTTTCCAGCACCAAGTTCATCTCCTCATCCTCCTGAAGAGATAAGCGATCCTCTTTTACAACCTCCTTACCAAAAGAACCCGGACGAGGTACAGTCTAAGCAACACCACGAGTTGAAAGTTGTTTCTTCTTTGGAACACGACCGGGATTTTTGAAAATTGCTTTGACGGGCTAGCGGGCCTCGGAAGCTTCCTCTTTCTGCAAGTTAGGCCAACAACACTGACACTAACAGGAGCATCGAGATTCGTAACATGTATGCCCGAGCTCACTTCCCAATCAATGTTAGAATCAATAACACTAGTAGGAGTAGCACGAGCATCGATCTCCTCAACACGAAATTCAGTGAGCAAAGCCCGCTCCACCTCATTCATATGGTACAAACTACTATGCTCCAAGATGTCCTCAGAAGGAAATGCCTCCACGGGAAACACAAGAAGCTTAAAAAATTGGCCACTGATCCTCTGCTCCTCCAAAGTTTACTGCAGATTCTTTCGTTTGATAGGGACTCAGAATGATCGTACACTTGGATGACCTCGCAATTTGAAGTAGCCGGAACTAACAGAAGCATAAAACCAAAACCTCAACCAATCTCTGATATCATCATTAAGCTTCCCAAAATAGACAGGAGACCGAAGGAAGCAAATGTCCTTGGTCGCCAGCAAACCAACCATCTAGTGTAGAATCCTAACAGTCAAGGGAATGCTAAAGATGATGGCCCTCACATAAGTAGAAACCATAACCCTCCAACCTTTAGAACCCATTAGAGCAGGATGAATGCCTAAGAAATTTAGATATTTCCAAAACAGCTCTGGAACTGGGAATCAAAGGCCAAAAAGGTACATGCTTGGATAGTGTGTGATATACCCGGACCTCGGATGACAAGGACTATTGTTCTGTCTGGGCAGAATGATCTCGAGGTCAGATGGCAAATTATAGCTAGAACGAACATTGTCCAGCGTTGCCTGAGAAGCTTTCTTAGGCAAGAAGTAAGCTTCACAAGTGGCAAGCGCCTCGCCTCTTAGAATGTCACCAGCAGACATCATTAAGGAATGGAATAGCAAGGAAAACGAAGGAGAAAGAAGAATAAGCTCTAATATTGAAGATAACGTAAAGAGATAAACAAATCAATCATGCCTTCTCTTATAGAGACAAACAACAGAGAGATTGCTCATAGGGCGGCATGCGAGATATGATGACTGCATGAAATCCCAAAATACGCGCGAAAAATGAATGGACAAACAAGATATCAGAATGTCAACTCACTAAAAGCTGCTAACATCATTAAATGCGAGGTAATGATGAAGTCCAACCGTCACTGAGTTAGTGGCCACGTCGGCATTCCCACTAACTAAAGGGGAGTAACTGATGACACGTCAAATAATACCATCATCGCAGCCACACACGTGGTAGAGATCGTCTATCACGAGGATCAAGTATCTCGAGACCATGCCAATTCATAAAATCCAAAGAAGACGAATTCAATCATGAAAGCTCAAACATGGCCCGTCAGAATAGATTATAATCAAAGGCCCAGATCTAGGCCCGATAAAGTTCTCCCTCAAGGGGCAGAAGCATAGAAAAAGAGTCATGGAGGGAGTTACGCCTTCAGGACGCATCTTCATAAAGGATGAGACTATTACAGAGAACGTCTCCCCTTGTTGCACCTCACATGCTTAAGTCACACAGGAAATTAACTACGACCATTATAAAAGGTAAAGGGAACATTCAACACAGGTATGCAATTTTAATTGAGTTCTGTCTAGTTTTATCCCCATCTCCAACCGAGTTACTGACTTAAGCATCGGAGTGCCTTCGGCTACCAAAAAGGTGGTCTTTTGCAATCTAACATTTGTTTTGCAGTTTTTACTTATTGGAGACTGGATTTTGGACACATTAATGATGAACCTATCATCTATTTCTTTAAAAATGTTGAAAAAAATAGTTAAACTTGACAAACATTACTTGAAATTCAAATATTCGAATAATCAAAAGAAAATTGAAATGTCACCTATTGTGATTTCTCGAAATCAGTCGAATTATAAAACAAAGCAGAGTGGCAGTGCTGAGAGAAAAAAAAAGATCAAATGATTTTCCAATTGAAATTGAGATCGCCAATGAGGAAACCCATTATCACAAAATTGAAAAATGACTTAAAGATAAAATAAGAAGGTTTCAATTTGTGTTACCTTCAATTTTTGAGAGAGAGATACAAAGCTTTGTAATGGACTTTTAGGCTTTTGCAACAAGGAAAGCGTTGGTAGACTTGTTTGGAATCATACCAACATCTGTGCCACAAAGTTATGGTTGATCAAGAACACCCTAATCTTCTAAAATCAATAGAAACCATAGAAATAAATGTGATCCAGCTGAAAAAGAGGCAAGCAGAGAGAGCGAGAGATAGCCAAACATAGGGCGCGAGTAGAGAGGTGAGCAGACAGAGCAAGGGAGAAACCTCCTTTATTACATTACATTACACAAAAAATTTGGAATCTCTGCTCATCGATCAAACTTGATTCACCTCTCTCAAATGTTGCAATTGACTCCTCGATTAAGGGTTTGAAGAATCATGGATTTGGTTCCAGGAGAGCAAAGAATGGACAACAAACTCAACCCTCAACCTCACCCTCACTCACATCCCCAAATGGTTTTCAATAAGACAACTTGAACTTACAATTCCAACCACAATGACAACTCACCACCGATCCTATACGAAAAACCTAAGACCTGATGAGTTTTGCAGTGGGCAAGATATTCGCAGTCGATGGTGGCGAACACTACTTCCCACCACATGGAGGTGGAGAATCACAACAGAGGGAGAGAGGAGCAGGGTTAGCGCAACTGAGTTATGTTTTTTTTAGGTTTTACGTTTTAGGTTTAAGTTAGAGCGAAGAATCACGCTGTGTCAAATATTTGGGCAAGCACTCTTGCTTTTGAAAATCCCGCCTAATTTTAGATAGCATTTTCAAAATTCAATAGTAACTAAAACTTAACTTTACATAGCAAATGTGTAAAAAAATGCTAATATTAAATTTTAAAAAAAGGACTTGTGGTGTAGTGTTTCCATTTTCAATTCTTGCTTGGATTAGGCTGAGTAGGCGAGTATATCTTCCTTTACCTAAAGTAGGGTTTTAGTCTGGACTAAAGCCTTTTCTTTGCTTGTCTAAGCATACTCTGTCAACATTAATAACTTAATTTGGTATGAGAGTTAAGTTGTAGAATAGTCACCTTTGTTCATGCGGGTTGTGCTCTCTTGGTGACGTGATTATTTTATCCCTTAGTAGTTAATTTTGTGTAGGAACTTTCCTCGTTCTGAAGACTCCACTTCTTTGTTGGTCTTAAACCTTTATAGAGATTAGGTTGCTTGGTTCATCACTGCAACGTTTATACAGATAAATAGGTCGTGCAACCAGCATATCTCATGAAACACTAGAGTTCACTACTATGTAACTGTTAGCAGTTCCAATGAGTAGAGAAAGTATGTAGTACCCCAAACCCATTTCATCACATTTGAAACATTTTATGATCTCTCAATGAATATATCATTGTAATTCATTTTTGTATTCATAGTTATGTAAAGACATAGTAAACATAATTGGTCGATCTGTGAATATTAGGAAATGTGATATTCAATGTAGTCTTCCTTTCATTTTAGAGTCCTTTGATTCCAGTTCGATTATTTTTCTAGAAATGTGTCATCTTTGTCCGAACAAACTAGACCTCTATAGTATATGGGCTAAATCTTGAAGAGGAGTTGAGCTGTCGGGAAGTCGTATCTGCCCGAATCGGCAAGACTTCCATGTTGAACCCTAATCCTAGACAGAAGTTAGGTTATGGAGAGGTCATCTATGTTAGAATGGACTAGACCTGTGTTAAGCAGACTAGGTCACTTGTGTGGCGAATTATCATTGCCTAAATAGGACTAGATTCGACCGTTGTGTGCCATCTCAGTCCCTTATGTGTGGTGAGCCATCAGAAGACTGGACTCGGTCCACTTTGAAGCATCGTGGTTACTTTGGTGGACTAGGTTACTGAGACACGTTGTCGACATCCTTAATAGTACTAGACTCGGTCATTGTGTGCCACCGTGGTCCCCTTGGTCGGACTAGGTTTTTCATGCGCGGTGAGCCATCGCTAAACTAGGCTCAATCTTTTATGATGTCATGGTTCCTTAGGGAACTAGCTCACTTAGACACATCGAGTTGTTGACTTCCTTAATTGGACTAGATTCAGCAGCTTTGGGCCATCGTGGTCCCCCCGTTCAAACCAGGTTTTTGTGCGCGGTGTGCCGTCACAAGACTGAGCTTGGTCTGTTTTGCAGTGCTGTGAATCCTTAGGCAAACTAGGTTACTAAGAAGCGGCGAGTTGTCGACATCCTTAATAGGATTAGAGTCGGTCGATGTGCGCCACTGTGGTCCCTTGGTCGGACTAGGTTTTTCGTCTGCGGTGAGCCATCACAAGAGTGGGCTCTGTCCGTTTTGCGGTGTCGTGGTTTCTTAGGCAGACTGGGTCACTTAGATGTAGCAAGTTGTCGACATCCTTAATAGAACTAGACTCGAACATTGTGCGCCACCGTGGTCGGACCAGGTTTGCCTATATACACGGATTTGAGTATTAAATGACATCGTTTTAAGATAGTACCTTCATTGATAATTCCTTAAACGTTCTACATGATATTCTCTCCACTCAAGTTCCCTGACCAGTGGGCTCTTGGCCCGTTAGCCCTTTTTCAGGGGGCTTTTTAGTAGGGGTGGGCAAAAATTGATTTAAATTCGGTTAACCGACCGAACCGAAATATGAGTAGAAAGAAAATAATTTAAACCGAACCGAACCGATTATAAACGGTTCGAAATCGGTTTACGGTTTTGAACCGATCGATTTATAACCGAACCGACCGATTAATTAGATATATATAAATAACTAAATAACAAGTAGGTGTCAATACTTGATTAATGCAACAAATGCACTGCAGTACACCCTGTTGCACTGAATCACCCCCTTCTCTCAAAGTTTTCAATTTTGGGCTAAAATTTGGGTCTGTAAAAAAAATTAGGCCTGTAAAAAAATTGGACATGTTTTAATGAAATTCTTTCAAATGCTTGAGCTTGAAATTTCGGCCCAACCGAACCGAACCGATCAGAAATTTGGTTCAACCGAATTCATCGATTTACAAATACAAAATTCGGTTTTGGTTTAGGTTTTGGGCAAACCGAAAGAAATCGGTTCGAAATCGGTTTGGGGCTCAAAATCGAACCGAACCGACATTGCCCACCCCTACTTTTTAGGGTGAAGTGGCTATTTGCCTGATTGATTCATTGCCACGTAGTGGCACTCTCTTGCAGTGGACTGATATCCTCTGATAGTCCCTTCCTTATTATTAGCGAGGAACTTAAGGCATTCATGCTGAGTAAAGACTACTGCTCCCATCTAGTGTAGCCAAGGCCTGCCCATAATCACGTTGTATGAAGAGGGGGCGTCTTACAATAATGAATTCCATCAATAAGATCCTTATTAGGTTCGGTTCCACTGCTACCACTGATAGTCTGATGCTTCCGATTGGGTAGCTCCGACCGCAATTGAAAATGATCATGGCATGGTTGTGTGGCTTCAAATCTTATTTCCTTAGTCGCATCCTGCGGAATGCCTCCAAGAACAGGACGTTGGCTAAGCTCCCTGTATCCACAAGTGACCTCTCCAAACCCACTTCACTATCCTGATCGTGATGACCAGGGCGTCGTATTGCAGGAAGTGGACCCTTGCATGTCTTGCTCTGTGAATGTCAGATCCGAGATCGGATGCTCTGTTCGGGCATGCTGGATAGGGCGGTCTCCATGGTGGAAACCTGTCCGCATTTCTCAGATTACTTTTTTCCTCGACTGGTTTGATCGTTCAGCTCATTATATTCATTATGCAGGACGTAGATAATGTTTATAGTTTTCTCCTCTACTTCTGGTGCAGGTTCTTCATTTTCCTTCCCTCGAGGCTACATTTCGTCAGAATTCACGATATCCTAAAGCCTTTTATTTTCAACCAAGTACTCAATCTCACTCTTGAGACTTTGGCAGTCCTGAGTAATGTGATCGTGGTCTTTGTGATAAGAACAATACTTATTCTTATTGTGCCTTGACGGGTCACTCTTGAGCTTCGAGGGCCACTTTAGGTCCTCCTAGCTCTTCATGGCGGAGAGGACCTTAAATAGACTGGCATTGAGCAAGATGTAGTTGGGGTAACTTGTATTGACATAATTGAGGACCTTGTCTGACCATACTTTTTTGGATCTGTCATCCTCCTCGCGTCTCTGTTCTTTTGCCCAGTCCTGGGTCTTGAGGGATTCCTTGGCATCATTCTTGCCTCCTTTTCTTGGCCGCCATCATCTTCTCAAGGGTGATGTACTTTTGTGCACTCTTCAATAAGTCTGGCATGTCCTTCGGAGGCTCCAAGGTGAGAAAGTTGTAAATTTTACCTCCCCAGAGGTCAAAAGTGAAGGCGGTAACGAACGTGTCATCGCTGCAACCGTCGATCAAAGTTAGCTCGTCGCTAAAGTGAGTGACATACTCCTTGAGGGTATCACCGTGTTTCTGTTTGAGACTAAGCAGATAATGGGGTCCATTCCTGATTCACTGATTTCCTACTAACCAAGTAATGAATGTCTATGGCAAGACCTGAAATGAATTGATGGATCTTGGCTGAAGGTTGTGGAACCAAGTTGTGCAACCTTCTTCAGGCTGGTTGGGAAAGTCCTACACAGAATGGTCTCGAAACTTTCCTTCAGCGTCATCACATGGTGGTAATGGCACAGGTGATCTGATGAATCAGATGTCCTGTCATAAAACTCGAGTTTGGGGGGGGGGGGGACGAACTTCTTCAGAAAAGGCACGCTCATGATCTCCTCCGAGAATTGAGGGACGGTAAGATCAAACAAGACATTTGGATTGGTCACTCCCAACCGAAGTGGGTTCTCGACCACGGTCTTGTTCGCCTTTGAGGCGTGGTTCCCACAGCCTTTCTCGTTCCTCAGGTTCCCCTCCTTGCAAGCTCTTTGATCTTCACTGAGGAAGTTGTCTCTTTCATGGACATGCCCCTTGGTGTCTTCTTGGGTTAGGGCTTTTCTCGAATTTTCGCCATTCTCTGGTGGTGGCGGTCGATCCTAGGTAAGCCTTTCCACCATCCACGTAAGATGATTCATATGAAGTACAATCCGATCTATGCGGGGATTAGTCATGATTACCTCGGTGGTTGGGTCTTGAGACTGTTCTGCTTCCTCAATTGGATTGACCCGGCCTGACGACAGGGTTTCCCTGGCCGGAGCGTTTTCTGTCTCGGCATTGTTATTGTTGGCTCGGAATCTGGTACTGGTGATCAGTCTTAAGACTCTGTTGGTTCAAAAAAGCTTGTGTCTTTGTTTTAAAGAAAACTTGTCGGTTTTCCCACTAGATCCCGTCAAACTAATGTGGCGCCAAACTTGTCTTCTACCTCCAAACAACGAGCAACAAGTAACGTCTTTCTCCTTTTTCTCTCTCACTCGTCCTCAGCGCATATTCTCACTCGATATCAGAAAGCTCTGAAATCTCAATTCCTCCATTGTATTCTAGTCTTTTCTTCTTTCTTTAAGTTGCTCAGCCAACTTGATGATACACCGAAACGTCCTTTCATCTACACCGTACACGTGTCATGTTGATCTCAAGGAATAACAAGCCCAAGCATCAATATAGTACTATTTTGGCCCAAGCGACATCAAGCTCGCGAAGTGCAGCATGCCAGTCAGAACCAAATTATCATGTCCTTCTAAACCCACATGTCTCACATCCATCCCCAATACCCGTAAGACTTATTGAGGCAAGTATATTGGGGATCAGCTTTGGACGAGCAAGTCAGCAGTATTTCATCTCCAACTAGGAAGTAAATACCAGAGTATACGTTGTACGTGGAAACTTCCACGTATAGACAACACTCCAGTGGAGAACTGTCTCCCGCGTATCTAGGAGCACAGGTATAATAGGGAAACTTCCCTCCACAAGATGACTCATAATTAGATAATGATCTCTAGGAATATCTCTTTCCTTAAATTACGCCACCGATGTTCTAGCTAAACTAGGACTCCAATACTATAAATAAGACAGGAGGTTGGTGAATAAAGGTACGCTACAAATTCCCTGTTTACAGTTTTAAGCCTTCCTCAAAGCCATGTTTGGCTTTAGCTTGGGAGTGTCATTGGCCACCACAATGGTGGTCTGTGGCTCACGTGCGTTCCTTGTGCAGGTCAGCAAGTCAAGGTTAAGTAGGAAGCAGAAATCAACTGCATCAGTTTAGCGTCGTCCTTGGGGACGATAGAGTTCCTAGCAAAGCTTTGACTTCATATCTCTTCAGAGTTCACGAAGATGGTAACCACTAGATCTCGTAATAATGGAGACCAGGGGACATATCAAATGTTCAGACTGGCATTGTACCACCGCTTCCAGTGGTACCAGTGATACATAAGGAACAGGCTCACACCCCCATGCCAGTGGCGGCGGGAATGGACCCCAGGATGGATCTGTTTTCATCCTAGATACAGCAAATCGTGAAAGTGGTGGAGATCCTCACTCAGCAGAACCCTCCACCCGCTGATGGAAATCAGGAGCAACACATACCTCAATCTCCAGATGACAACAAAGAACAAGCGCAGGAGAGTCAATCCCTCACTAGTTCTCACTGGACTAGAGGTGGCACTGCGGCCAATGGCGATTCAGCTTTCAGAGCCAATAGACCCGCCACGCAGAACCCTCTCTGACGAGGGGCTCACAACCTAGATGTGTTGTACAACTTTTTAGTTCCCCCGTTTATGGACCACATCATGAACGAAGTTCTGCGAAGGAAGTTCGGCCCCCTGGAGCTTGAGTTCTACGATGGGACTAGTGACCCGTTCGATCACTTGCGCCATTATCAACACGTGATGGCGCTCAAAAAAGGTTTTGAATTAGTGTTGTGCAAGACATTATCTACCAGCCTGAAGAAGTCGGCACTGACCTAGTTCCATAGCCTCCCGCCAAAGTCAATCGACTTGTTCAAAACACTGGCTAAAGCGTTCCTTACACACTTTGTTTGCAGAAAGGGCCCTTACTATATATTCTCCCTAAGGCAGAAGCCAAATTAGATGCTAAGGGAATACGTCACACGCTTCAATAACGAACTGACGCTCATTGACGGCTGCACCGACAATACCTCAGTTACGGCTTTTACTGCGGGGCTAAGGACGAAAAAAGATTAACAACTTCCTCAACCTGGAACCCCCCATTGATATGGCAGACCTCTTGAAGAGCGCCCAGAGATACATCACTTTGGATGAAATGAAAGTAGCCAAAAAGGAAACTGAAACAGAAAATAAACCTTCCAGTTATAGAGATAGAAGGGAGGGAAAGAAACAAAAAGAGGATGATATGAACAAACAGAAACGCAGCGACAGCAGGTCGGGCTCTAGCCATGCCAGGCTAGAAAAATCTTCCAACTATGTCGAGTCCAGGACCATAACCCCTCTCAACTCTAGCTTGACCGACGTCCTCAATTCCATAAAGAATTGGGAGGATCTAAAATGGCCCCAGAAGCAGTACGGAGACCCTTCCAAACGCGACAACAACAACTATTGCTCGTTCCACAATAAGGGTAGCCACGATGCCATCGATTGTAAGAGTCTTGGGAATGAGATTGAGTATTTGATTCGAAAGAGCAAGCTGAATGAGTTCTTGTGCTTGGAAAATGGCAGGACCGAACCAGGGAAAGAGGAGAGGCGGTAAAAGAAATCGAAAAGGAGGCTCTGAGTATTATATATGTCCTTTACGAAGTCGGATCAGAAGGGGGCAGTCAAACAAGTACCGAAAGCAGACACTCCTTGAGATGCGAAAACAACCCACCAACGAGGACCAACACATGTATTACTCGTGAGTATAGAGCCCAATCCCGGCTTTGACTTTCACAGATAAGGACCTTGAAAGCGTCTGTGCATCGCACAATGACACCCTTGTCATTTCGGTCTCTATTACGAGGTGGGAAGTAAAGAGGGCTCTGGTAGACACGAGAAGCTCCCTCAATGTCCTATTTTACAATGCATTCCACAGCATGGACCTCAAGTAAGAGAAATTAACACCTTCGGGCTACTCGCTGATTGGGTTTAGCTGTGAAAAATGCTTCTCCATTGAGAAGATAAAGCTAGCAGCGGTGGCAGGAGAGTCACAACTGAGGAAGGTCATGTTTCAGGACTTCATGGTGGTAGATCCACCATCTACCTATAACCTCATCTTGGGGGGCACTAGCTTCACCAGATGGAAGTAGTGGTCTCCACCCTTCATCAGTGCGTCAAGTATACTGCCAACCACTCAGAGGGAACTATTCGTGCAGACCAACCAACGACATGGGGTTGCCACTATGCCGCACTAAAGGTTTAATTCTTAAGAACTTATGTGATATGGACTCATTTGAGAAATAAAAGAGAATTATGCAAACACACTCTATTGATTACTGGAAAGATGTTAAAACGCTTGCCCAGATGGCGAGTACAAATGATTACAAACTACAAGCATCCAAATCCAATGTGATGTACAGTAAAGATTCGCTTAAACAATCCGACTTCAGAAGAGGACTCAGAAGTGATAGAAAAGGTAACCAAGGTAGATTACGGTACCCACTAGGAATTCCGCTCTGCGATTTTTTTTGAGAAGATGATTTACGAGCAAGAGAAAATGTACAAAAAAGTATGAAATAGCACACTCAATTCAAAACACCGTCATACCCACCTCGCAAGGATGACCTAAGGTGGTACAAAGTTAGAACCTCGAGACCTCCCGACACGCCGTCCGAACCTACTGCCAATTCACACGTTCAATCTGCCCAATCAGCAGAGCCTGGGACAAGAACCACGTTGAAATGGATCGAGTGCACTGACCCGTTGAGGGATGAAAGGGGTGTCTAGGAGTAAATGGCCCACTCCGACAGGCCATGTCCAACTGCATTCCGCTTCGCAACTCCAAGTTCCAGTGAAGTGCAACATGTCAAGGCTAGCTAATGAGGGAAGAAAGCAACCGCTCCAAAGTTGGTTGCTGATGTTATCTTAGAAATTATGCTTTTTGAAGTGCCAACGGGGTACCAACACATAAAAGACAAACTCGTCCCTTGAGAGGAAGTTTATACTTCTTCTTCGCAATACGAGAAGAAATTAAAGGTCTCAATGAACCAATCGGGTGCTTACCCAAAGCGGGTGACCACACATAATAGCAAGTCTTCTCAAGACTCATCGCTGCAAATGTCAAAATATTCAGAGACTCAAATAACTGAAACGTTCTATAAGCCTTTGGAAAACCCAAAGCATATTCTTCGAGTAAAGCATCTGAAGAGTGCATTCTGCAGCAAATAATACTTACAACTATGAAGAAACGCCATTATATAGACGTAGTGGCTCACCAAACGGGCGCGTCAGCATTAAATACCAACATTGAATACCGTATGGGAAACAAAGAGGCAACGGTTCCCATGAAAATCGCACAGATCCACATTCAATTAATAGTGACGCTACACGCAACCCCATTAATCGGGGGAGTAACTTATATTCTACCATCTCGCAATCTACGTCGTACACTTGGCATCACAATCCTGCAATATGACCTAGTTTTTTCTTATATGGGCCTAGGAATGCAGCTACCAGCTCGGCCCACTATCCAGGCGACACTCTACCACGTGCACCGATGCAAGTAGTAGAGGCCCTAGTAACTCTTGACACAAAGAACACACCTACATATCACCAACTGATTTAAGGTACCTGTTCTTTTTAAATAACTTTCATTTAAATTAGTGAAAACTAGTCTACACAATGCAATTCGATTTTGAAAGTAAGCCCTCACACACGTAATAGGCAGAGCCCCAACCTAGCCATGTAAGCTTAATCAGTTTCGATTGATGACGACAACTTCTGGTTCACCCCGATGCCTAGTTCACTGCGCACGAATGTCGATGGCTTAGGAAGTGGGAGTCTAGTTAGCGCTCTCACGCCTGATGACGATGACTCGCTGGGGCTCATCCCCCTCGCGGATGATGATCGTCGAACCCAATCAGGTAAGCTTAGTCAGTGACGATAGCTTCTGGTCAACTCCCAAGTCTGTAACATGCTGCGTGCGGGTGTTAATGGTTTCGAAAGTGGGAGCTTAGTCAATTTTGACTGATGTCGACGGCTTGCCACGGGACCATAGTTGTTGAATTTGATTACAGCTCAGTTAGCTTCATGCCCGCATGAGCTGACATCCCATTACTGGCAATTCCGCTTGAGCCGACCCGAAAAAAAATTCGTTAAGTGCGAACAAATGCTACACGGGAGACTAGTCCGAAATTATGAAGCCTAACTCAGGCTAAGCGCCCTTGCTTAACTACAGACGACAACGCATGTGCTCGACTATAATCGTTCACTCGTGCCAACAGCTGCAGTCAACGGTCCAATATATAACTTGAGCCTCCAATGGCCCACCTCGAGGATGAGTTATGGTCTAGGTTAAGTAACCTACTGCCAAACCATCGACATCATAAAGAATGCTCACTACTGTGCATAACTACGCAATGGCAACTATGAAACCTCATGGGGGTACAGTTCAAAATTACTCACGGCATGAGCAATCGAGCTCTCAATAGCGGATAGACCACGTGGATTCCCGCTAACCCAACAAAACCTATGTCAAAATAAAACGACAAGGCGAAATGGAAAACATGCAACAGAGGGACCAGATAGAACATGGGTACGAAGTTTACTCGAAAGAAATTTGTTTTCGTTAACAGTAGATGTACAAAATTTACTCCATATCAGGAGAAGGTACAAATACAGAGGAATTAAGCTTAACAGGAGAAAAAATAGGAGTTGTGTCTGTGCACGCTTCAACTTGAGCGTCATTATCCGGATCGCCTTCTTCCTCTGACAGCTCAGAGATCTCTCTGAAATCTGCAAAAGACACATTCCTGTAGTAAGAAAGGTCCCAGTCCAGATGTTCTTCCTTCATCAATGCCAGCAGTTCCAACCTCCCATGCACGATTCTGCCGAATTCAAACTTGCCATGTGCCTTGAGAAGATCTTCCTCGCGCGCCTTCGCTTCAGCAAGCTCATGCTCCAGCTTCCTGTCAACTCATCATTCTGGGATTGCTTAGTATTTGAGTTGTCTTTAACTACGCTAAGTTCATTCTGCACTAAGAGGAGTTTCTCCCCAGCTTTTCTCACTTGTTGAACGTTGAATTCAACGTCAGCCTCTAACTGTTGTCTCTGGACATCCAGCTCAGATTCTTTCTAGTATTATCCCAAGTAAGAAACCGCAACTCATAACACACCTTAGCCGCAGTTTCCTATGCAAATTCTAAGCCATGGTGGACCAGGTTCAGCTCCTCTCTAGACTTGTCCCTTGTGGACACCGCCGCTACTAGATCAGACTCAAGGACTTCCAAACGAACCCTTTGGGCCTCAGCATCAGTTGCTGATTGTTCCAGCCTCCTCTTTTCAAGTTGTTTTCTCAATGATTCGATCTCAAAGAGTGCACTAGAATATGACTTCTGCATATTGGAACAAACGTGTTCCATGGTGTACACCCTCTCACGAGCCATCTCAACTTCCATCCCAACGACGACCATTTGGCTCAGATGTGATATCCCCAACATAAGATGTTTCAGCTCTTTATCCATACGCTTTCCCAGCATATCTTTTTCTGGCTTTAAAGCGCGATTCACCAGCTAGCTATAATGTCTACTGATATGCTTCCTTGAAGCATAATCAATGTCAACCTCCTGGTGCCAGGCATGTCTGCTCATTTTTACAACATTCAAAACAAACAGACTCATCCGCGTGTCTGGATGAAATTCTCCCGAATGCGAAATTACACCGGCACTGCCCTTTGAAGTTTTCCCCGCACCTAGGCCCCCATCCACCGCCGTCCCCTTATCACCAGCAGCCGACCCTCTATTGTGAGCCGGCTCGGTACAATTCGAAAGGAGATAAGAAAGCAAATTGTCTACCGGACCATCCATTATCTCGACATACAACCTAGAGCGAGATGGACGGCAATGTGGACTGTAAGAAAGGAGGGTCCACGCCACAATGACCACTATCAAACGATCCACCAGCAAGACGAGAGAACTCAGGGGCCACAAAATTTTTTTTATCCAAACCTTCAAGTAAATAAGGCATGGATTGGTCAGTGTTAGCAAAAGGCACCACAACAGCCAACATCAGCTTCTTATTCAAAGATTTTGCCTACTTGGTACTCAGCTTAGATGCGTCATCAACCCCTGCAAGCCGCAGGTGGTCCATCTCCAAGTCGAGCATAGTAACAGAGGCTTTAACCCGAGGGTTGAACCCCTCGGATGCTACAACTTCTGCCTTGGCGGACAGGTCAGAATCATGTTCCTCCCTCAACAGAGCAGACTGTTTGGAAGCAGGCTCCCTCGACGGAGAGGACCATTTGAAAGCAGGCTCCACCTCAGTACGAGACCTCTTCGAGCCTATGAAGGAAGCAAGTATCTCTGAAAGCCCCTCTTTGTTTGACGGACTAGAAAGCTTAACTTTCGATGCCTTCCTATTCTTAGAAGGAGTTCCATGCCAATGGGCCTATTCTTAAAAGAAGCAAACGTCTCTGAAAGCCTCTTCGACATTATGAAGAGAGTGGGAGCCTGATGCAGATTTAACTAACCTAAATAAATAGGTTAATTTAACCTACTTGTAATAACTGCAAGTACACAGTGTCTAACTGGTAGACAAGGGCAAGTACAGGTCGATCCCACAAGGACTGTGGTTGCAATTAAATTTCAGAGTTGACTTACACTAATTTAAATGGGGTTACAGCAATTAAAATATCTAAACTAAAAATCAAATTAAAAAGTAAAATAAAAAGTTTTTAAGAATATGAGAAGGGAAACCAAGGCATTGACTCCACCACAGGTTCTTTGAGATTTGTGTAATCCAAATTATTGTTTTCAAGAATTAACATGATTAACCTAAAGATTAATCTAAGTTCGCAATTGATTTCAGCAAAGGTATAAACCCCTAGCATTGCGTGTCTTCTTACGGCACACACAATCACAGGTTTATTTTAACTAATCCTAAACCCCTAGCATTGCATGTCTTCTTACGGCACACACAATCACAGATTCAGATTAATTGATTAAATCAGACTTTGAATGTCAACAAAGGGTACTTCTAACTACCGACTAGTCTAGATAATTAATCCGGATATAATCGGTGAAAGCAAATTATTGAGACTCAGAAATCAAATGTGTTTAACTTTCAAGCATAAAGAAAACAAAAAATTTTAATACAACAAACTCTAGGAAACCCTGTGGTTTCATCTTAGCCTTTGTGAAGGGTTTAGCTGATCATGGTAGCGGTGGTCACAGCATCAATGGAGGTAGAGGTCATCTCTGCATGGATGCGAATCCCGAGAAAAGGGCTGCTAATGCACTTTGACTGCTCAGAGAGAACTCAGGGGTGCCAATAGCGAAAACTGATTCAAAAATCAGTTTTTCTCCCGCCATAAATCGCGCGGCTCCCCTGCACCCTCGTCTCCAGCGCGACGCCCTGTTCCGCCACTGCTGCTTCGCTCCTCACGAGCGTTCTCTCCTCCCGACTGACTCCGGTACCTGAGAGAGATAGAGAGAGGGTGAGGGAAGAACGAGAAGGGGAACAAACCGAGAGAGAACAGCAGTGACGGTGCTCTGTCGCGAGCCCTGTTTCGCGGTGGCTGATGGCGGTGGTTGCGTGGTCTGGTTGTGATGGAGGAGCAGAGAGAGAGAAGTAGAGGAGGGAGAGACCGTGGAGAAGAGAGGAAAACGGGAAGGAGGGAGGCTGCGAGGGAGGAAAACAGGGACTTGCTCTGTTTATCCTCTGTTCTGTGCGCGCGGTGGTGGTGGTAGTGCTCGAGTGATGGTGGCTGAGAGAGAGAGAGAAAGACGTCGAGATGAAGACTGATGGTGGTGATGGCGAACCTCGGTGGCGAGGTGAGGTTTGTAACTTGAAACAGGGTTGTCACGCCCCTGTTTCGCGGTGGTTAGTGGTTGTGGTTGTGGCTCTGGTAGCGAGGTTTCTGGACAAGGAAGGTGGATGTGTGGCGTGATGGAACAGGGAGAGGAGGTGGCGGCTGATGGTGGAGGACGAGGAAGAGGTGGTGATGGCGGGATTATCGCACTGTCGGTTCTCCTATCAAGCGAGGATTGCCGGCAGGGTGGATTGGCGTGGTGGCTGGAAAAGAGAGGAGGAAAACACCCCTGGGAAAAGAGAGAAGAAGAGAGAGATAGGCCTTTCTCCAAAATGGGGAGAGCTAAATAGGGTTCTCCTATTTTCTTGGGCTTGGGTTCTCCAAAAGGCGTTGGGCTTGGGTTTTTAGGTTAGCATTTTGGGTTTGGGCTTAGGTTAAATTAGGTGGATCATCTACTTTGTACCACCACTAGAATCGACCAATTGTCATTCCTTAAATTGTCGCCTTAATACGATTTCATCGTTCACGCTCAAATTCCTACAAAGACATGAAAACGAAATAATTATTATAAAATATAATAATCGAAACACTAACATATATAAATTAAGGGATATATTATGTAATAATTATGTGAATATTAAATACCCCCAAACCTATATTTTGCTAGTCCTCGAGTAAAACAATAAAAATAAAATTTTAACTCACTTTCGCAGGAATCATCGGTTGCACTTACCTTAAACGTGCAACAAGGCTTTAAACCCCTAGATTACCTCTAGTGGACGAGTTATAGTCTCGTGAGGGTTTCCAGAAATGTTACCCACAAACTTATGACTCAATAAATTTCCAAAACATGGTAACTCAATCTATTATCCTCATAATAAGAATCTAATTGCCAAAAAAATTTGAAAACATCTAACAGTCTCACAAAAATATATCAAAGAGTCTCACAACAATTTAATAATACCCAAACATTAAATAAACTTCATCAATTATTCCCAACTCGAAGTGTGTGTGTGCATGGCCTTATCAACATAATTTTATTTTTCTCAGCAAAGATACGACTAGATAACCTTTGAATTGTACACTTCGACTACAAATCTCTCTTGTCACTCAGAAATGAATCACTCAGAGATTGGTTAGTTATCACTCTGTTTATATGTGAGAAAGAGAATAAATTATGGAAAGACAAACATCTCACATATAATAATCATAAAAAAACAGACTTTTCAAAGAATGAAATGAATATGATCTCATGGACAAGAATATCAATTACTTTGAGAATGTTGAATCACACGCCATAGTTCTTGTTTATTTAATCTCCACGTCTATGAACCAAACTTTTACTTAAGATCAATTAGGTCTTTATTAGGTTGTAATGAGGCTAAGATTTTGGCTAACAAGAATGGAAAATGATACGAGAAAATTCTCTGAGAATAGATACACCCTTTAATAAGCACATGGGGCTCTGAAGAATAAACCAATGTTGTACACCATTAATTTTTCTTCCTTTGAAATTTTGCTTCATAAATCTTTTTTTTTTCCTTTTTTTTTGTATACATGTTTTCCCCTTCTGCACAATAAAACATTTCAGTCCTGAGGATTCATGGAATATTTAATTTCAACTCTTTTTATTTGCCCATTTCAAAAATACATCAACCATACACATTCTCAAAGACATTGGGTAAGGATAAAAATAATATGGGATATTACTCCCTAACTGGAGTAGGTACTGAAAATGGGGTTAGCAAAGAAAAAGTCTATTTAAAGGCTCAAAGGGCTGCAAACGGATATTTATCATTAGGTGACTAAAAGGCTAAAGAACGGTTCAAAATAAAAAAAATGCCTATATCACTTCTAAAGCTCAAGTCGGTATTATGACATGTTAGCTAAATAACACAAGAAGTTCTAGTGTAATAATTCAATTTTAACGACATTCTCAAAGCAATCAATAAAAGAAACAAGAACAATGAGATCATCAACGAGAAAATGCGGACTCAAGAAAAATCAAAGTTTATTTAATAACCCTCAAGAAAAATAGAATGTCTCAAAACTCACAAGGGTTAAGTCTCCACTATTATTCTAAGGTTTTCTAGTTAATATCTTACTGATTAACTTCAAATCATGCTAACTCGGCTTATAGTACAAGAATGGTCGAGTCGAAAAAATATCATGAAATATATTTAACTTAAAGATAATATCAAACCTTATGTTTTCCTATTGATATATAAAAGTGACAAGTGAAAGCATGTATTCCTCAAATTTAAAGGCATACTTGAAAGCACATCCTCTTCATTGGAAAGGAACTTAGATTTTGAATGCATTTTCAAAGTGAAAATTTGTCACACAATCATAATTAACTATGTATTCAATGGAGATTGAGTAGAATACAATAGTAAATTGTGAAATAAATTTTAGTGCAAATTATTTTGAAAAAATGCAGAAAAACTCATAAACCTCACCCCCAAACCTAAACCTAACATTGTCCTCAATGTATAAAATGGTGATCATGACAAATGCATGGAAAAAGAAAAGATGAGAGTTAGAGTGATATTACCATGGGAAAGTTTTTACCAATTTCGACGAAATCGTCCACCAATGAACGCTCAGAGTGATAAGAACTGTGGACTCATCATGATAAATTGATAAAAACGATACAAGACTCAAATGAAAAAATATATATATATATATATATTTACATGTATCAGTTGTAAGTCAAAATTGCTACGGAGCTAACGAGTATGAGTGGAATGCAACTAGAAAGAACTCGAAAATCAATCCAGACTAACCATAATGACACAACTGAAGCTAGGCTGCCTCCTAGGAGCGTTTGGTTTAACGTCGTCAGCCCGACATATATTCTCCCTCATGAATGATATATCATGAAGTGACGAGGAAGAACATAGGGAACATTCACCTCAAAAGGGTTAAGGAATCGTATACCAACAACCTGAAAAGTTGAGGATCAGTCCACTCAAAAATGGCAACCACATGCGACACAAGATATACTAGCACATCCCAAAAGTTGCAAGGACACCATCTAAAATCATATAGAAATGGTAAAGAAGCTCGCATTCCTTGGAAGTCAGTAGGGATCTTAAACATGAATGGGTCGCAAGTAGTGATATGCAGCAAAGGATCCTCCCTTACTCCTAAAATGAAACATCCTAAGTCTGGTTCCAAATCAAAAGATTGGATAATTTTCACATCAGGATGGTGAAAATTGAAATCCTCACTCAGGAACATGGGATCCACATAATTAGCCTTGGTCAATGGAAATGTGATGCAGGTAGATGTAACTATAGATATATCAAGTGGCACAGGCTCATCACATGAATCACACAAAGATGTTGGGCTGGATAGCTCAACAACACACCCTAGAGTTGACACTATTTATGGATTGCACTCTTTTACTAGATATATCTCCCGACTTCTTTGGGACAACCTATTTTGAATTCAATATAGATGAAATAATAACAGGCAAAGTATCATCAGTACCTGAAAATGCATACCTGAGGGTGTCAGGTAATTGTTTAAGGTCAAGCTCAGGTGGCTCAACTGATGGGACTAGTTTTGACTCACTTGGTGGAAGAGGCTCCACTTTAGACTTCCATTTATAACTAGGATCCACAATGGGGACTGAGTCAAGCAAATCATTGACTTCCCTACTGGAATCATCAACATCAAAGTCTAAACTAAAATGAGTCAAACAAGCCTCTAAATGGTCATGTGTATCATGAAAACAGTCAAGGGGAGACTCTAAAGAATGTTCATAGTTTGATTCTATGCATGAGTCACTAGGAAGGCATATGTCGAGTGAGTCATCATGAAAATGTGGGGAAGGGAATGGGTCAGGAAGCAAAGTAGTTTCGATCACATTATCCGCAAAAACATCATCTGACTCGGATTTCAATGTGTTACCAGTTATGAATTGACCCTCGGAATTTTGAACAGAGTGACTAGGAACTCTTCCTAACTCATTTTCAGATAATGCCTCAGCAATATGATCCACAACTATCTCAAGTCTATTGATGGCTTGAGATTGGTGTTGAATCACGGCTTTTGACTCTAACATAGCCTGAGAATCATGTTCAAGCAGTCGTTCTGTGCGCTGCATAAAACGGTTAATCTTTTCCTCTAAACTTGATGTGTTAGAAGGAGGAACAACTCGATTAGGTTGAGGCTCACTAGCAGGAATGGAAACTTGAGGAGTGAGAATAGGGCCTCCATGGTACTGACCATGGGCCCATGAGAAGTCAGGATAATGTGCTGAACCTGAGTTGTAATAATCTGAATATGGAGCATAATCAGGTTGTCGCATGGCATTAAATGCATTCCTGCGAGATAGAGGAGCTTGGTTAAATTGAGGCATAACATGATTAGGGTATTGAGTAGCCTGAGAGAAAATATGTCCCCCTTGGTGTGAGTTATGAGCCCACGAGAGATTTTGATTATTGGCAAAACCAGGGTTGTAATAGTTGAACTTTGAATTATAACCAGGTCGCCAATTAGCATTAAAAGAATGGATTTGCTCAGCAAAATATTCAGGATAATCATATTGCAAATCACAATCAGCTGTAGAATGACTAGGACTCGAACATGCAACACAACCCTCAAATGAAACATTAGTGGGAGGTAGGGGTTGAATCAAATTCACAAGTGCATCTAATTTTTGAGTCATCGTCATAATAAGTGTTTCGAGATTCGAGGGAAAAGGGGAGAAGTAATCATTTAAGTCTTTATCCTCAGCCATTTCCTTGGTCTCAAGATTTTTTTTTTTTTTTATTTAAATTATATATTTTTTTTTTATGCAAGCCTAACCTCTATATGAAGATGACCTAACTCTAAAAAAAAAAAAAATGGGTAAACCTAATCAGGACCTATATGATGCGCAAGCAAGATGAATGGCAAACGACCCTGGATAAGTACCTAGCAATACAATCATTCAGATTGCCTTCGGGTACTGCACAACTGATAGTTATAGCCCCATGAAAAGTCGAGGTTTCTACAAAGCAAATTAATCTCGTGAGAAACTAATTTACTAGGTAGAGGCTGTAACGTCTGGTAATCCCTACAAGCACTCCTTTTTATTACCTATGTTTGTTACTATTCAAGGGCTGAAATCCATTTTAATTATCCTATCCGCGGGAGAGAGCACGGAGTTTTCCAGCATAAAAAATATCCTGAAATCTAATTGCTCCTACCTCCTTTTCTACCTTCAGCTTAAAGTGTAATGCCAGTTTCAGAACTATTCCAAGATTGGATATGTTCCTTCACTTGACTACTTTAAACTTTAAAGTTTCAAAAGAGGGGTCCTATGAGCGTCTTGTCCTAATTTATCTTGCTACAAATTTTAATAGTGAGGGCTTAGGTCCCTAACCCTAAAATAGATGATGGTTAACCTATCCGCGGGAGAGAGCACGAAATTTTACAGCATCAGAAATATCCTCAATCTATTCAAATTTGCATGCAATTCTAGCTAAAAACAAAACAAGCAAAACACACAGTAATCCACTCAGAAACCGCGTGCAGATGCGGTGGAAAGAAGTTACCTCCGGCGTGAACCTCTCTTGGGTTACTTGCGACGCCGGGTAGAAGTCGAGTTGACGTCAATCAGAAGCACCGTCCACCTGACGGCTCACCGACTTCTGAGAGTGTCCACGCGATAGCAACCTGTAAACAATTCACCCTGTGCTTTTTGTTTTGTTTTTGTTTTTGTTTTTTTTTTTATTATGCAACCTGTAATATATGCTTCCTACCTGTTAATACCTGCAAAAATAAAAAATAAAAAATAAAAAACAAAAACAAGTGTCAAAACTTCTAAGACTTAAAATAAATAACTAAAAAATAAAATCAAGCCTGTCCTAAAAGCAAAAGCAATCTATTTCTGACCTAATTTTTTTTTTTTTTTTAACCTAAACTACAAATTAGTGAAAATAAACTCTTAAGTTCAATTACACCGCTACAATCCCCGACAACGGCGCCAAAAACTTGATGCAGATTTAACTAACCTAAATAAATAGGTTAATTTAACCTACTTGTAATAACTACAAGTGCACATTGTCTAACTGGTAGACAAGGGCAAGTACAAGTCGGTCCCACAAGGACTGTGGTTGCAATTAAATTTCAGAGTTGACTTACACTAATTTAAATGGGGTTACAGCAATTAAAATATCTAAACTAAAAATCAAATTAAAAAGTAAATTAAAAAGTTTTTAAGAAAATGAGAAGGAAAACCAAGGCATTGACTCCACCACAGGTTCTTTGAGATTTGTGTAATCCAAATTATTGTTTTCAAGAATTAACATGATTAACCTAAAGATTAATCTAAGTTCGCAATTGATTTCAGCAAAGGTATAAACCCCTAGCATTGCGTGTCTTCTTACGGCACACACAATCACAGGTTTATTTTAACTAATCCTAAACCCCTAGCATTGCATGTTTTCTTACGGCACACACAATCATAGATTCAGATTAATTGATTAAATCAGGCTTTGAATGTCAACAAAGGGTACTTCTAACTACCGACTAGTCTAGATAATTATTGAGTATACCAGATATATAGATGAAAACTTGGTCTATCTGCTAATGATAAACTATATCTATTGATTTTCCCCATGTAGATGTTTATACAAAGCATGGAAATACAAAAGAAGATATTAAGTCTTAGAAGTACTGCAAATATAGAATACTAATAAAACACTTCTTACAATAATACATCAAGATTCACGAAATATTAGCAATTAAAGATAATACGTTTCATTTCAAACATTAAATTTTGCTACATATAGTTTAGCATCTTATTTTTCCTAGTTGACTAAGTTGTTGTCGTTCCATTTTCATTTTCGTTGGGTTAATCTGTCGTAGTGGGTGTGTTATCTCAACTTCATGTTTGCGTGTTTGATTGGGATAGTCTTTACTTTGTAATCTGCCGTAGGCATTTTTTTTTTTTTTTTTTTTTTGTGCTTTCTCAGTCACCTCATTTTGTGGCTTACTCATTGTATTCATTTCATCAATGCATTTTAGTCATAGCACATAATCCATTTAGATTAATTTGGTGCTAGTACGTTCTTATCCTTATCAACGCTTTATGCTAAATGTTCATTTTTAGTATAAAACTATATACCAGGTCGAGAGCATTGGTTTCCTACCCTAATGAGAAAACTGTAATATGAAACTTTGTTTTACCTTGTTTCTTGACACTGTCAAACTCCGATGACTTGTACTATCAATCATAACTTTAGATGAGTTTTTTAGATACATTTCCAAAAAAAATTATTTATTTTTTTGCCTCATTAAGGACATTTTAAGATTGATTAAGTTGAAGCCTAGTTTTCATGTTTAATGTTAAAATGCAGCGTGTGGTGTACTTATTTTGCCATGCACGTTTCATTCAATATTAGAATTAGTATGCAACGCACATGAAAACTAGACTCAAATGAACCAGTCTGCAAACCTTCCTTATCAAGAAAAAAATAAGGAAAAAAATCTATGAGATGAAACTTTTGACTATTTAACCAATTAAGGTTTCTATTTTACAACTTGCCTAAAGCTCATCAAAGTTTTGATTTGCAACACGGTTCATTAGAATTTGACAGTGTTAATTTCATAGTCTTAGAAGATTAATGTCAATGAAAACTTCATGTTTGAGTGGCAAAACGTTATGAGTCACATATTGACTCTATTTCCATGGTGTGATCTGTGGCCAGCGAGAACCTTTTTCACTGTGACTTTTGTTTAATGAAAATCATTTGTTTTTATCTAGGTAAGATAGGAAACATAATTTTATGTTGTTTTTTTTTGTTGTGGATTTGCATGTCGTGACCATAACAGCCATCTTTCTTCCTTATCCACTTTTGTGTCTAAGAGAACTTGGAACTTTGAAGAAATGAATCAAAATAGCATGTGTCGCTTAACCAATGAGGGATCAAACTCTGGTAAACTAGAAAAAGAGCTAAGAAAAATCGGATCGACCTCCTTGTATATACTTTTATAGGGGTATTGACTACTTTAGAAAGAATAAGCAAATTGTATTCACAATTCTCAATTTGTGATTATAATACTCAATTGTCAGTATAATTCTCAATTGTGAATATATTATATGCTTGCAGATGGAATGAAAATAAAATATTTGAGGTGCATTTGCTGTGTGTTATATACTAGCTTAGTTGTCCTCATAGATGTTGATTTTGTTTTTAAGACTGATGCGGCAAAAATAATATTATGAAGAAGCATTTTTTAATTTTTTGTATTTTATGAGCCTTACTTATAATTCCAAGTAGTTTTTTTTTTGTTAGTTTTCTATGATTAAAGCATAGTACTTCTCGCACTCGATATTTTTTATGTTCACAATCAAACAATGAAAAATCATTTTCTTAGAAAAACTGTTTTTCCATATGCTTTTTTTTTTCTGGGAAATTAATTTGGTATCAAAGACACTCATTGTTGGTATCCCAAGGCCTCTACTCTCTTTCATCAAGAACAAGCATTATGTATTCTTCTCTTCGCCGGTCCTTTCTCCCTCTATTCTATACCTCCTTTTATGTCATCTCCATTCTCTTTTCATCCCCTGTTTTAAGTTTTATATGTTTATTATTAGGCAGCAACTTTAATTTTCTCTCTCTCCTTTTTATTCTTTTGCAGTACAAGCTGCTACGGTTCCCTGAATATTTTGAGCTTACAAATATCACAACTCACAACTGAGTGTGCACTAGATCTAACCATAATGTATTGTTGGCCAACAATTAATTTAATTTAAGGTTATTATGCAATTTTGTACAATTTTATGAACTTCAAATCTACATAACAAATCAGACTAGAAGTCTACAAGACATAAGTTTGTCTTAAGTTAGTTTACTGCTCAGAATTTCTTAAGAGGTCAAACAATTGAAAGGTCAACAACACATATTTTGTTGAGATTTCATTCCAAACAAATAAATAAGAATCATGATGCTTTCCTCTCTCCCTTCATCCTCTTATCTAACTTTCAAACCTACAGAATTAGAAGTAGCTCACGCACAACTCTCTCTGACATGGCTCCAAGTCGTTGGATGTCGAGGAGGAGAGATTGAATTTCATGGTGTTTCCCATCACCCATTAAGCCTGCTAGCAACTGATGGAACTGTTGTAGGGGTTGGGTGGTAAGGGTATTGGACAAGTTCTGAAGTTGTGATCTTGATAAGGGATGTCAACTTCTTCCATCCATGATTGATTGTGACTTCGGATTGATTGTTGTTTTTTATGGTAGCTAATGTAGTCAAATTCTGTTCTTTTTGACCTTGACCTTAACTTGCACAGGAAACACACGTGAGCCAAGGACCACCGTTGTGGTGACTGATAACACTCCGATGCTAAAGTCATACAAGGCTTGAGAAAGGCCTAAAGCTGTAAATTAGATTACGTAGTGTACATTTGTTCATCAACTCCGTGTTTTATTTATAATGTGAGAGTCCTTGTTCGGCGAGGCCTTTGATGACGTAGTTTATGAAAATAAATCTAGCTGGAGATCCTTTTCTAGTTGGGAGTCGTCCATGTAGGAGAGTTTCCCTACACGACTTGTACTCCTAGATCTACGGGAGAGGTTTCCCTTTTGGAGTGTTGTCTACGCAAGGAAGTTTTCATGCATGACTTATACTCCGGTATTTGTTTTCTAAGCGGAACCAATGTATTGTTGGCATGCCCGTCTTAGGTGATCCCCCAAATATTTGCCTGATTAGACCTTATGGGTATTGGACATTACCATGCGACATGTGGGCTTAATAGGGCACTACAATTTGGATCCAACCTTCTGGATTCTGCCAGTATGGACTTAGTGTTGTCTGAGCTTTGCTTGATTGAGTGGGCAGTCAGGCTCATTTTTGCTCTGTTGACGAGATCGTCATGACACGCAGATTAAAGGACGGTTTGGCGTATCATCTGTAATAGAGAAGGAAATGAATTTGATGAGGTTTGAAAGATTGGTGGGATTCACATTTCGCGACTCCAATGATTCATGTATATTTTTCTTGAGTGGTGCAAGGGGTGTGTGATTTGATGTACTATAGATTGTGCTTGGTGAAAAAAAAAGGAGGATATGGGTAGTATATTGAATGAGGGAGAATAAGCATTTGAGAAGTTAAAGATGGTGTTGTCGTTAGGAGGATACAGTTGAGAAGATGAATAAGAGATCATCATATTTTGGAGGTTTTAATAATGACCCTTAGCTGCTCATCAAGATGACAAAACTAGTGTATTACCCGGGTAGTTGGCACGATATGAAGTCGGTTGTGGCATTTGGGTCAAACTCAATAAAAAAATTCGAAAAAAATAAAAATAAAATTGCAGAGTGGATTTTCCCCAAACTTTGATTCAAAATCTTTGTTTGAATGATCATCAAGATACTCATTTCATCATTTAAAAAAAATATTTAAAAATACTAATGATGTGAAATGCATTAGAAAAATCTTTTAATAATAACTTATGTATTTCTAAATATTATGTGTTTGTATTGATCATTGGTTTTATTGGAAAGATCTTTAAAAATGCATTCCAACGATACAAAGTTTACCAAAATTAGACAACCATGTAAATAGTTATGACGATTTTAATTTTGAGAAGAAAAAAAAAAAAACATGCAAAATTTTCTCTCCCTGCCAGATGAACATTTCACCATTTTTTTAATTTTTTTCCCTTCTACATGTTTTATATTTACAAATATGTCATTATAAGAAATGAATCTCAACCTTCAACATATTGCCAACTTTCAATCTTAGTTATCTTTTTATCTCAAATTCTTTATGAATAATGAAACCCCTAGCTGATTTGTAATATAGATTAGGGTATTCCTTATGTCGTTGACACTCTTCATACATTTTATTTTTCTAAATATCATGTACTTAACACACACGCCGTCATCCACACTTTCACTGTCAATCAATTTTGAAGTACATACATATTCTAAGATAAAAATATATATTATAAACTTTAGGATTAAATTCTAGTCAAAATTGAAATCAGTTAGAGGAAAAAATTTAAACGCGAATAGTGAGTTTTCCTCCAAACTTTGAATTCACCAAAACATTAAGTTAAGGGTTTTTGTTTAAATGTGCATTAAGATGTCCAACTCATTTCTTCGTCTTTTTTCTGGTATGATCGATTTGTCTCATTGAAAAATACTAACGACGTGAAATGCATTAGACATATTTTGATAATAATATATTTTTAAAATTTTAACGTTTGTACTAATCATTGATTTCCTTGGAAAGACCTTTAAAATGCATTCCAATGATACTAAGTTTACCAAAATTCGACAACCAAGTAAATAGTTTTGACAATTTTAATATTAATAAATAAACATAAAAAAAAATTTCTCTCCTCACCACATGTACATTAGACAAATTTTTTTCACAATTTTTCACTTTATTTGCCCTTCTACATGTTTTATTTTTATAAATATGTCATTATAGGAAATTAATTTCAACCCTCAACACATTTCCCAACTTTGAATCCAAACAATCTTGTATCTCATATCTTTATGATTTGATGTTTGTCTCAGTTACCAATGAACAACAAAACACCACTCTGATTTGTAATATAGATGACTTTTAGTAAACAGTGTTTATGAGATTGAAAAAAATAAAAATAGAAAATTCATTTTTGGTTTTAGTTGTAAATTTGGGGAGGAAAAAAAGAAGAACTGATTTTGGGAGTTTGGATTTATGTGGTGTTACTTCAGTCAGGGAGGTCAATAGGTTGAATTAGGGGTGGGCATCCCATCCCGCGATCCCGATCCCGTCCCGTCCCGTCCCGATTTTTTCGGGTCTTAATGGGATTGAATAATTTCATCTCGATCCCGTCCCGTCCCGATCTAGAATGGGATGGGATGGGATGAAGATTTTCAATTCCGCCAATCCCGTCCCGTCCCGAACTAATTTTTTAATATTAATTATTAATATTTTTATTTACTTATTTATTTATTTATTTTATAAACTTACGATATGGACTAAATACATATATCAAATATTCGATTAGAAGCTCCAAACAGACAGAAAGACCAGAAAAGATGAACATCAACAAAGTTTACACCCTGTCGTCAGCATTAGATTGCTCTGGTAGATTTTATGTTACTAAACATATATCCTTTCAACTTGTTTGTAATTCTACTGCTCATTGTAACAACTAATCCAATTTTTTTCTTCTGTCTGTGTTCTTCTTTTCAGGTTTTGCTCATCTTCATGTTAGACCCATTTCTCGAATTCCAACACCTACTTGATCCAACTCACTCAATTTCATTGCCAGCAGAAGAACAAGTGTAAGTAGCATTATATCATAAGTAGACTCCATTCTTAACTTGTTTGAATGCATGTTACTGATATTGACATATGTTCAGTATTAAGTGACCATTGTAAACTGGCCAAGAAATTTTTTATGATTACTTGTTTGTTGATATATGATTCATGAATCAAGTGTACCCTTTTGGTACTATGGAGATTAATGGAAAAGGTAAGTCTTTGCGAATTGCGATATTATGCAATTTATTGGACACTATGAGAGATTTTGGTGCTTATATGCTTGATTACTGAGCAATTACTAAGGAAGAAAACTAAAGGGGTAATTTTGAGTGGGTTTTGGTTGATTGGGAGGGACTCATTCTGATACAACACTTTGGCGTTCTTACTAGTTGAACCCCATGATTATCATGACTATTAAAACAGAACATGAACTAATGCAAGCATGTCAAGTGAACATTGCTTTTGAAGTGGAAGGAAACATACTTGTTTTCTTTAACGCCCATTTTTTTGTGGAAATAGCAAAACATTTGAGATGATCAGATTTATTACAACATGCCTGTTGAAGAACAAGAACAATCTGAGTCCACTCCTGCAGCCTCCTCGCTAAGAAATGCTATGAACATTTGATATGTTCAGATTAGCACGCTGATCCCGTCCCGTCCCGAACCCGTTTGGGATGGGACGAGGTCGGGATGAGGTTTTTCCCATCCCTTCCCGTCCCAATCCCGTATGAACGGGATGGGATAGGGATGGGTATATCTCGTCCCATCCCATCCCGTGCCCACCCCTAGGTTGAATGGAGAAGTGGCATTTGGTTAAATACACTTTGCTCCTATGAATCTCTAAAAGGCAAAAAAAAAAACTGAACAATTATTTCGCTGGTTTATGAAACTTCGAGTTGGGAGTTGGGATAATTTAAACTGACTTTTTTTTAAAATCATTGAAATGCATAAGGCCCCCAATGTATAATTGTTAATAAAATTGTGGAAGTAGAAGGGCATTTTTTTATTATAAGGGTTTTTTAATTTAAGAGGTAAATGTTTGTTGAATTTTGAGTTGCTTAAAATTTAAAGATTAGAAGGTCATATAGCTTGAATACAAAAATGTGGCTTTCTTAAATTTGTAGGCTCGAGACATGTCCTAAAGTTTACATTCGTTTTTTTAAATAAATACATACAAGTGAGGATGTAAGCACAACAAAGGCACCAAAACAAACCAAGATAAAACTAGGTAAGACTGTATGTTTGTGCCAAGGACACAAGTAATTCACTAGTGTTTTCTATATAGGCCTCTGCTAAATAACATCACCATTTCTGCTGAAGGACACAATTACCTGTTAAAGATAAAGAGAAAAATAAACAGAGAAGAAGAAGATGGGAGGAGGTGGGACGAGAGGTGGTGATTGATGGAAAAGAAGAATAAAAAGAGGGGAGGATGCATTGGAGTAAAGGTGGCAGTGGCGTGGTGGTGATTGAAAAAGAAGAAAGAAAAAGAAAGATGGGGATGAGAGGAAGAAGAGAAGAAGAAGAAGGGAGGAAGATATGTGGTGGTGGTGAAGGGGGGGAGGAAATGGAGGTGGTGATTGATGGAGAAGAGGGATTAGAGTTTTTTTGTTTATATAGTGATGGTGTCCTTCAGCAGATCTAAAAAAAGTGGGTGGTACTGTCGTTCAATGGAATTGGTGATGTTATTTAGCAGGGCCTTCTATATAACATTCTTGAGAGGGTGTTTAGTTTTCAACAAAGAAGGGGTCTGATTTTCTGGAGTGTAAGCACTAATTTAGTTGATGAATGATCAAGATCTAATCCCTACAATCAGCTAATAACTTTCTATGTTGGCAACTCCTCTTTTTCACTGACTCGGCCTTTGACAAATTCCTCCCCCAGCAAGACCAACCTCAGTCCTCATCAACTCTCTCTCTTTTTCACCTCTCCATCGCCTTAACCCCTCTAATAGAGACCTTGGTCTTTTGATTGAAGATCAAACCACCTAGATCTTTTGATTGGGGATCAGCCACCAATAAACTAAAATAAAAACTTGTATTGTTTGCCTAAACTCTATTACATCATATGTATTTATAACTAAAAGCAAAAATAATACTTCCTAATTGAATTCGAACCTAATTCTAATCAAACAATAACTCCTAATTCAAAACAAGCTAATATTCCCTAAAATAGAATATTGTTCTAATTAAGACATTCTAATTTCAAGTAAATACTAAATAGGATTGGCATCCTAACATCCCACGCCGCCTGAAACAAGGCTTGCCCTCAAGCTTGAAAATCTTGAAAACGTACATGAAACTGCTCGTAGTCTTCCCAAGTAGCTTCCTCCACAGGACGATCGGTCCACTTGATAAGCCAGCTTGTAACGGGCTTATTATTACGTTCAAATAATCCTCAATCAAGTAGTTTCTCCGGGACCCATGAGGGTTCATTGGCAAGAGTAGGTAAAGTTGGGCACCATATGCAGGTGATGCGCTCGGGCTGGTTGCTGATATTGGCGTGGAAGGTTGCTAATCTGTGCGTGGAAGGGAGGTTGTTGTGATGATGTTGAGGTGGGGTTTTTGTTGTGGATTAAGATTTGTGAGGTGGGAAGGTGAGGAAACGGTGTTGTTGAAGGTGTTTGTATTTACGATGAAGGAAGGGAACTATTGCGATGAAGGTGATTGTGATGAAGGTAGGGAACTATTGGCGGTGCATTGAAGGGTGGTTGTTATGGAGTTGTTGGTGATGCGTGAGGAAGGTGATGGCCGGTAAAGAACGAAGTAACAAGAAAAAATTTTGGTTCAAAATCGATGATGCTCTGATACCAAATAATAGAAACTTTGACCTTTTGATTGGAGATCAAACCACCTAGATCCTTTGATTGGGGATCAACTGCCAATAAACTAAAATAAAAACTTGTATTGCTTGCCTAAACTCTATTACATCATATGTATTTATAACTGAAAGCAAAAATAATACTTCATAATTAAATTCAAACCTAATTCTAATCAAACAATAACTCCTAATTCAAAACAAGCTAATATTCCCTAAAATAGAATATTGTTCTAACTAAGACATTCTAATCTCAAGTAAATACTAAATAGGATGATCCTATCTGAATTCAAACTTAATTCTAGTCAAACAATAACTCTTAATTCAAAACAAGCTAATATTCCCTAAAATATAATATTGTTCTAACTAAGACATTCTAATCTCAAGTAAATACTAGATAAGATTGGCATCCTATTTGAATTCAAACATAATTCTAATCAAACAATAACTCCTAATTCAAAACAAGCTAATATTCCCTAAAATAGAACATTGTTCTAACTAAGACATTCTAATCTCAAGTAAATACTAAACAGGATTGGCATCCTAACACCCTTCTTCTTCTTCTTCCTCTTGAAACTTGTTTATTCTAACCCCATTTTCACTGGCAAGGCACCCACCTCAAGTTGCAACTTCTCTCACAAAGTTAACACTCCGTCAGATCTAGCTCGAAACAAAGGTATGGTTAGGGTTTTATACGTTTTTCATGCTAAATCCGCATTTTCCATCAATATTGTTTGGTTATCGTTAGTGTTTAGGGTCTTCCCTACCTTTGACTTTTCTGCATTCAGTGGAATGCAATTATGCAAGACACGGAAGGTATTCCTTCTTTTAGTTTTTTTTATTATCCATTTTGGGGATCAATCTTTTCGTTGTTATATATTACTTTATATAACATTTTAGCATCTAAGTATGAAATGATGAAAATTTAAGGGTGATCATGTTTTGACAAGTTTTAAATTTTTATGTCGTAATGTCCCGGTCTATGTTACAAATCAGGATGGTTTTTGGGGTTGAATATAAAAGATGGTTGAGAATTACCCAAATATATAAGAAACTAACGGATTGTATAGAACTTGATGTTATTTATTTATTTTTCTTCGATTGTTGATGGTGGTGATTAGTATGAATGATGAAAACTTAAGGGTGATCATGTTTTGACAAGTTTTAAACTTTTATCATGTCAATGGCACGGAGAATACCTTAGTCTATATTACAAATTGGGATGGAGTTTGAGGTTGTAGATAAAAGACGATTGAGATTTATCCAAATATAAGAATCTAACGTATCAGATAGAACTTAAAGTACCAAGAGTGCATGGGTTCAATTCCCATACCCAACATTTTAATATTTATTTATCTTAATATTTAAAGTAGACTACTTTCTATTTATGATGTTAAACTTTTATCGTGCCAACGACAAGGAAAATACCCTAGTAGTGAATATGTGGCAAGATGTTGAGATTTCATTTCCACATTTGGCGGTGTGGATTTTAACTGAAGTGTTCAAGTTCTTTGCATTATGCATTCAGTCAAGACCCGAGGTTCAGCTCCCTTACCCTTAGGTGTTCTAAGGCCAACAGATTCATGTGTACCCCAGAATGACAAAATGATTACATGGTTGCAATTAATTGGATGTTGAAATAGTTTTAGGGTATTTGTGTGTTTATGTAAATAACAATCAATATGTTTGTGGTAATGACAAATGTGTGAAGTCAATAATTCTAGGGAGCCATGTTTGGTGGCCATTTTGGGTTACTTTGGGGTTTTTTTACACTTGTGCTTCTTCTATGATGGTGTTTTAAAGAGAATGCGTAAAAAGTGTAAAAAAAAACAAAAGTGACCATCAAACATGGCTCCCTAGACTTACTCGTGTGAAGTATAGTAGTTATGGATGCATTGTTTGTTTTAAGTACGATACGGTTTGTGGAGAATCCCCTTCATAAATTACAGATGTGCATTACCAATCTTGGATATGTATTTTATTTCATTGGGAATGAGTGGTTGAACCATTTATCACAAGCAATATTCAAATTATCCCAAACCACCAAAGTGGCATGCTTAAGGCACGTCACAACACGAATATACTCTACAGGTAAAAGTGTGTGATTGTGCAAAAAGCTTGGGTTGGGGAGCGCTGAAGACACGACTAAACAATCCAAGTGGCATGTCAGAGGCACAGTACATGCTATAGGGACAAAAGTGCATGGTCATGCCAAGGCACGGGTATATACTAGTATCATTACAGTTTTCATGTAACAAATTTTATAATGTAACAAAGCTTTGGATGGGTTCATGAGAATGGAATTATTTGGTTGGAGTGGAATTGTGGATTATTTATTTACTGTTTTTATCAGCAGGCTATTTATTCGGGGAATGCTAGATTTCCAACAGAACTTTTGTAGTGGTCATAGTGAACGGCACCAATTTTCGTTATGGGACTATCTTTTATGTGATTTTTTTTAAATAATGTTGAGTTGTTCTATATCGCCAGGTTAAGTTGTTGTATGGGGATTGTTGAAATTAAAGAAATCTGCTATGACATTTGCAATTTCAAGTAAAAGCAAGTTGGACGAGAGTGATGAGTATGAATCCTCTTTAGAAGAGGTTGATAGCTTTATATGCAATTATATTTTTTTTAAATTAAAAATTATTGGATTTTTAATTTTTAAAATTCTAGCTGATTATGTTGATAGGAGGAGCTAGAGCGTGAGCTTGCTGATGTCTCATTTGAAGAGCTTCAGAGAGCACGCTCTAATGGTTTCCATTCAGTGCATCGGATGTCCAATGGAGAGAAGAAGGTTGGGCGAGCAAACAAGAACAGGTAAGTTTCTTTCTTGTAATACTATTCTCTCCTCATCTCTCTCCCAATACATTTGTGTTTGATCATGCAATCTATGGTGAAGGCCAATGGAGATCAGCATCAAGAAGCATGTTGGCTGGTATAGGGAAGTCATCCAAGCACCTAAAGAGGTAAGCATGTTCCGATGCCCAAGCTTCTTGTTAAGTATCCTAGGACTAACTTGGATTTGTGGTCTCTAAAAGCTACGATTTATTGGAGTCCCCCTTGTAAAACATATAATTGCAGATCCCATAGTTGCAAAAACAATTATTAAAGAACATACATGAATGAATCCCTGCTGAGTTTTACAAATGGGTTCCTTGTTCACACACTACATTTCATTAACTTAGCACCCTATTCTAATTGGATGGGTCTGTATATTGTCTCCTCCTTTTGTTACATGCTACTCCACTAGCCCAAAAATCTGACTTGATGCCAACTGCTATAGAAAAAGATATTCATTGAAAGAACATTACAAGTGAGAGTGAGAGTGAGATAACAATTTGATTATGGAGTGCATTTGCAGAGCAATCTTGTTTTCAGCGGATCTACATTCTGAAAACCCTAAACAGATTATTTGTCTTGATGATATGATTTTTTATTTACTGGTTTATTGTTTTATTTGTATTTATTTACAGGTGATTCGTGACCCACGCTTTGAATCTTTGTGTGGCACTCTCGATCCTGATGAGTGTCTCTCTGTCTCTTGTACTTGTTGCTATTAAAATAGGATCCTCTTTTGGTATTTATGTGATGACCATAAAAATCATAATTTTTGATAGAATTGCTACATTTTAGATTTATTCTTCTAACCAGGGATTGCTTGCCTAAGAAATTGCTCTTATTGGTGTCTTTTCAATTCCCATTTCCCTGATAAATCGATTTGTTTGTCTTTCATCTGGTCTTAGTGCATTGTGTGCTTGATTTTCATATATGCACCGTTGGCTGAATTTTGGAACCTATTGAAGCCTGGGAAGCTTTTGTTTTCTCCTGTAGAGACAAGATGCCATTGCTGTTGTTGTTAGATGTGGTATTTGGTTGGTAGGAAACAGGAATATCTTTTAGGACTTCCAAATTATTAAACATGTTAAAGAATACTTTGAATTGTTCAAACACGTTTCTTATCCCTCAAGCCTACTAAGTTGATCACAACACCATAGTAGGTCGTCCCAGTGATCGACTCTTTTCGACCCCCCAATAGTTCGTCAATCAGTCTCCATAGAACGACCCCCTCACAGCCTCCCTCGCCACCAATGCCCAACACCTCCTCCCCTCCTAGCCGCAGGCTACAAATCCCTTTACCCCCATTTTTTTTTTTTCTTTTGTTACAGGTCGTACGGGGTAGAAGACACGTTTTTTTTTTGATATTCTAAGCAAGTTCCCGGGCCAATTTTATATTTTAGTCCCTGCGCCTTTATTTTTCACTTAATTTCCTGGTCCCAACAGTTATTTACAACCCCGTCTTATGAGGGCACTCCCACAGTTTGTTTAAATAAAAAATGTCTCATCATCCCTACACCTCTTATTCCTATCAGTACCCATCATATTCTCGTTCCCATACCAATACCAATATAGCCAATTCCAGTTTATTTCCCACGATGTCTTATATTGATTATCCTCCAATTAACTATTTTCCACCACAAACCACTTATGTCCCCACTTACACTTAACCAAAACCGTTTTCTCCTATACTACCACCACCTCCAGTGACCCATGACATAAAACCACTACCACCAACACCAGTTTGCGTTACACCCCCACTCCATCTGCCAATTATGTACACCCTACTACCCCCTCCACAGTGATACGTGATGAATTTGCTTAGAAGCAGATATTTCATAGAATGGCTAGAAGCATTGCATCAGAAGATTGATGAGGGGATTAGAGCACTTCACAACAACAAAATATAGGAGAAAGATGAACTTGAATAGAAGCGCATAAAACAGGATGAACTCTACTTGATTTCCGACTTGTGAGTCATTTGGCTTGTGTGACTTTTTTCCCATTTTCAAGTAAAAATAAGATGTTTCTACAATCGCAGATACAATAACTAACAATGATTATGTTGATTCGTATTGGGACATTTTTGTGGCACACGTTTATGCACAGGCATCTTCTCGGGTTTCTTGCTACTTCTGGTTCTTTGAGTCATCTTGTTTTATTTCTGAGTTGGTTTCTCAGTTTTTAGCCGGTGTGTATCATAGCAAGTTTTGGAGTAGACTACTTTGAGTGCACTTTTCCTTATATTCAGTTACCGATTGCTTGTGCTCATCAAACTTCTTTGACTTTAAGCTCGATGACGAGCTTCTTCAACTCGAGAGGTTGATGTAATTGAATTTCTTTTAGTAATAGTATTATTAGTTATATTGTGATATGATCTCTTTAGTAACAATTCACTTAGGATATTTTTTTTCGAATAGGTTTAGGGTTTGTTTCTTGTTATAAAAGTTAGAGTAATTATAAATAAGGCATAGGCTACCATTGTTAGTTAGGTGATTGATGAAAAGAAGTTTATTCTATCAGCTTGAAAGATTTAAGAGAAAATAAATTTTTAAGAACTATGAGAGAAACCTCTTCCACCGTCTACACAATCTGAAACATGAATGTATGCGAGTGAATTGTAGGGAATGTGTTATTCTCTGAGTTTCAAGTGATTGAGAGTGCATATCACAAGGTGCACAAATACATCAATGGACTGAAAATGAAATCCAATGAGTGATCACCTAACCTTTTGGGATATCTCGTCAAGGTGTGATACTACTAATCATGGAAAAATTTGCTCGAACAAGATTATTGGTGTTGTATCGGGTTGGGATACAAATACAAGGATGTATGTTGTATGGGGCATGAAGTGGGGTGAAGCACCGACATCCAATTGTGATAGTTGTCGCTACGAAGTTTAGGCAAACCATAATATTTTATATAGTTTATTAATCATAACATATTAGCTTGAGTATGCTATTAGTTAATATAACAGAGTTGGCTTGAATATCTCTATTTAAGGTGGTTTGTTCCTCAATTAGGTTCCGGCAGCTGTATTTATATTAGATATTATTAGTTAATATTAGACTACTTATAAATGAGTGTGTTATTAGTTATTTGAGTTGTTAACATGCTATTTACTGATCCAACTGAGGTGCGCTCTACTTGAAGTGTTGCATTGTTGTACCCATAGTTTCATGATATGGAGAACAAGAGGGTACGTGGAACGAGAATGAATGATCCAATAAAAGAATAAAAGAAAATTGTAAAAGGACCCAACTACCCTCGTTTCATATATGATATTCTCGTCCTTATTCTCTTTCATTTGTTTTATTCTTAACAAAATGGGTTGTTGAAATCCACCAATCCAGATCGTGAATCAGCATGCACGATCCAATTTCGAAATTCGCGGGCTACATCGGGGATGGGGGTTGAGTGAATCGGGTATCTATGGTTGCATCAAGAAACGCCTACAACTTTTGAAGCGAGAATTTTTCAATACGAACTTGTTAATTCAAAATTTTGAGTTTCAGGACTCGCAACGGAGCTTCAGACAACATAGAGGATGTGGAAAAATCTTAAAAATGAGGACACGTATACAACTAAGATACGATATATAAGTTTTGATTATGTGGATTATGTGTCCAGACTCCTAAGTTCGTTCATGCTAGAGTGTGGGTCCCAATATCACGTTGATATCATGGACTTAGTCAAATATGAAAGTCCAAGAAAAACAAATCTAGGTCAATAGATATCTAAGTTTATTTATACACGTATCTCAAAACAAAACATAAGAGAAAAAAAATTAAATTCCTCTTCCCCTCGAACCGTAGCCCCACCAACCACAACGACCAAACCCATCTCTCCCAAACTCTCATTCGATTCAAACGATCCTCTTTCTAATTTACTCCTCAAAAATTCAGTCTCTTTCAAACATCTAACACTATCATTTGTTGCAACTTGGCCCCAAAATAAGTAAGGAACTCGTATTCTTCATCAGTTCAAGTTTCTGATCTAGAAGCAAATCTTTATCAACTCTATGGGGTTATGAATTCACATGTGAATCTCATAAACAAGGCATCTCTATTTGAATCACTATCCCATGGGCGATTTTTACAACTCATGGAGATCTGAACAAATGAGGATAAAAGGAAGGGGTTAGCTAGTATGTAGTTTCCTAGCAAGTTATAAATAAGGCTATATGTCCAGACTCCTGAGTTCGTTCATGGTAGAGTGTGGGTCCCAAGATCACGTTGATATCATGGACTTAGTCAAATATGAAAGTCCAAGAGAAACAAATTTGGGTATATAGATATCTAAGTTTATTTATACACACGTATCTCAAAACAAAACATAAGAGAAAAAAAATTAAATTTCTCTTCCCCTCGAACCGTAGCCCCACCAACTACAATGACCAAACCCATCTCTCCCAAACTCCCATTCGATCCAAACGGTCCTCTTTCTAATTTACTCCTCAAAAATTCAGTCTCTTTCAAACATCTAACACTATCATTTGTCGCAACTTGACCCCAAAATAAGTAAGGAACTCATATTCTTCATCAGTTCAAGTCTCTGATCCAGAAGCAAATCTTTATCAACTCTTATGGGGTTATGAATTCACATGTGAATCTCATAAACAAGGCATCTCTATTTGAATCACTATCCCATGGGCGATTTTTACAACTCATGGAGATCTTAACGAATGAGGATAGAAGGAAGGGGTTAGCTAGTATGTAGTTTCCTAGCAAGTTATAAATAAGGCTATATGTCATTGGGTTAAAAAATTTTATTTTGTGATTAGTGAAGAGAAATTATTCTTTTAATTAATTGGGTGCATTCAATATTGTGATGGATATATGGAGATCTGAACAAATAAGGATAGAAGGAAGGGGTTAGCTACTATGTATTTTCCTAGCAAGTTATAAGGTTAATATGTTTTTGTTTAAAAAAAAAATTTGTGATCAGTGAAGAGAAGTTATTTCTTTTTAATTAATTGGGTGCATTCAATCCGGTTATGTATATACATCGTTATTGTTATCATTATTATTAATTATATTGTAAGTAATAAATGCCGGATAACTAGGGGTTATAATGTTTTTTATTTTTATATTTCTATCAATAAATCATGCGATATCCTATGTAGTAAATGCGGATAACGGACCCTTTTGTGGTTCATGACCGCTTTAAGATTAAGCGGATTGATTGGGGATTAATCAGATTTAATCAGTCTACTTTTTCAAAGTATACATTTTTATACCCTCACTAATGTAAATTGTAATAAATAATAAATAACATATCTTGACAAATAAAGAATAATAAACAAGTATTACAAAGCAACAAAAGTCATATTATAGAGCAAATTATGTAATCATATCCAAAACATCACACATTATAGAGCAACAACCGCCACCACCCAACATGACGAGAACCACCACCCAACAGAACAATTTTGATTTCTCACCGATTAATCAGTGACCGCTAAAACCAATCACTAAATATGCCTAGTTCGGATTGGCTACTCCCAATTTACACTAAATCGTTGTTTAATCTGCGATTAATCCCCGCATAAATAAACCCATGCAATATCATTAAAAAACAAAATGGAAATACACCAGCTAGTTAGTGACAAGGTTAGCTAGCAAAAAAGGAGAAGCCAAGCTTCAATTACAAAATGAAAATGCTATCCCAATTGAAAATGCGTACATGGAATGGTTGGTTTGTTATAACCCCCAAATGTGAGTTAGCTCTGGTCAAGTGTTGTATGTCTCTACATATCCCTTTGAAGATTCTCATATTTCTTTGTTTCCAAAATAGTCGAGAGTGTAGCAAACATGACATGTCCCATGAGCAGACTCCCTTAGCAGAGAGTCTTTCTCCCCCAAGCCTTAACCCAAGGATAGCACCTATGGTTGTTTGACATCTAGCCTCCCCGCAAATTGAAGACCTCATGTTGTTGGAGAAGACGTGATTAATGGATTTAGAATGCAGCTGACACAGAGTGCACCTATTATCATCATAGTGATCAGGAGGCCTCTTTTGGCAAGTTTATCAATTGTTTATTTATTTTATATATGTTTCTTATTTAACTGTCAAAAGTATTTATTTTAACTGTCAAAAGTATCGGGAATGGGCTTTGATGATGATGATGTTTCTTATTTAACTTGTATATATATATATATACTCTCTTTTTATATATACATATTATTGCAAATCCATTTGATTACAAAAAGAACCCCCAATAGTTCCAGACAAGGCTTATTAGTTGATGCTATTTGCATTGCAGACTTCACATTTGAACATCCACAAAGCAAAAGCATACAACAAAATCCTAAGCAAAAACCACTTCAAACGGTACACCAATTCTCTTTTGTGAAGTTGTAAGAGAAGAGATTGTTAGTGGTTTCTTCTTCTGTTTCACACATGCTGCATCTGTTTATATATTGAGATCCCTCTTATGTAAGTTTTGCTCACAAGTCATCACCCATAGACAAAAATTGAATCTAGAGTGATTTCTTACCAAAAGTAGATGGGAGAGACCCTTGGCTCACTTATGCCATGTTGAAACTAAATTAGGCATGATCTTATGCCCCTTCTCAAGGCCAAATCCCAGCTTACTGCATTGGCTTGGATACCTTTGTAAACACCATTCTTCCCCATCAATATCTTTCAAAGTTGTAATGGTACCATTCATATAAATAGGACTATCACTCACCCATCTTGTCATGTAGAGTCATCCCTGCCACAAGTATATATAACAGGATATATCATATGTACATACATAAAAAAAATCATTCAATAGTTCAGTGTAATTAGTGTATACATACACTGATATCATACACACACATACATACATCAGCGTATATCACATGTATTCAGTGTATATCACATGCAAATTTACACAAATTGGGCAAATTTAACAAATTCAGTCAATGTATATCAATGTGTATTACATACAAATTTACACAATTCAACAAATTTATAGTGTATATCACATACAAACTTACTCAAATCAACACAAATTTACACAATTTTTAGTGAATATCAGTGAAATCAAACAAAGGAGATTCAACTCAATGACACTGAAGAGCTTATACGTAAAACCCTACTCATATTTGAAAGAAAAAAGAAAGTGCATTTATGATTTGTGAAAGGGAGGAAAATTGTCACCTGGTTTTGGTCAAAGAACTTTCCATAAGAAATTGCAGCAATCCCCGGCATGTGAAGGAAACTTATCATCTGAGTTTATTGTTTGACATAAGATTGCTATCTACTAACTGCGAAAAGCTTATCTCATGCACTAATCACAATACGGTTGGATATGTCCTGGACCTCCTGGTAATTTACATTTGGATATTCATGATGATAATGTTACATATTTTTTGAGGATTGTCTGCACCATATTCTCACACTACAAGAATTTTATTTTTATTTTTTTTTTTTTCATTTTTTGTCGAGTAAACTTTGTTTCCATGTATATTGGTTAATTTGGATTGCATAAGCCAAACTTGATCACAAATATGGCATGGTAGGCTTTGCTACATTGGCAACAAGGAATGTGATTTAGCAAAATCTCGCCGAGTTTTTTGATTTGCTAAAATTACGAAATCCAAATCTACATTATTTCGTTGGTTTTTTCAGGTTTTTTTTTTTTTGCAAAATTACAGTTTTTCGATCAAAAATTTTCGGACTAACCTGCTGCTCTGCGATGCTCTTCCTCTTCCATGCAAAACAATCACAAATAAATCGATGCAATCACTGAGAGAAATTGATGTCTCGAACCTTTTGACGCAGTAACAGATCCATTGATCTCTCAATCTATCCTTTCTATTGATGTCTTCCTTCCTTCGTCTCTTGATCCATCGATCCATCCTTACCACTAATCTTCTTCTTTGGGTAACAATGGTGGTGCTTTTGTGAGGGTGTCTACCATTGCTTCTTCTCTGTGTTGCAAGAAAGAGATTAATAGAGAGGGTTTGGATTGGTTTGGTTTTGGGTTTTTTTTTATTTAACGAATGACAGAAAAAGAGAACCGGGAAGGACGCACCTCTGGTGTACCATTTATCGTGCCCACGGTAAACGCTGGGTAGCCAAGTGCGGAGCGGATAACTGCTGAAAGCATCTAAGTAGTAAGCCCACCCCAAGATGAGTGCTCTCCTATTCCAACTTCCCCAGAGCCTCCGGTAGCACAGCCGGGACAGCGACGGGTTCTCTGCCCCTGCGGGGATGGAGCGACAGAAGCAAAAAACAATGAGAGGGGAAAAAGATTTGGGTCTCCCTTTTACCATTTTACCCCGCTTGAATTCGTGAAAGAGTTTATAGAAGTTAGGGTATAATCGAAAAGTATGATATATTATGGTATGGTAAGGTAAGGTAAAGAACATTGAGTTGTTTACCCAAATCATTACCTAATATTTATCAATAGTGTTTGTTACCATTTCTAATGGATTTTTTTACATATTTCATATACCTTCAAATTTATTATATATATTTTATGTATCCTCGAAATTTTTACGTTTTTTCTTTACACATCGAAATATTTCTTAAAATCATAAAACTGAAATTAACTCGAAAAACGAAATCACAATCCTTGATTGGCAATGATGCCAAAGTTTTTAATGAATAAAGTAGGGAACGGTTGTTTTTTGTTGCTCACCCTTATTGACTTCTTGGCATTTGCTCTATTTAGAAAGAGTCATTCCTTACTTTGTCTACATAGTTTTCCTCACACATTCCTTTCTGTTTCTATTTCCAACCATGCAAATCATCGGGTCATTGATCCAAGGCTACCAATATTAGGTACGCATCTCTATGCAAGCCTAATTTGATCTCGTGAAGGATTTGTTTTCAAAGTTTGCTAAAGAAATCATTATAGTACTCGAGCACGGCCTTAATTCAGGCAAAACGTTCGTTATCAATTTATAATATCTTGTATTTCTAGAAACTACATGAAATCAGGAGTAGATTGAACTGTGATTAGTATACCTCAACACATTGCAAAATCGAAAACTAGCATCTTTTCTTCCTTTCAAGAGCAAATTATCTCCATCCATTACTTTACACCTCAACCTTCCATCAATATCAAACAAGGAGAATCAGAAACATAGATGAAAAAAATTCACCAACACATTACAAGAAATCTCAATATACCCTAATATAAACATTTCAAGAAAATTAGGGCGAAATCTCAATATGCTCAAATCGATCAATCCCAACTGAAAATAGTTTCTGAAATTAGGTTTCAAGAGAGGAAAGGGGGAATTTGGCTCCACGTGCAAAGCATGTGAGGGGTAAATGAGGTATTTCAAAAAAATAATTTTTCTGCTAGTCAATCGAGTTGACTTAACGGTCAAGCGCCAAAATGGAGATTAGACGAAATTTAGATAATTAGTGGCACCCAACTAGGACTACACCTGAATTAATGGAGGCTAAAAGGGAAATAACTCTTCCAAATATTATTATTTAATTTTTATTTCTTATACACTTGGCAATCCCTTACCTAGACATATTTCTTGGCTCAGCCCTTAGGGCCTTACTTCTATGCTACATGCCATACTTTTTTAGAGAGGAATCACATCATTGATAGCTGCCACTGAAGCATGTCTATCTCATTATGTGAGTGACTGATATTGTTGCAACTGTTAGACTTGCAATCACCACTAAGACCCTTGTGGTGGTATCCTCCATAATTGAGTCTTTGACACTAACAGAAGATGGGATCCAGAGAGGAGTCTGTCAAAATTTGGGTAATGTTTGATGCTTCTATACTTTAATTTTGATTAAAAGGATAGGACTAGGGCTGTTAATCGGTTCAAATGGTTTGATTTTGTACCAAAACTGAAATCGAACCAAGCTTAAGTTCGGTTTTCGGTTCGATTCGGTTATCCAATTTTAAATTAAAAAAACCAAAATCGAACCAAACCGTGCGGTTCGATTCAATTCGGTTTTTCATCGCAAAATGTTTCACACTGTAATTTCAACATAATTTCAGTCCTATAATTTCAACAGGGCTTACGAAATTCAGTCCTATAATTTCAACATACAGTCTTATAAATTCAGTCCTATAATTTCAAAATTCAGTACTATAAATTCAGAGCCTATGACTTCAACATGGATTATTGCAGCCTTGAAAGAATAGTCCTATAATTTCAACATACGTAAAAGCAAAATTGCATCTGCGGCCCTATAATTGCAATCCTTAATACACAAAATAGCAAAATGCATCCCTGTAATTGCAGCCTTGTCATTTCAAAATATGGACTTTGTGAGAATAGTTAGTCAATTTAGGGTTGCAAGGGTAATTAGGGAAATTTTTCTTTATATGGTTTGGTTTGATTATTTCGGTTTTCAAAATTCTAAAAACCAAAACCGAACCGAACTTCATTCGATTCGATTCGGTTTTTACTATTCGGTTACGATTATTTTTCGGTTTGATTATTTATCAGTTCAATTCAATTTGATTCGACCGGTTCGATCGATTTTCAGAAACCAATTAACAGCCCTAGATAGGACTGCACAGGCTTGGGGTAGTATGTGCATTATGCCTTACTGCTGTGGAACTTGTGCAACTTAGACCAGAAGTTTTATAAAAGAATAGGACTACACGTTCTTGGTGTACTATGAGCATTATATGTCATGTATTGCAGCTATCGAACATGTGGGATAATGAATAAACTAAAGGCTTAAGCTTCACCTTAGAATATGAAAACATGATTTAAATTGTTATTCGAGTTGTTTATCCAAAGAAAACATGGCTATGTGTGTAGTACATATGACATTGCGAGGTAAGTTTGGCGTGTTTTGGAGTTTGTGATAAGTTTAATTTGAATATCCAATTAGTTGCTATCTCCTCAACTCCCAATGACACCCGTGTTCTGTTGATTTTATAGGAGGTTCAGGAAGAGATATAGCTTCCTATACGAGACTGGACTTCCTGCTGAGAAAGAGGTGATGCTTCTCAAACTCATTGACACGAGCATCGTCAAAAAATCCTACAAATACTGGTACTTTTCTTTCCATTTTGTTTATTAAATTAAACTAAATTTTGGAGTTTGTAGGAACTAAAAAAGTTGATGAAAAAAATCAAAGGATCCAGAGCTTGTTGCTGACATGAAGAACTGGATTTCTTGGATTGTAAGTTTTGTAACTTTAAAATTGCTATCTTTAAACAATACCATGTCATTTGGTTTCATTTTCCATGTGATTTCCTTTGTGATTTTGTGTATGCACCAGGACAAACAGCTCAAGGCATGGTCATCAAGCTATTCTTGCTGAGCATAAAAAGAAAGAGAGAGAGAGGCAGAGATGCAGGGCAAACGCCCGTATTATCTTCAAGAAATGTATGTTTGTTTCTCTTGTTGTCTATATATAAGTTTGTTCCTTCTTGTCAGCCCGCGTGGCCTGATCTGTGTTTGTGTTGTGAATCTGCAGCGGAAATACGGGAAAGACAGCTTGTTGAGAAATATAACCGTCTCAAGGTAAGGATTTATTTTAAGTACTACTTCAAAGTTATGTTAGTATTATTTCCTTCCCTCTTATTGTTCCTTTTGTATGTTGCAGACAGCTGGCAAACTTGAATCTTTCATTGAGAAACGAAGGAGGAAAAATGCTTCTAAGGACCACCGCTTTGTGCCTTACCCTCGCAGTGCAAACAATAATGAATAGCTCAATAACATTCTGGTTTTTGTTTTTGGTTAGGCACCTGTAACGTTTCTGGTTGCTCAGAGCTCATCCTTGTTTTTGTATTTAGACCTCTCATCTCATGGTTTAGTCGTCAGCAGAAGGTTTTGCTGACGAGTTCTTGACCTAGCTAGTTCAATATCTAGAGTAGATTGGGTTCATTTCGTTGTCTGTAATATTTAGAATTTAAGTCTTTTCTTTGTTGTGGTGCATTGTAAAATGTTGAAATTCATGTCATATGGTGATAAGTGTGTTCATCATGGATCAAAAGAAAAGATTAGAAGAAATAACATGTAATTTCATAGTTTATTGTGTACTGAAACTCCTAATGGAGACCTTTATTGGTCCAATCAAGCAAGTTGGTGGGTGAAGAAGAAGAGGCGGAGGAGGAGAGGTGGCGATGGCGGTGAAGGGGAGGAGAGGTAGAGATTGATGGAGAAGAAAGGGTGAAAATCTTCAAACTAAATAAATAACTACACCGTTCATATCTCTTATTACGAGAATTCACAAAAACTACAGTGAAGTAAAAGTGTTAGTCACGTCGATTTTTTGTATTCTCGAAAAGCCCCTGTACAAAATGAAATAAGCCCCAAACCACCCTCTCTATCAACGCCTCTTCTTTTTGGGGGGTTCCACATAAACTCTTGATACAGCACCGTTTCATCCTCCTTCGACGACAACGAATTCGATACCCCACCGTTTCCTTTGCCGGATTCCCGTGTTCGTTCCCTCCATGGTGGGTTTCTACACCTCAGCGAGACCTTCGCCTTCAACATCCCACCAGATTTTCACTTCACGTCTCCTCCTCCTTGTCACAGCTCTCCCACTAACCCTCACACTCTTCGCATTCGTTATTCAATGGCGAGGTGGTCTCAATGACCCCACAACTCGATGGTCTCCAGACAAGTTCGAGTTCACCGACATGGGCAGCTCTCCTCCCACCAATCTTGCCCATTCTTCGACATCTGATTGTTCTGAGCTCCTCGGTCATGGGTCTTCTCCTTCTTTCCCCTATGATCGCCAGTTGAAGTTCAATTTCAAATCCAATTTGAAACCCAAGGTGAGACATCGTTTGGGGATGAATTTGATTCAATTTGGAGGATTGGGTTAATGCTGGATCATTACGCTTTCACCCAAACACCAAAGAACCAATATAGTGGTTACAAACAGATGTTTGACAAATGGGGATTACTTCCTAAATGGGTACAGCCCCAAAAAACTTATTTATGGTCAGAGCACCCACCTGATAATGTAATGAAATGACATATAGATGGTTGCATCAGTCAGGAAGAGGCATTGGAGGATTGATCAGAAACAGTCAAAGGCATGTTATGATTGTTTTCACAAGAATAGATCCTAGAACTGAAATTCTGACATATGGTCATAGCTTTCAAGATTATTGATGGTTTAGTATATCGGGGCCTTGACGAGCAATTACATTGCTGCTTTTGTAGATCTTTATTACATCAAATACGTCAGCTGGATTAGAGCAGATTCTACCATGGTGTTGGTGTAGTTGGGGTAGAGCTGGAGCTGTTGTTGTACAGAGATGAGATGGGGAAGAAAAATAAAGGTCTTCAGGAACCTTTTGATTGTCATCGAGACGTGTATTAAGATATAAATATTACTTTTTTCATTTATATTCAGAACTTTTTTTTAATTCTTTCACTAATGTGATGAAGTTATTTTTATTTTTTTCTCTAAAACAAAAAAATTGAGTAAATAAAAGTTGTATTTTAAATCTATTTTTCATTTACATCTAAAGTTTTAGATATTAATAAATTATTTAATTATGTTGCAATAAATATTCCTAATCTAGAATTATGTTGATGTCCGAACATTTTTTTTAAAACCCAACAATTAGCGTACATAGTTACCCTATGTATCAAAATGCCCCTACATAATTATCCATTTTTCAAAGAACTTCAAATTTAACGATCATGCATCTTCCTGGTTGACACCCTTACCCAATTGATGTCTCCAAAGTAGAAAATTTTCATCAAGTTTGGTTTCAACTTGAAATAAAATTAAATGATTTTTAGGACTATCAAAATTAGTGCGTGTAAATTGTTTTTTAGAGTGCACTGCTACTGAAGTTGTAGTAGTAAAGACGGCGAAAGAAGGGGATGAAGAAGTGGAATAGACAATAGAGATAATTAAGCCAACGGATTTCTAAGATATATTTTGTAAACCATGTTTGATTTTTTTTAATGGTAATCCATAATTTGTATTTAGTGATTCATTTGGGGAGTGCCGAAGACATGAATGCATGCTATGTGGAGTGTAACGACACAGCTGGTACACTAGTTGTCATTGAAAAATTTTCAGGGATGTAAGCGGCATGTTAAGAGTTTGGTTGATCATGATACTTGTGGTTTATTTTTTATTTTCTGATAAGAAATGATAAATTGCTTTCATTAGAATTTGAATGGAATGAAACTCAACACACCAATAAAAAGCAAACGTAATCTTTGAATTGGCGGTGATTGAACATTTTCTTTTAGTTGACACTTCTATGAAACCCTATGATGGTTTGTTAAGTTGTTTCATTAGAATTGAGTCATAATTTTCTCAAGATTATCTACTAGTAGATGTTTTAGGTGTTGATAGATTTTCTGGATCAAGAAACTTCTTAAAGATCTCTTGTACTGGATTAGCACCTAATTAAATACTCGTGCTACACTTTAACCTAAGGCCTGTTTTCATCATTATCTACTTGACTTTCATTGTATTTAATTTCCCTTATTCTAAAGAGCCAGTCCGACAGCGCCAGGCTAACCCATCACCATCCATCATCTTAGAGATTGACCCATTTTCAGCATCTCTAGGATGATGGATGGTGATGGGTTGACCTGGTGCGGGCCTGGCGTTGTCGGCCTGGCTCTCTAGCAAGGCTCATTTAATTTAGCAAGCAGATCATCTAATTATTGTTTATTAAATGTGAAGATGGGCTTGTAGGCTCAACCTATGAGTTAGGCTATGGATTGTTCTCGGAGAGATTGGAAGAAAGGCTAGTTTTGTGTATCTAGTCTAGTTAGGTAACGCCTTGTTTTTAGACATCTTTTACCTTCCATGGGCTTTAATCACCTTCCACCTTAAAATCTTGTACATACACTCAATTTGACGGGAAAAAAAAGGATGCAGCTCCAAAATCCTTTTATCCTCATTTAGAAGTTGATGCGTCCAAATTCGGTCTTTTAGATATTTGACCTGTAAAACAAGGTTAGATTGTCAAATACCACCTTTTTGGTAGCCAAAGGCACTCCGATGCTTAACTCAGAAAATCTGTAGGAGAAGACTAAATTTGGACAAAGATCAGTTAAACTATATACCTTTTGTCGAATGTTCATTTTACCTTATATAATATCCATCATTAATTCTCTACGTGACTCAAACATTTAGGGCGTGATGAGAGGAAACATTTTTTGCAACGATCTCCTTCTTCATGTAGGGCGTGATTTCTGCCATGACTTGTCTCCTTTGTAACGTCTTTATCTCTAGGGGAAGAGATCCATTGGGCATGGATTCAAGCCTTCAATTATGATATGTTATTAAGGGCCCTTTTGGGCTTTAATGATTGGACCTGCCTTTTCGGGCTTCTTTGGTCGGGTCTAAATGGAAGCACCTGGCCCTCGTGATACGGTCGTGATTCGAATCTCATTTGATTATCATCAGCTACTCCCCCTTAGTTAGTGGGCATGCTTTCATGGTCACTAACTCTATAGTGGCTGGATTTTTAATTCATTATTGCAGTTCATTTAATGCCATTAACAATTATCGATACGGTTGCTATTCTGATGTCTCATTCGCCTGTTCGTTTCAACGCAATTTTTGGAATTTAGTGCAACCATCATATCCCGCACATCTTCCCATTTGTACTCTTTTCATTGACCAACCCTATAATAAGGGGTAGGAGACTTGTGTTTCTTTTTTTACGCTATCTTCATTATCAGAGTTTGTTTTTTCTTTTTCTTCGTTTTCTTCTTTGCACAATTTCTTTCTCTTGGCTGCTAACAAGATGTTGAGTGGGGACGTACTTGACTCTCGCATGGCATTTTTCTCACCTAAGTAGACGACACAAGGGACTTTGGATAGTGTTCATCGACAGTTCTCACTGTCGTCTAATCTTGAGATTATCTTACTTAGGATTGATGACAGTCCTTGTCGTCCGATGTCTGACTACATTGAGTTGTATCCTGGCATGTTCAAGTTTGTTCTTCGATTTCCTGCTCCATAAATCTTTTGGTCGTATTTAGACTTTTTGGGCATTGCTCATGCTCAAATGGGCCCCAAAGGCTGGAGGGTAATGGTTGCAATCATGGTGAGAGCCATTCTATCTAGAATTCCTCTGGACGATAAGACTTTGCATGTCGTGGTGCGGTTTTCAGTAAGCAATAGTCATATTTGCTTTCTCTGTTCTCCTGGTTGTTTTGGGAAGCTTAGGGACGATTGCAGGGGTTGGGCGAATACCTGGTTTTATGCATCCATAGATTCTGGATACTTCAAGCTTCGCAATCGGCACATTATGCAGTCGTTCCAAGAGCACAAGAAGTGGAGGAAACTGTACTATATTGCAGAGGAGCAGACGATCCATGATCAGTTTTTCTCACTTCCTCGAGTCCCCATGGAAGCTTTCCTTGCCACGGATGTTGTCGAGCGTAGTGGCATGTACACTATGAATGAAGTGGAGCGTGCGACGTTTATTGAGGCTTGACCTGCTGGAGTTACTATTGCTCGTGCTAGCCATGTCATCATTTCTTATGAGGAGGAGGAACATGTTGCTCCTATTAGCATTGGTGATGCTAGCATTGATGGGAAAATGAGCTTTGTTAGGAGGGTACAGATCTCAATGCTCCTTCTGCTGCTAGTGGTGTTGTCTCGACCACTAGAAAATGGAAGCCCCCTAGGCCCGCCAGCTCGTCGAAGTAGTTGGCGATTGGTCCTACCCTTGTTCCTAAGGAAGCAGCTTGTTGGTTCTGTTCAGAGGTTACTCAGACTGCTCATCGTCCGAGATCATCTAGAAAGGATGATGAAGAAGAGGCTCATCTTGTTGCTTATGAGATTGAGGAGATAAATCAAACTTTGGAAAGGAGCAAGAAGGAGGTATCTAGTTCTTTGGAAGAGCATGAGAGGAGCCTCATCTCTACTTTCGGTGTGCTCGACTTTGCTAAGTGGTTGGATGATCCTCGTGATCAAGTGGCAGTTGTGGAGAGGAACATGGCGGGGCAGGCGTTGGTGCCTTCCCACGTTCTCCGTCAGTCTGATGAGTTGAAGGCATAGTATGCGGAACATGAGAAGGTAGCTGAGACTACTCGAGCTTCCTTGAAGGAAGTAGAGGTTGTCTGAGACGAGTTTACTGGGTTGACCTTGATATCTCGAAGACGAAGATGAACAAGCTTCGTGATCGGTTAGAGGTTGTTGAGAATGAGTTGTCCAATGATAAGGTTGGTCTCGACGAGGCAATGTGTTCTGTTGATGAGCATTCTTCCAGTCGCAAGGTCGCTGAGAAGCGAGTGGTGCATTTAACCACTGAACTTGCCACTGCTACTGCGAGGCTCACCACTGTTAAGGGACAACTTGTGTTGACTAAAAATGAGCTTACAGTAGTCACAGATAGATTGGGGGTTGCAGAAGCGGCGGACTGGAAGAGGTTCGTTGATAGTCGGATTTACCTCATCGACTTTATGGAATCAGAAAAGGGTTTCAATCTATCGAGATACCGTGGCTTGGCTGACCAAATCTTGGAAGACGAGATGATGAGGAATATATTCCGGATCCGCCGAGTGATCTGGTTGATGAAGAACAATCGTCTCCTCCTTTCAAACCTGTGCCTTCATTTGCTCCTATTGCTAAAGAGAAAGCTTCATTTCCTTCTGGAGACAAGACTCTACCTCCACCTCCTCCTGCTAACATCAATGTTCAACCTCCTCCGAGTGTCTCTGCGAGTGATGCCTTGAATACTTCGACAAACCCCTCTCCAATCAATATATCTTCTTCTTCGAATGTAACAAAATAGAAAATTAATGAGAATCTCATTTTGTCTATCTTGTATTCTTTTTGTTTCCTTGTCTTTTTCGTAATGATTGTTTTCTAATCTTGTAGTCATAGTCTGACTAATGCCAGAACTAACTGTGATATCTAGTCGTAGACTATAAATATGGTCTGACTTCGTTACTCTTACTTTATATATATCTCTTTGTCTAACTTGGTAGTTTATACTTGATTGATTTTCTGCCTTTGAACTTGCGTCTTGTTGTCTGAAACTTTTGATTCATCTTGACTTGTTAGATGTACTTCTGGCCTTAAATGGTGATCGAATCAAAGGATGTACGACTAAGTCTAACTTAGGTGTCTTGACTTCTTTAAGTACATATCGGGGTTCGACTTGTTGGTCGGGCCAGAAGATTTCTTGATTAAGTCTTACTTATATGTCCAAACTCTTTTAAACACACTTCGTGGTCCGACATGTTAGTCGAGCCAAAAGATTTCGAGTAAATTTGACTTATACGTCTAGTTTTTTTTACACACTTCGTGATCCGTCATGTTTAGTCAAGTTAATCTGACTTATACATCTAGTTTTTTTTAAACACAATTCATGGTCCGACATGTTTAGTCCCAAGTGAGTCTGACTTGTTCGTCCAGACTATTTTAAACGAACTTCATGGTCCGACATGTTTAGTCGGGCCAGAAAATTTACAAGTGAGTCTGACTTATTCGTCTAGACTCTTTTAAACACACTTCATGGTCCGACATGTTTAGTTGAGCCAAAGATTTACAAGTGAGTCTGACTTATTTGTCCAGACTCTTTTAGATAGACATCATGGTCCGACATGTTTAGTCGGGCCAAAAAATTTACGAGTGAGTCTAACTTATTTGTCTAGACTCTTTTAAACACACTTCGTAATCTGACTTGTTTAGTTCGGCCAGAAGATTTATGAGTGAGTCTGGCTTATTTGTCAAGACTCACTAAGTTCACCTCTTAGTTGATCAGACCAGAAGTTTTATGGGTTCGTCTGACTCCTTTTAAAGCTTGCTTCGTGATCCGACATTTTGGTCGGGCCATAAACTTTACGAGTTGATTCCTAATCTGGCTTTAATGTCCTGGCTGGATTATAGTTTGAACACGAGATGAAGGGTTCCTGGAATTTGGAAGTTTTATTGATAATACTTCTTCAAGTGTTCGACATTCCATGGTCGTGGTAATTGTTCACTCTTCTAGTCTTCCAACCAGTATGTTCGTAGTCTGTTGATTTTCACCATTTTGTATGGTCCTTCCCAGTTTGGATTCAGTTTACCCACGCCTGGTTCTTTTGGATTGAGTTGGATTTTTCTAAGCACCTAGTCACCGATGCTGAACGTAAGGGGCTTTACTTTTTATTGTAGTAACTCGCCATCCGTTGTTGGTAGGTTGTTGTTTTGATCGAGGCTTTTTCTCGTTTCTCATCGAGAAGGTTGAGTCTGACTCGTAATGCTTCATTGTTATCCTCTGTTCGGAACTCTTCGGTTTTGAATGTTGGCATGTCAATTTCTACAGGTACCATTGCCTCGGATCTGTATGCAAGGGCAAACAATGTTTCTTTAGTCATAGTTCTTTTTGTTGTTATGTAGACTCAGAGGATGCCTGGCAATTCAGACACCCACAATCATTTTAATGCTTCAAGCTTCTTTTTAATTTCTTCTAGGATTGTTTTGTTGGCCACCTCTACTTGTCCATTTGCTTGTGGGTGGGCGGGTGCTGAGAAGTGTTGTTCGATACTTAAGTTTTCGCACAATTTTTTGATTCTCTTGTCTTCGAATTGCTTTCTATTGTAGTGACAATTACTTTGGGGATTCCAAATCTGCATATTATGTCCTTTCAGAGAAAATTTTCAATTTAAGCTTCTCTGATTTTTGCCAACGGCTCTACTTCTACCCATTTAGTGAAGTAATCCACTACTACGAGGTGGAATTTCTTTCTATCGGACACTAGAAGTGGTCCCATGATATTCATTCCTCATTGCGCAAATGGCCACAGACTATTCAGTGGGATTAGGTTTGTTTGACCTGGCATGCGAGTGTATGGAGCGAATCCTTGACATTTGTCACAAATGCAAACGACTTCATTTGCATCCTTTTGAATTGTTGGCAAGTAGTATCCCAATGTTAAGGCTTTGTAGGCTAGTGTCCTTCCTCTTGGATGGCTCCCGTATATGTCAAAGTGAATTTCTCGTAGAACATAATCGACATCGCCAGTGAGAGGCATCTTAGCAGCAGTCCTATGGCAGATCTTCTGTAGAGTCTGTCGTTAATCAATTTGTACCATGCGGCTCTGTTTCGTAGCTTATGGGCCTCCATATTATTCGTTGGAATTATTCCCTTTTGTATGTACGTCAAGATTATAGTCATCCAATTGTTCTCCTGATCTGTTGTACAATTGCTCTCCTGATCTGTTGTACATGTCTCTCGTACTTGATTTTCCAGTATTGAGCTCTCATGTACTGTGACGAGTGGATTATCCATTTTTTCAGCTCGTGATGCCTCATTGGCCAATTTGTCAGCTCTATCATCTTCAAGTGATAGGCTTTCATCCAAGCATCTTTGACTTGGAATTTGCTGTTCAAATAGTTGACCACCAGTGTTGATTCCTCTTATTCCGAGGTGTTTGGCCAATTTTAATCTGGCTATCACTACTTCATACTCAGCTGCGTTTTTGAGTCTTTGAAACTGAATTTTATCGCCTTTCCAACTTTATGCCTTCCAAATTCTATAGGATTACTTCTGTTCCACTCCCCTTCTCGTTGGATGTTCTGTCGCAGTGTAGGATCCATTCATGAACAGTTTGTTCTGTATGTTCTTCTTGACTGCTATTTGGTCAATGTTCATCGACGCCCGTGGATTCAACAATGAAATATGTTTATGCTTGAGCTTTTATTGCAGTCTTAAGAGCACAACTGGTGTCGAACTGATCGAGCTCTATTGCCCACTTTACTATTCTTTCTGATAGTTCTAGTTTGTGCAGCACTGACCGAAGTGGTCGTTTGGTCATGATAGTGATGGGATGCGCTGGGAAGTTGGTCATAGATTTCTTGAAGATACGACCAGGGCGAGTGCTAGCTTCTCCAAATCCAGGTAGTTAACTTGTGCGTCCACAAATGTCTTGCTGACGTAATAGACTAGCTTCTGCATGCCCTTTTCCTTTCCTATCCGTGCTGAGCTGACTGCATGTTCGGACACTGATAGGTAAAAGTACATCGTTTCTCCTGTGTTTGGCTTTGATAGCAGTTCAGTACTTCCCATGTACACCTTTCGGCTTTGGAAAGCCTTTCCACATTCTTCACTCCACTTGAACGTTATGTTTCCTTTCAAATTTTTGAAGAAGGGAAGACATTTATCTGATGATTTGAAGATGAATTTGTTCAAGGTTGTTATTCTACCATTGAGGCTTTGCACGCCATTAATGTTGGTAGGCGACTGCATTTTGATGAGCGTTTTTATCTGTTTCGGATTAGCTTTGATTCCTCTCTGATTGACCATGTTGATGGACGTACATTTTTTTGGGTTCAGCTTCATTTTGTACTTCGAAGCTGGGAAAAGGCTTGCTCGAGGTATTTGATGTGGTCGTTTTTACGTAGGCTCTTGACTAATATATCATCAATGTACACTTCCATGGTCTTGCTTATCTGATATTTGAACATCTTGTTCACAAGACGTTGGCACGTGGCTCCCGCATTCTTTAGTCCGAATGGCATCACTTGGTAGCAGTACCACCTCTTTATGTTATGAAAGATGTTTTCTCCTGGTCGGGTAGGTGCATTTGTATCTGGTTGTAGCCAGAGTATGTGTCCATGAATCTTAAGAGTTTGTGTCCGACAGTGGCGTCTACTATCTGATCTATTCGTGGAAATAAGAAACTTTCTTTCGGGCACACCTTATTTAGATCTGTGTAGCCTACACACACCCGCCATTTACCATTCTTTTTCTGGACCAAAACCGTGTTGGCCAGCCAGTCCGCGTAGTGAGATTCCTTGATCATCCATGTATTTATTAAATGATGCACATCTTCGCTTATTGCTTGGTTGCGCTCTAGGGTAACTGGTCTTATTTTCTATCGGACTAGCTTCTAATCTGGGTTGACTTGCAACGAATGATGACGAAGGATCAATGCCTATCATGTCTTTCATTCCAGGTGAAGACGTCCTAGTTGTCTTTAAACAGTTGGATCAGCTGCTTAGTTCTGGTGAACTTTGTGCTAATTTAGACTGTTTTTCTTCCCTCCTCCCCGTCCAGATGGACTATGTTGTTTCGATTGTCAGTGTTTGGTCGGCCTCTCGGACTAATTCAAGCTGCACTATCCTCTGATAGACCATGATTCATTTGCGATTAATCGGGTAGCTACAACGACTCCTTTGGTCATGACATTGATTGTTATCTATTCGGGGTCTTCATTGTTGCATAGTGGCATTCATGTGCAGCTGGCTGATCTCCTTTGATGACCCCAACATCGTCATCAGTGTGGTACTTCAGACATTGATGCATGGTAGAGGACACTACACCCATCTCGTGTAGCCAAGGACTTCCGAAAAACATGTTGCATGCGGATGGTGCATTAACATTAAGGAAGTCTGTTAATTGGACTCATTGTGATCTAGCTCTCCTGTCTCGACTGGTAATCAAATCATTCCAAGTGGGTGGCAATGTTCTTCAGTGAAACCTACCATCAACTGGTCGTTAGGTGTAAGCATATCTTCACTGAACTGCATCTGTGAAATGTTGTTAAGTCCAAAAGGTTGGTCAAGTTACCCGTGTCGATTAGTACTCTATTGATCTCCCTAGCTATCAATAGTGAAATCACCATGGCGTCATTATGAGGGAAATGAACTCCTTGTGCATCATTTTCGAAAAAAGTCAGAGTTCGTTGATTTGTTCTGGCATATTGAATGAAAGGTTCTGGCTATCGAATCCTTGTCCGTAAATCCCGAATTGATCATTTTCGTGATCGGTTAAACCGTTCCCTCTTTCCAGCTACAGTGTGGAAAACATTTATCAGTTTTCTGGATTGTTCATTAAACTTCGTGTTAGTGTCCGCTTTCTCTTTCCCTTTGGACTGCTTGTCCTTCAATCCAACAAATTCATCGAGTCCTCCTCTCCGGATCTAGTATTCGATTGCATCTTTCAAGTTGTAGCAATCCTCCTTGTCATGTTCTTGATCCTTGTTGAAAGAACAATACTTGCCTTTATCCTGTCTGGTCGGATCTCCCCTTACTTCGAGAGGCCATTTGATGTCCTCCCACTTTGCCATGGACTTCAAGACATTTGCTCGACTTGTCTTTAAACCCGTGAATGGTTTATACGTCATGTTGACCGTTCATGTCTGGTTCTTTTGAATTGCAGCTTTCCGGGTTCTTGCTTGCTAAATTCGAACCTGCCATTGGTCTGATGCCTTTTCGACTGACAATTTTTCTCCCGATGCATGTCATCTCTCCTCTCCCGATTTGTTGGGAAGGATCTTTTCTTAGATTCGTTCTTCTTCTTGGCGGCCAACATCTCCTCAAGGGTGATGTACTTTTGATCAGTCTTCAATAAGGCCACCATGTTTCTCGAAGGATCAGATTCAAAAAGTTGTAAAACGTCCCTCTTTTAATTTGGAAGTGAAAGTGGTTATGGCCGTGTCATCACTACATCCATCGATCATGGTTAACTCGTCAGTAAAATGAGTAACGTACTCCCTGATAGTTTCTTCGGGCTTTTGCTTGATGTGGAGTAAGTATTGTGGGCATTTTTTGGTCCGCTGACTACCAATGAACCTTGTGATGAAAGTCATGGCTAATTCTTGGAAAGAGTCTATCGACCTGGGTGGAAGACTATTGAACCAACTTATTGTTGTGGATGTGAGGATGGTCGGAACGATTCGACACTAAATGGACTCTGTGTTATCTTTCAGCTCCATCATGTGGTGGAAATCTCATAGGTGGTTTATCGGATCGGTAGTACCATCATAAGTTTTAAACTTTGGTGGAGTGAACTTTTTGGCAGAAGGGTTTTCATGAGTGCATCAGAGAATAGCGATCTGGCCAACTCTTAAAACACATTGGGATCGGTAACTCCAATCTTTATTGGAAATTGTGGAAGAATTCCATCACTCTGGGAGCCATCTCCCTGTGGTTTACTGCTTCAAAGTTTGTTCGTCAAAATTTGGTAGGAACTTCGTGGTTCTCTCAAATGTGATTAGCGGAATTTTGTTGAAGTGGCGTTTGGACGTGCTCGATAGGTGCAACACACTCCTGTGTGAGTTTGTCAACCACTTTGACCAGATAATTTATCTGGACCAAAAGTTGGTCCACATAGGGATCTGTCATTGTACCGCCAGACGTCTTGGGCCACCATTCCATGTCATGATATTGTATTACCTGGCATGGTTGGCTCTGTTGGTGTTGGATTTGGGGCATGCCTTATTGGTAATTCAGTTTCACTAGTGGAAGGATTATTTTGAGTCGGGTTGAGAGTTTGTAGTATGTTCTTTTGCTCTAAATCTTTTTGTTGCTGATTAGGGCTAAGGAAATTACCAACAAAAGATTCTCTTTTAAAAAGGGAAATTGTCGTTCCCCACGGACGACGTCAAACTGATGCGTCTAAATTCAGTCTCCTCGAAATATGACCTGCAAAACAAGGTTAGATTGCCAAATACCACATTTTTGGTGGCCGAATGCACTCCGATGCTTAAGTCAAATAATTTGTGGAAAAGACTAAATTTGGACAAAGTATAGTTTAGTTAAACTTGCATACCTTTTGTCGAATGTTCCATTTACCTTATATAATGCCCGTCATTAATTCTCTGCATGACTTAAGCATATATGGCGTGATGAGGGAAGACGTTATTTGCAACGGTCTTCTCCTTCATTGAGGTACGTCCTTGGGGGTGATTCCCGCCACGACTTGCCTCCTTTGTAATTTCTATTTTTTCTAGGGGAAGAGATCCATCGGCCCTAGATTCAGACATTTAATTATGATATGTTATTAAGGGCCTTTTTACGCTTTAATGATTGGACCTGCCTTTTCGAGCTTTTTGCGTCGGGCCTAAACTGAATCACCTAGTCCTCGTGATACAATCGTGATTCGAGTCTCATTTGATGTATCATCAGAAGTCATGGATGTGAACAAGTTTTTCTTGCCTTCCGACCTTGATCCTACTACCATTACCCACTCATGTTTCTAGTCGCATCAATGTTATTACTTTTCTCATGTTATCCATTTCTTCGCTCTTATTTCCTCATTTTTATCTTCTTTTATTATTTTATGTCATAAAATACCAATGTAGTCAAAGTTATCCAAAGCCAAAATACAAGCCAAGCCATGACATCTCACTTTGCCTTGGTTAAAGCGAGACTATTACCCTGAAGCCACGAAAAGCCATTGCTTTTAGCATTTTTTTTGTTGAAGCGTGAAACCACCAAAGCCATGGTTTCATTAAACAAAAGCGTTTTTTTGTCTTTCTTTTTTTTCTCGTATTTTTTTTCTTTTTTCTTCTCTTTTTAGAGCTTCACGGCTGAATCAAAGAGCTTTAATAGAGCAACAATTGGAGATCATGCTCGATGTGTGAATCTTCTTGTTTTCTCTCCCTCTCTCTCGATTTAGTAGAGCTTCAAGAGAGTAGCAGTTTCACTTCTTCCCTCTCCTCTCATCTCCTTCCTTTTTTCCTCAATTGTTGAATCAAATTCTCTCTGTTTCTTAACTTACCCCTTTGTTATTCTCTTCACAGAGCTCAAAGGCAGATTTTCAAAGGAGACCACACTCATACAGGTTTTGCACTTGCACCTTCCGACAATTTTCTAATGGATGTCACTGAAATTTTCACCATCATGACCTTAAAAAATGAACTCACATCATTGAGTACCACCGCCACCACTAGCCAATTTCGCAGCGTGGGAGGAGCCCCAATTCAGTCTTCTTCCATGGCGATCCCGGAGGTCATTATTGAGCTTCAAGACCCATACTACAGAGAAAACGCTCCCAGATGCCTCAATAATTATCTTTTTGAGGTATATTACTTTGTTCTTTCATTTGAAATTTCTTGATTTCATATAATTTAGGTTTTATTGCTATCAGCTTGAAATTTTGGGATATGGGGTTTGCCCATTTTTTGATATTTTTGCTCATTTTGTTGTCTAGGTATCTCAGTTTTATCTATTATCTTAATTTCAGGTTTTGAGAAATATGGTTTCGTCTCATTGTTGAGGTTTGGCTTTGTTGCTTGGTATCTTAGTTTAATTTTGCTGGATTTGATTTGAGGCTTCGGGCGTGTAACTTGATTGGTTTCTTGTATTCTCTCTTCAGTCTTCACTCTTCAGAGCTTCATGATAATAAATCAGAGAGCAGCAGTTGGAGCCTTGGAGGTATGTATGAACCTCTTATTCTTCCCTTATTCTTCTTCTTGTTTCCTTCTTGTTCTCTTCTTCTATGCCCCTGTATTGTTCTTGAGATTTTTTTCTACAAACTAGATTTTATATGAGATGGAGGAAAAAGAACTTGAGAAAATACGAACACTTATATTGACATGAGCTAACACCTCTAAATCTAGTAGAAAGTAGGGGTGGGCACGGGACGGGATAAACCTCATCCCTATCCCATCCCATTCATTCGTGATCAGGACGCATCAGCAGGCAATAACATAAATGTGAATAAAAATGTTGGAACTACTATATTTTTTTCATTGTTGATCTAGTGATTGAAACCATCATGAATGGTTTCTTTTGACATGTGTTTATAAGGAAGAGTATCTTGCCTTTGAACAGCTAGTGAGGTTGGCAAACTTAGAAGATGAGCTTTGGCTTAATAGAAAAATAAAAGCGTGATGAAAACTGAGCTATGTAGTTTATTCTCTCTTGTCATTGTTACTCAGTCACTCACTCTATCTCACTCTGTCTCAATCACTGATACAAAATACAAATACTGGCAGCACATAATTTAATCATGAGATTGTACTCATAATTACAACCAAAAACATAACTTTCCTTAAATTACAGTTGATTATACTCACACTCTGTGACGAATTATATTCCTTGAATTCAAATGCAAACATACACTACCTCATGTATTTGGAATACTATGTAATCCTAACAATTATATGCATTAATCATAATATTGTAACAGTTGAAACCACAATGAAGTCCAGAATATTCATCCATCTCCTATGATTTGTCTGTGTGGTAGTTTTCTTTTATTGCCACCATCATCACCTATAATATTCAATGGTCCTTGATATTTGCAATGGATCCAATGCTGCATGGCTTTAGGTTGCATCAATGGGTATGGGTCATCTTACACAATATGAATTTCCCAACTAAACGGGACGGGACGAGATGGACGAGATTGAAAATCTCCATCGCGATCCCATCCCACTCTAGATCGGGACGGGATGGGATCGGGATGAGTTTGATCAATTCCAAAAAGACCCAAAAAAATTGGGATGGGACGGGATCGGGATCGGGATCGCAGGATGGGATGCCCACCCTAGTAGAAAACATAATACATATGTTTAGAAGCTTAGATACAAGCAAAATGCATATATTTACATTTTTATAATATTAAAATCTTTTTTAGGGTCACTTAACTTGCGTAAAGACATCGATTCACGCTTTGACTACCTTGGTAAATACTTAGGTCGGTGTTAATCATGAAGATAATAATATATCAAAATACATGATAAAAATTCAACTCGAAGTACAACCACAACTATTGTATCTAGGGTGAAGGTGGTGAAGCCCCCAGAACCACCTCACATCGTGCACACAAGATTGCTTGGCAACGAACATGTCTCAAGAAACAATATTGTCCCCAACTTAGACACTTGCCATGCCTGGTGTGGGCACTCTTGAGGAGCTCTATCATGTCCAGAGGAGGCTCCAATGTGAGGTCTTCGTAGAGACTTCCCTCCTTGAGGCCCATAGTGAAGGTTGTTATGGTTGTGTCGTCGTTGCATCCGTCAATGAGAGTCAGCTCGTTGTTGAAGCACGTGACATACTCTCTGAGTGTCTCATTGGACTTCTGCTTTAGAGAGAGTATGTAATGTGGGCCTTTTCGAAAACGCTGGCTCCCAACGAGACGTGTCAGGAATTCTTTTGCCAACATCTTGAAGGAGTCAATCAATCTTGGCGAAAGACTGTGGAACCACGTTAGTGCTGACTTCTTCAGGCTACTGGGAAAGTTTTGAACATCACCGACTCGGATCCTTCTTTGAGAGCCATTACGTGCTAGTAATTGCGCATGGTCGAATGGCTCAGTGGTTCCGTCGTAGAAGTCAAGATTGGAACATCACAGCTTTGGCGATCTGTTGTATTTGAGATGACATCATATCTATTCTGGGTCTGTCGTTGCTGCTGTCGGTGCGAGGGCGTTAGTCTGTTATCCACGCATGATTGGAACCACTTGGGGTGGATCAGTGTTGGGCTAACGCTGGGCCCGTAATTCCTTGTTCTCCGTTGAGCGTTTGACGTGTCCCCTTGTTATTCGTTGTTGCGTGATCTAGTGGTCACCATCTCTCTAGGTTTTGAAGGGAGATGGTGCTAGTGAAAAGTTATGAACTTTGTCGTCCCCACGGACGGCGCCAAACTGATGCAGTCGTTTCCGCTCCTTGCTTTGACCTGGTCTTGTTGATCCTCTGACCTGCACATTTAACACACGTGAGCCAGGGACCACCGTTGTGGTGGCCGATGGTACTCCGATCCTAAAGTTAGACATGGATCTGAGGAAGGTGTAATGCTGTAAACATGGAATTTGTAGCGTACCTTAGCTTACCAACCTCATGTCTTATTTATAGTGCATGAGTCATGGTTCTACCTGGCCATCAAAGGCGTAGTTTAGGAAGGAAATATCTAATTAGGAGTCGTGTTGTAGGAGGGAAGTTCCCGTTAGCCCTGTGCTTCTAGATACGCGGGAGATAGTTACCAATCCAAGAGCAATCTATAGAAGGAAGTTTCCCTGCATGGAATGTACTATGGTATTTCCTTCCTAGTTTGAAGTAGAGAGCCACTGTAATTGTCTGTATGAAGCTGATCCTCGAGATACTTGCCTTAGCAGGACTTACGGGTATTGATGATAGTTATGAGCTGTGTGGGCCTAGCATGCTGTAAGAGTTCGGGTTCGTCTGGCGGACTGCGAGCTTGGAACCACTTGGGTTGGATTAGTGTTGGGCTGACGTTGGGCCCGTAATTCCTCAAGATCATTATGACACGTGTATGGCTCATGGATGTGACCATTTTTGTGTATCATCAATAATAAAGCCCCAACCAATCCAAGGGATCGACCAAACATTGGACAACCAGAAGAAGAAACAACAATGGTCTACTTGGGTGATGGAGAAGACAAAACAGTTCGACACCAAATGCATCCAGAACTAGCCATGAAGCTGGTTCAAACTTTGAAGGATAATCAGGAAGTTTTCGTCTGGCCGATGAAAGATATGGCGGGAATAGACTCATCTGTTATCACTCACAAATTGCAAGTCAATCCAGACAAAAGCCGATCCGACAAAAGAGAAGACACGTAGCCTCTGGTCGCAATCAGGCAATAAATGAGGAAGTACACCGTCTGATAAAAGCAGGAATGATCAGAGAATATCACTACCTTGACTGGCTAGCTAACACGGTGTTGGTGTAGAAGAAAAATGGCAATTGGAGAGCATGTCTGGATTACACTGATTTGAACAAAGCATGCATGAAAGATAGTTTCTCACTCTCGCACATAGACCAGATAGTGCATGCCACTGCCGAACATGAACTGCTAAGTTTCATGGATGCGTATTCCAGGTACAATCAGATACAGATGTACCCCCGACCAAGTAAATACGTCTTTAGACACGTACTGCTATCAGGTGATGTCATTCGGACTTAAGAACGCAGAAACTACGTACCAACGGCTGGTCAATAGTATTTTCAAAGACCATAGAGGTGTACATCAATGACATGCTGGTCAAAAGCTCACGTAGAATAGACCACATCAAAGACCTCGAACAGGCCTTCTCACAGCTCCAGATGTACAAAATGAAGTTGAACCCGGAGAAATGTACATTTGGAGTAGAGTCAAGGAAGTTCCTTGGATATATGGTCAATCAAAGAGGAATCGAAGCTGATACAAACATGCACTTCTCAAAATGCAGTCACCAACGAACATAAAGGGCGTACAAAGTCTTAAACAACATAATAACAGTTTTGAACAGATTCATTTCTAAGTCTTCGGATAAATGTTACCTTTCTTCAAGATCTTGAAAGGAAACAAGACATTCAAATGGAACGAAGAGTGCAAAAAAGCTTTTCAAAGTTTGAAGGTATACATGGGTTGTACAAAACTATTATCAAAACCAAGCACGGGGAAAACATTGTACCTATACTTATCCATATCCGACCACGTGGTGAGTTCGACACTAATACGGGAAGAAAAAGGCGCATTAAAACTAGTATATTACATCAGCAAAATGCTCGTAAATGAAGAGAACAAACTTCCAAACCCATCCGATCATTGTCATGACTGAGCAACCACTTCGTTCGGTACTACACAAACTTGAGCTATCCGAAAGAATGGTGAAATGAGCAATAGAACTTGGGCAGTTCGACATCAACTATGCCCCCAGAACCGCAATAAAAACTCAAGCATTGGTGAATTTTATTGCTAAATTCACTGGCAGCAGCGACCACCAGCAGGAAAGCAACCATGAAAAAGAACAAACCAAACAAATCACTCACGAATGGATCCTCTGTTGTGACGGAGCATCCAACAAGGCGGGGAGCAGAGCCAGAATGATCCTATACAAATCGAAAGGTGTAACGTTAGAAGAGATAATAAAATTCAATTTCAAAGCCTTGAACAACGAAGTCGAATACAAAGCAGTGATAGTCGGGCTACAATTACCAAAACACTTGGGAATAAAAGAGACTAGTGTCTTCACTTACTCCAAATTGATGGTCAATCAACTGAACGATGAATTCCAAGTGAAAGATGCTCAAATGAAAGCTTACCGTCAAAAGACAGTTGAGCTAGTAGAAGGTTTCCAAACCGCAACTATTCGGCAGTGTGCAAGGGCAAAGAAAAAAAGAGCTGACGAATTAGTGAATGAAGCATCATGACCTAAAAAATGAGAATCTACTTGTCACCTAGCAGGAAAGTTCTATACTGAAAAATCAAATATAAGAGGCATGCGGATGGCAATTGGATGACCCCAATTCTAGCCTATATAACGAACAAGGAACTTCCAACGGATAAGATGGAGGCTCGAAAACTGCGAAACCGAGCAACACGATACACAATAACAAGTTCTACAGAAAATCCACAACCAGTCGCATGGGAAATCCACAACCAGCGGCGCGATACACAATAACAACCCCAATTCTGTTAAAATGCCTCTCACCCAATGAGGGCAAAAAGGTCAAAGAGTTGTGTGAAAATCTGAACATCCAACAACACTTCTCAGCACCCGCCCATCCACAGGAAAATGGGCAAGTCGAGGTCTTAGAAGTAATCAAAATGATGCTCGAAACATAAAAGGGATTATGGACAGCTGAACTGCCTAGCATCCTTTGGGCTTACAGAACAACGAAAAGAACTCCAACAAAAGATATTCCTTTCGCCCTTGCATACGGATCTGAAGCGATGATACCTGTAGAAATTGGCATGCCAACTTTTAGGATCGAGGAATTTCGTGCAGAGGACAATGACAAAGCACTAAGAGTCGAACTAGACCTCCTCGAGGAAAAGCAAGAAACAACTTCTATCAAAGAGGCAACCTACCAACATCGTATGGCCAGCTACTAGAACAAAAAAGTAAAGCCTCGTACTTTCTATATCGGCAACTGGGTACTCCGAAAAATCCATCTCAACACAAAAGAACCTGACGCGGCAAACAAAATTCAAATTGAGAAGGGTCGTACAAAGTAATAAAAATCAATAAACCAAGGACATACTGGTTGGAAAGTACGAAGGGGAGACAACTACCACGACCATGGAATGTAGAGCACTTAAAAAAATACTATCAATAAACTCCTTTATACCCCCATTTTGCGTTCAAACAATAAAAGTCTAGTCGGGACAAAAAAGTTAGATTAAAAGTTTTAACTTGAAAAAGAACAAAGGGCGATCAAAGTATCGAGCTACGAGTAAAACCTAGATACATGCATTAGGACAAATAAGTCAGGCATGAACATAAAGCTTATGGTCTTATCAACCATGAAATAATAAAGTACCATGACATACGAGCCAAACTTTTTCATGTTGACTATAACATGCGACATCAAAATCCAGATAAAAAAAGACTGATTTCATAAGAAATTTCTACATGACTAATACGTCGAACATCAAGTCGAACATCATGAGAAATTTCTACATGACTAAGAAATTATAAAAACTCGGACGAACAAGTCGAGATCATACCAGGAATGTCGAAAGCAAAAAACTAAGTCTAACAAGTTAGATGGGAAGACATATTGTGTACAAATAAAAAAAAATTCTCATTGATATTTCAGAAAAGATTACATGAAGTATTCAAGAAGTGACATTTATGTCAGCAATGATGTCACTCGATGGCACAGACTTGGGCGGGTGAAAAGACGATTGTTCCTCAACAACATGGTCACTTGGCGGATTTGGAACAGATTCCCCTTCATTTTTGAGTACTTTCTAAGCGTAGCAACAATACTCAGATAAATCTAAACCTCGCGACTCGATAAAGTCCAGGAAGTCGTGGCGACCATCGACTATTCTCTTCCAATCCGCTGCCTCCACATCCTTTAACCTATCGGTGACCGACAAAAGCTCATCCCGAGTCGAAACGAGTTCACTATCAATTGTGGCAAGCCTGGCAGAAGCTGCCGACTTGGCAGTAACAAACTCGGAGTTCAGTTGGGCAATTCGTGCCACAGAAGCCCTCAGATCAGCAGAGTACTATGTAGCAGAACGCTTGGTCTCGTCATGCTTAGCTACCAGATCAGACAACTCCTTTTCAGCAGTACTCAGCTGAGAACACAACTTTTTTCTAACTCCACTTCGGAAGTCTCGAGATCAGAAGCAAACTTGTCCCGAACGCCCTTGACTTCCTTCAGCGAAGTCCGCACAACCTCAACAACCTTTGCATACTCCGTGCATTGTGCTTTTAGCGAATTAAATTCACAAAGAACATGAGAAAGAACCAAAGCCTACCCTGCCAGCTTTCGTTCAACAAGTGCCACATGATCATGAGCAACCCTATAATCCAACCCCATCACGACAGCATAAGTGAGATGACTCATTCCTTCCATGAGATGCTTAAGACCTTCATTGAGATGGTTGCGTAGCAGACACACAGGCATGGGAGTCCTACTAGCCAACCACCCATGACAACCAACAATGAGATTACGGGCACTATCTTGCATATCAATTTCAGAAGGCTAGTAGAATTTCTTGGGAAGAATATGGGATAGCGGGCAATCTGGAGACTGCCGCAACAGTGGAGGACATAAGGGGCTTAGAGCCCTGACCTGGACCATCAAGTTGATATTCCAACAAAGGATCAAGCTCGAAGTCATCCAAAGTCTTTGTGCTTTTAGGATTCTTAGACAACTCAACACCAAGCTGAAACATCTTGTTGTCGATGATACGAGAATCATCAACTGATAGATTGACAGAACCAAACAAGCTGTATGAAGAGAAAAAAACTCTTCTCACAAGTGTCCAAAAAACGAGAAACCTCCTTTTTGCTCATCTCGAGAGCTTGATCCATCTCCTCAGCTTCCCGAGCAACATGATCACCAATATCACGACCATCCTTCCTAGAAGATATCGAAAGAGCTAGTAGAACCACGAATCGAGGTAGCAAGTTTCTTCCTCTTTGAGACACGACAATAACTAATCACCAGCAACTTTGAGGGACTAGGAGGCCTCGATACTTTCCTCTTCCTGATGCCCAAGCCAACATTACTAGAATCTCTGGTGACAACAGGAGCAACACGACCCACATACTCCGTAACGGAGATTGCATCCCAGCTTATTAAACCGGTCACAAAGCTCTTGTTCTTCCAATGACAATGATTGTTTGATCCTCTTTGGCTATCGGAACGACCGCAAAATTTGGTGATTATGCAACTTAAAATAGTCAGAAGCAATTGATGCGTAAAACCAGGGCCTCGACCAGCCCCCATACTCTTCCAGCAAATTCTTAAAGCAAGATGGATGACGAAGATAACAAGTACGATTAGCGTTTACTCCGAGCCCCACCAAGGAGTGCGAAATCCCGACATTCATAGGAACCGTAGATAAAGCAACCCTCGCCAAGGTCACGATCAACACCCTCCAACCATTCAGAACCATCTGAATCTAGGTATTCCCAAACGATCTCAGGAGCTGGAAGCTTAAAACCGGAGTGAAACATGCCAGGTTACAAAACGATATATTCAGTATTTGGATGATAAGGACCATCGCCCTCTTCAGAAAGGATGATCTCGAGATCAGCTGGCAGAGAATAGTCATGATGAATGCTATCCAAAGTCGTCCGCGTCGCTCGCTTAGGTAAGTAGCAAGCTTCACAAGCATCAAACACGTCGCCGTTCAAAACCTTGGATATTGACATCGTTATGAGATGAAAACAAAAGAAGAAGAAATCAACAACTGGGAACGTACAAGAAAAGATATTGTATCAACTTCCTCCTTTTATAAAAATAAAAGACCCACTCATGGAAAAATGTATGAGATATGACGGCCGTGCGAAATTCCAAAAACACGCCGCAACGAACAGTCGGACGAGACAGAAGCACTAACAGTTGGTAATTGCATTAAATGCGCCGTGACGGTGGAATCGAAAATCCAACCGTCATACTGTTAGTGGCCACGTGAACATGGCCACTAACTAAGGGGGAGCAACTGATGATACATCAAATAAGACGTACATATGGCTGTACACGTGGCAAAGATCGTCCATCATGAGGATCAAATCTCTCAAGACTTGCCAAATTCATAAAGGCCAAAGAAGACGAATTCAATCATGGAAGACCAAAAATGGTCCGTCAGAATAAATCATAATCAGATGCCCAAAATTAGGCCCGATAAAGTTCTACATTAAGGGAGAGGAACGTTACATAGTAAAAGAGCTGTGGAGATAGTCACGCCTCCACGAACATGTTTTCATAAAGAAGGAGACTGTTATAGAAAATGTTTCCCCTCGTTGCGTCTCACATGTTTAAGTCACGTAGGGAATAAACTGCAACAATTAAAACAGGTAAAAAGAACGTTTGACAAAGGTATGCAATTTTAACTAAGTTATGTCCAATTTTATCTCCATCTCCAACTGAATTACTGACTTAAGCATCGGAGTGCCTTCGACCACAAAAAAGGTGGTATTTGGCAATCTAACATTTGTTTTATAAGTTTTACTTACTAGAGACTGGATTTTGGATGCATCACTTTTCATTTAAAATAAAATGATACAATTGTAAAAAATGAGGCATGGAGATTTAGATTTTCGAAATGGAGATTTACAGTTTACCCGACCTCATGGGTTTGGTTGAATGCATAGATGAACTCCCACAATAACAATCGAACAGAAAGAAGAAAAAAATATCACCATGTAGCAAATCCATCTTGTCCTCCTAGTTCGACACAAATGACACAAAAAATGCCCTAATTTTGTATCGCACAGTGAGAGTAGAGGGAAAAAACAGAGAGTAAAGAGAGAATGATGGTTGGAAAAGGGTGTGAAGATTCAAATTTGGGGAAAGAAATAAGACCATTTCATGAGAGAATGAAAAAAAAAAGATTTTGAAAGGGTTAAAATTTATATTGGTGATATCGTTTAGCATGTGATAATATTCTTCAGAAAGGTGATGTTGTCCACTCTTGGCAGAGTCAATAATGTCATTTAGTCACTCCTTTAAGATAAGGCATTGGAGAGGAATCCTACCACGGGCATCATCAATTCTCATAACGCATGGATACTCCCCTTGGGATGCCCCACATTATTATTTATCCCATTTAACAATTCCAAAAGCAGATAATAACAAATACAAGCAACACCAGCTCATCACAACCTTGATCAGAAACTAATAAAAAAATTAAAACACATTTTAAACTCAGTTTTAAAAGACTTTAAACAAGACCTTGCATTGACAGAGCCCACACGAATGATTAACGTCTTCCTTGCCGCATTCTCCTCACTTCCCACGTGTCAGATCGTACGGTCCTGATCTCCCCGAACCTTTTACCTCAATTTAGTATTCCCACCACCTACACAAAATCTCTTAACCTCCCAGAAACATACGCAGTTACTCAACCGCGTCTCGCCACGTAGCCCTAATCCTTTTCTTACCTCAACATCTACCATTTGATACTCTCCACGTGTTTCCCCAAACCAACCTGCTAACGCCAGTTGGTGTAGGGTTTCGAATCGGTGCAGCCGGTAAACCCGATTCCCGCTATAATAGAGAGCAAGTGACGTGTGTCGTCAGACAACTACGCGGCGATGGCGGTTCCGAAGAAAGCGAGTTGAAACGCTTTGCCTTTGTCCAGCTCGGTATTTATTTATTTATTTATTTATTTATTTATTTGTTTTCTATTTTGACTCTCTCTCGACTGGTTTCTTGATTTTTTTTTTATTATATATATATATATATATTTTATTTCCCTTCTTAGAGAGAGGGAGAAAGATTACTTATCAAAATCCCTTCTTCTTCTTCTTCTTCATGAGTTGGCTCGCTCAATAGTGCTTCTTCGATCTGGTTTCTTGGCTAGGGTTTTTGTTTCAGTTCTTTCGCTCTTCTTCAATTACTGTTGCTTTAGCTCGATTGGCTTCGATTCTTGGCTTTTGAGCTTGATTTTTCAGGTCAGTTCGGTAGACTTAGTAACAGTTGAGTCATTTATTGTTTAATTCATTTAAAAATTTTGGTTTTTGTGGTGGAAGTATCTGATAATAATATCGAAAAGTCAGGGCTTTTGCTGTTACAAAGTTAAATCCTTGGTAGAGTTTTTTTTTTTTTTTTTGTAACTCTCTTGTGATCTCGAAGTTATGATAGGTAGAGCTGTACTTGAAATTATGGATTTTGTTTCGCTTTCTCTTTTGGGGGTTTGTTGAAGTTATGGACATCATTGGTGAAAAACAGTGTAGATTTAGTACTTCTTTGTTGATTTTTTAGAGTTTTATCTGGTGAGTGGTTTTGATGTCGGTGTTGTAGAAGATGTCAAGCGTGATTCTTTTGTTGTTGTTTCCTTTTTTCAGTTCAATTTCGAGTGAATAGTAGAGGGTTTATTTATTAAATTTTTTGTTGATGGAAGGGATAATATAATTAGGGTTTTGATGAATTATATATGGATAAGTTATTGCTTACGTTTGTTTAGTGTTTAGTTTGTTGGATCTATTTGTGAGAAGAAAGATAGATCCTGACAGAAGCTTTTTTCTCCTTTTACTGAACTCAACAGATTCTCACACTTTGAAAGATTGTGTTTAATTTGGGGCTAGAGTTTTCCTATTTCGACATTCATGATTCGACGACTTTGTTGTATTGGTCTTGGATCTATTTGTTCTGCTGTCTGATTTGAAGGGAAGTCTTTCTTGTTTTTTTTTTTTTTTTTTTTTTTAAAGAAGGGGGTTTCAGGAGTGGCTCTGGATAGCTACTTGGATTCCAGCCACCAGTCGGCGGTGCCACAAGTGGCACCGTCTCGGGTGGCTGGCGGTGCACCACAATCCTCCTCAAGCTCAGGTATCTTGTTTCAAGGAGATGGTCAGTCACAAGTACAGCTGAGCTCTCACTTGAGTTCATCATTTGGAAATTCCTCAAATTCTGTTACGAGGACGGGGTGTTCAAATTTTGGGCCAGTTTCTGGGGATATGAACCGGACAGTTTTGAACAGTACTGCAAATTCTGGTCCAAGCGTGGGGGCAAGTTCATTGGTTACGGACGCTAACTCGGCACTTTCAGGGGGTCCTCACTTGCAGAGAAGTGCAAGTATCAACACAGAGTCTTACGTGCGGTTACCAGCATCTCCAATGTCGTTTACTTCTAATAATATAACCATTTCGGGTTCATCAGTTATTGACGGATCATCTATAGTGCAGCAGAGATCTCATCAAGCCAATAGCCCTCAGCAAATGCAACAGAGGCAGCAAGGGACTTCTGCTACATCTCAGCCAACATCACGAACAGGCCATATTCCTCTGTCCAGCTCCTTAAGTCAGGAGGCAAGCTATTTATCAGAGATGCAGAAGAAACCTAGACTAGACATCAGGCAAGAAGATGTTTTGCAGCATCAGGTTATCCAACAGTTGCTCCATAGATCAGACTCTGGTCAATTACAGGGACACAATCCGCAAATGCAAGCCTTAATTCAACAGCAGAGACTCCTACAACGACATCAACAGCCGCAACATTTCATGCAAACTTTGCCACCAATGCAACGGGCCCAGTTGCAACATCAATTGCAGCAGCAGCAACAACAGCAACAGCTGAGACAGCAAGTGCAGCAACAGGGAATTCAACCGGCATCTGCAGTAAAGCAATCCTATCAGAATGGTGTATGTGCTCGGCGGTTGATGCAGTATTTATATCATCAACGTCATCGTCCTTCTGTAAGCTACTGTTTCATTCACTATTTATAGCCTGTGTGATAGATTTATGCCTTTTCTTTTTTTAAGTCTGTTCAGAAACGTTTTATTGATTTTTTGGAAGAAGAAACTGTCCTAACTTTTCTGCACTTCTATGTTTAGGACAATACCATTGTATACTGGAGGAAGTTTGTTGCAGAATATTTTTCCCCCCGTGCCAAGAAAAGGTGGTGTCTGTCTTTATACGATAATGTGGGACAACATGCTCTTGGTGTTTTTCCTCAGGCAACTATGGTTTGTGTCTCACTACTATCATATAAGTTCTGAATTTGTGATTTTTTTATTAAGACGTTTGAACATTTAGTTTCAGATCCCTTTCCTGGTTTATAATGTGAGCGGGTAAACATATGGTCTATGTTCTATTATATTTGTCCTTTTTGAATTGAAGAAACTCAGGACAGGAGTTGTGAATTATAAGATATTCGTGAAAGAGGAAAGACTTTGAAAATCGTTGATGATTTGTGTCGTGTAAAAGTTAGAACATGCATTTACACACAAAAAAGGTGCTAAATAATTTTCGATATACAAAGTGAACAAATAGATATTATATATTATGCACTCTTTTGTGATGGGATGGTAATCCTATCTTGCTTCTGTATAGCATGAAGCGTATTATGAACTATAAAAATGTGTTCGTATTGGTCGCCATTTTGTTTCCGTAAATTATTACTTTATTGGATTCTATGAGGGCATTTATATCCTTTTAGGTACACAAAAATCTTGAGACAAGTCCTGAAGATGCGACACATGTTAAAGTGTGATAATATCAAATTCAGCAACAACTATCAACTACTCCTAGGAAACGCAAGCTTGATATCTATCCTCATGATTACTTTGGTGTTGTTTTGCTGTGCAGTTCAAGATTCTCATAAGTTTGTAGTATTATCTTTACTTGTTTAAAGCATGAAGCCCCAATAAAAAAAATGTGTGTTTGTATTGGTTGTCCTTGTTATGTTGGTAAATCAAAAGATTTTATGACTTAAAACCCTGAATGTGTCCTGAATACAGGACGTTTATTACACAAGTGTTATAATATCAAATTCATGGAACAATCCTAAAGTACTCCCAGAAGCATCATGCCTGAAACATACCTTCATGATTACATTGGTGTTGTTTTGCTGTTTATAACAGTTTAAAGCTCTCATTAGTTTACATCATTATTGATAAGAAGTATGTTATTCATTGTTTTGAGAATTCCCCAAGTACAATAATGATACGTGTGTTAAAATAATTTATATAAAAAATGATGTCCTGAGCAATCTAATAATAAATAATAATTAAGACTATAGACTTATAAATTGCTTTATCTTTTTCTATTAATTTTACAAGTGCAAGACCCATGCACTGACACTAGTGGAGAACATGAATTTTGAAGCACGGAAATGCAATACATGAAGGTGACATCTCATGAGATTGGGTATGTTGCATTATAATAAGTTCACAACCTTTTAGGACTAGATTTTATTTTATTTTATTTATGAGTGCTGGAAATCGATATTATTTGGTTTGAAGTATATCATGTGATTATTGTTGGAGCAACCATTGTCGTTTGCTTTTTTTTGGAAACCCATACACCACACTTTCCGTTCCCAAATCAGTTACCAAAACAAGCTGAACAAAGTTTCTTAAACTTAGTTCGTCTAAACCGGAATTTAGAAACCTTATCCAACCAAAATTTAATAGTGAATTTCTTAGGATTCATGTAAGATAGTTGTTTGAAATACTGTTTCTCAAATGCAATTAACCAGTTATTTTCTAAATGATTCTCAAATGGTTGGAAATAAACTGCTTGGAATATATATATATATATATATATATATATATATTTTTTTTTTTTTTGGTTCAGTTTTCTTTTTTTCCTTGCTGGTTTGTAAAATGTGAAGACATTTTAGTTGTTCAGGGAACATTCTCTGCCTTTTTGTTATGTTTCAGGAAGCATGGCAATGTGACATTTGCGGCTCTAAATCAGGAAGGGGTTTTGGTAAGGATTTAATTTCTTATTTTTGAAATTCCACAAGGTATTATTTTTCTACTAATCCGAATTCTGACATACAAAAGATAGTGAGCAAGGATGCAAGTAGAAAATTTTGGAATTGTTGTTTTGCACCTCATCATATATTGTCCTAGTTGTTTTCCTATATTCTAATGGGAGGTTGTTCACATTCGTGGCATTGGGAATGACTTGGCAGGTGAATCTACTATTATCATTTCCATTACTCGCAACTATATGCTTTGAAGTTTGAAATTTGTGTAGCATTGCAAGAATGACAACATACCACAAGTATGTGATAAGCCCCAATCAGATTTACTTGTACAAGGAAAAGGCATAGAGAAACAAAACAGTGAATGGGGAGCAATCTGTTGATTGCTCTGTCAGTGAAGGGTGCAGTTAGTTGCGCTGTTAGTAAATGGTGAAGTCTGTCAGTTAGTGCTTTGCTAGTGAAGGGGGGAGTATGTCTAGAGGTTCTGTAGTCTGTCAAGTCTTATAAATTCGGTTAGTTTTCTCCATCTTAGATACTACTATAAATGTAAGAATAGTAGGAGCAATTAGGGATCTTTTTACTTACTGAATTCTGTTGTACATTGAGCTCTGCTCTTGAGGAGATTTGGCATCTCAAATTAGCCTATACATTCATTCAATAAGAATCCATTCTTTTGCTGCCTATATATCTTGTGTTTGTAGTGTGCATTGATCTGCTGTGACCCTAACTCTGTGTTGAACCTTGATTTAGCTCTTTGATTATCTGTATGTGGAACTGAATTGTGGAGATCCATATTGCAGATCATATCAGTATGGTTGTCGGGGAATTTGGCTATTTCCTGTTAGGAAAAAAATTTGAATGTTGTAATGTTCACGTTCCTTACTCCCCCAAAACATGCGATTCTCACGGATTCCATGGAACAAGATTCAATGCAACCAAACACACACCTTGAGATTGCTATTCCTTAGCATAAGAACACCAATCTTCCTCGAAAGGCATAACATGGCCTAGGGTTTGTTGGGTTAGGGATCAGCCAAGACTTGACCTGATTCAAGTCAACCCTGTTTGAAGGTTTGGTTTGGGTCGGCTTACTTGAGTTGATCCTCTACCCAAAAGGGGAGGAACATAGTTATCAAAAAGTGTATCTGGCGTGTATCGGGAGAACCAAATTTAAAATACGCGCATCAAGTATGTAGCATATATTGTAAGATACGATGCATAAATAGATATAAAAATATACAATATATATGAAACATATAATGACGCGTATTCAAGCAAGAAGATCCAAGAAAATGTTTCCATTGATATATGACTTGTGTAACATATACAAGTAAGCTAATGCCTAACATCCATCCATTCATGTCCTTCTATAGGTGTACCGATGCATAGTATCGATGTGGCTTAGATACGACATGTATGGTTTATCTTGTATATTGTAAGATAGAAAAAAACTATGGCAAGGAATACTCATTAAAATATTCTTAATCTTGTGGGTAGTTCAAGCTCATGGGACTTTGGAAGATGTTTTCTTTGATAATTTTTTGTTCCCTTGGAGTTCTCTAGTCCTCCTTCACGTTTCGTCTTGCCTTTTTAGTTTCAGTCAATTTTTTTGTTTTGCTTATCAAAGGAAGAAATCATAAAAATATTTATAATGTGTGGGATTCAAGGGTGTCTGGGTTATTTGGTTGATAGATAAGACTCCACTAAACCCCATCAAATTTTTTTTTTTTGTAACATTTCAATGCACGTCATCCCTACAGGTTTAAAATTTTGGGTAGGGCTCATGTTGGTTTGAGGTTGGCCTATGGCTAAAGAGCTTTATATATATATATATTTTAAATCTTTAATTTTTGTTCATTCAAAAGACCCTTTAATACATAATTTGGCTGTGTTCCAAAGATGCTTAGACACTAGTGCCCCATGATAGTGCTTGTGAACTTAGGGTGATGGGTGTGGGAAGAGGGCTTTTGTGATCTTGTCCTTGTGTATCTACACTATTGTTGTGTACAAAGATTTTGTGATCTTACCCTTACATACTTGTGCTTGCATGATACATTTTGTTTATCTTTGGACAGAGGCTACTTTTGAAGTACTTCCCAGGCTTAATAAAGTCAAATTTGACAGTGGCATTGTTGATGATCTTCTGTTTCTTGATATGCCACGTGAGTGCCGATTTCCTTCTGGAGTAATGATGCTAGAATATGGAAAGGCGGTTCAGGAGAGTGTTTATGAGCAACTTCGTGTTGTTCGTGAGGGTAAACTTCGTATTATATTTGCTCCAGATCTGAAGGTGATTACTATATTACTAGGGATTTGCACATTGATGTGCAACAACTTGCTGAAGCACATTTTAAATATGTTATGCTGGTGGATATAATTCTTAATATGATTTATGCTTTTTTTGCTCAGATATTATCTTGGGAATTTTGTGCTCGACGACATGAAGAATTTTTGCCTCGTAGATTGGTGGCACCACAGGTATTGTACCTTTTATATGCTCGTGGTTTTTGTTGCTCACATGAAAGGTGCTGAATGAAATTAATTATTGTTATCTCAATGAAATTGTATGGTTTGCTGGAAAATTATTCTTGATTAATATGTGTAAATTCATAAATGTCTATTTTAATTTGTTTAGTGCGACACTCGAGCAAAAATTCCTGGTGAAGCAAAATATATCTTATCATGAAGCTGGAGCCACCAAACATATCGTAGAATTATTCCTGTGCTTATTCAATGACTTTCCCCATCTCCAAAGGACTTCCTTAACAAAGAAAGCTTTGTATTAATATTCCATTTTTGGTCAAAGAATCCTAGAATTATTCCTTTTCCAAATATTCTTATGCGAGGGCTCTTATCCAAGGCCATTCTCCTATATATGAATTGCTTAATTCAATGGGTTGACTACTCTAGTTTGTTCATGTAACTTTGTCCAACTTCACAATTGAGCTCCAAGTGATCAATGGTCTCTTCCAACTTACATGTGCAGCAATGAATATTAACTTGAATATCCCTATAGTTTTTGCACATAAGCACATTGATGCATGGAAGGAACTGGTTGAAACAAATTAACTTGTGCAAGTTGGAGACCATTGTGTGAGATACTCTTGAATGGAACAGCTTTGATAATGGAGGATAAGTCGTTCTGGTAAACCTCACAGAGTGACCCTTTTTGTCTCAACCTGCACTTGCTGATACATGATTCATATATGAATTAAAAAAAAACACTAAAAAAGCCCTTCCATAAAAGAATCCAACCTATTATCCAGTTCAGTGAAGTTAGTTGAGGCAGTAGGTATTTTAGACACGAAACTCAGAATAAAACATAAGCATTGTTGGGATTTGTTGTTAATTGCAAATAAAACTCCTTTCAAGCATGATTTGACAATACATCTGTTGGTGCACAAACACGGGTTCACATAAGGGGTGGGAAGCTATTATTGGTACATCTCATAAGGGGTTCACATCTGTTAGGCCTAAAGCTATTATTGTGTCAATGGCTTTACACTGTTTCTAGTTAGATTAGCGGGAAGAAGTCTTCAGCTAGAATGGTACATAGCCTGTCTAGAAATGTCTTTTAGATGAACCGTTAATGGGGCTTGACTGTGGAAATTCTCTATCTGGGTTCGTTTCGCTTTTTGCGTCCTCTCATGTTTCGCACTTCCATCATGTCTCCTACTTTATTTTCCAGGTTTGCTGTTTATTCTTCTCACTATTTGTAGAGAGATCAAATCTCTGGTTTGGCATTGTGGATATGTTTGGGGTGTGTTGGAGGGGATTCCCTTTCAAATTTTTTACTGGGAAAGCTTGTTTACCTTGTAGTGTCTAGATTTGTAATTTTACTGTTTGTAAATTTTTTTTATTGATGAATATATCCCTGCTGTTTCATAGATAGAAAAAAGTGTCTAAAAGGAGTGAAATATTTTTCATCATGCATATTTTCTTGTGACAAACAGTTGATTTACATGCTTCTGTCCTACAAACATAAAATTTTATGTAATTGAGATGGTATTCTAGATTTTAAACTTAGATTTTCATATTCTCTTTCTTGAAGAGGTTGAATTCAATACAAAGTAGAGAAACAAATAATAATTTTACTTGCTTCCTGGAGGAACAAGGTTTCCCCTATAAAAAAGGGAAAGAGGTTTTGCCCTATCTCAAAGGAAAAATGAGACCAACTAAACTAAATCAACCTACTCAAAAACACACTTTGGTGCTCAACTTATAGTTAGACTTGGAGACGTGTGTGATATCTCAAAGCTTCCAGTAGAGGATGAGTGAACATAAAATAAAGCTCATCCTTTTTAATTCATCATTTATAAGATTTTAATTCCTTTTTGGTGCTTCACCTTGTGTGCCAATATAGTGACTAATTATTAACTTATTATAAATTTGGATTATCTCATTCTCATTTAAGAAATGCTGACATTTGACAAGGATGGCCTACTCTGTGGATTTCACCAATAAAGAATCATTTAATTTCATAACTCTTACAAACTCTCGTATGGTCATATGAAGTAGAATTTGGAGCTGTTTTGTGATGGAGATCTTCCCAAGATAGTTCATTCCAACATTTTAAAATGGACATCTGTAAATAGTGAAGCTCTTCAATTTTGATATCGTTCATTGATAGCTAGGGTTATAAATGTTGAAATGGGCGATTTTTTTCCGAGATCATTATCACAAGTGTGTAGGATCGATGTTGAAAAGCAAGTTTCATAACTTTCTTCTATGTCTGCACGAGGATTAGTTTAAGTGCTAGTTGGTTCTTGTATACAAGCTTGACTTGTCAATGCATTTTGCAGGTGAATCAGTTGTTGCAGGTATCCCAGAAACATCAAAACACAGTAATGGAAAGTGGAGCAGCTGGGCCTTCAGTCCAGGATTTACAAGATAACTGCAATATGTAAATCAATTTTACAGTGCTTTCAATTAATGATAAAGACCCTGTCTAGCATCCTTAATGTTACTTTCTTCGTTTATATAGACACACCCACTTATGCTAAAGTTTCAGAATGCAAAACCTGTTGGTGAAAGTCAATTTTACGGTGTTTTCTATTATTTAAAAAGACCTTGCATAGCATCCTTGATTTTTTTTGTTAGTAGTGAAAATGAGAGCATTTCATTTTTGCTTCTTGCAACTATTTTTTGGATTTGAAAGTTTTGTGATGAACTTATCTTTTGTACTATTGCCTGGGGCGGTTGCGTGTATTTATACAAAGCCTGCTTTCTGCCTAACACTGAACTTTCCTTTTTTTCTTGAGAGAGTTTTCTGATCATCAGATTAGATAAAGAATGAAGATAAGTTCATGTTTATTGCTAATGTAAATTGTTCGAGTATAGCCTGACCAAGGAGACGGGGTTCGTTATTGTTATCATCTTAGGTTCTTATCGGCAGGGCGTCAGCTTGTAAAGAATATGGAGTTGCAAACATTGAACGATTTGGGATTCTCCAAAAGATATGTACGCTGTTTGCAGGTATTATTGAAATTTCATTGGTTCCTTTGTAAAGTCTAAACATGGTTTTGTTTTGTTTTTGTTTTTTTTTTTTTTTGCTTATTGTTGTAAGTTTGTTTGTTTTCGTTGGTAATAGATATCTGAAGTTGTAAATAGTATGAAAGACTTGATAGATTTCAGCCGGGAACAGAAAGTTGGGGCTATAGGTAATTCCTCTACTGTCTGCTAATTATTGGAAATTGAGTTATAGCATATAGACAAACCTCATGGTGGTTTGATTACAATGTCATTTTGAAATTAAGAAAAATTTATTGACAAAAGATAGCTTCTCTTCTATAGTTTTATCTAAGAGCTGATTGTAATTATACAGACAGCTTGAAGAATTATCCTCGGCAGTCTTCAGCTGCTAAGATCCAGATGCAAAAGATGCAGGAAATTGAGCAGCAGGCCAGTGGGCAAGCTTTGTCAAATGATCACAACACATTAAATAAAGCGATGGGGATGCAACCTGGTCTTGGCAGCCAAATGAACAAAAATAACCACCTGGTTGGAACTGGATTACTGAATGCATCTGCACAAAATGCTGTGGCTCTTAACAATTACCAAAATCTGCTTAGACAGAATTCGATGAACTCAAACCCTAATGGGCTTCAACACGATGCTTCTTCATTCAACAGCCCAATCCAGGCGCAGTCAGCATCATATCAAGGTTCTATATCATCAAGTCAGGTGCCTTCTCAAAATGGACCTTTTAATGGCTCAGCAAGCCCACATCAGATACAGCAGCAGCAAAGCCCAATGGATGGCATACAACATGCCCATCCACAGTTGTCTCAAGGAAACCCTAATATGCGCCGGCACATGATCCAGCAGCTGCTTCAGGAGATGATGACTAACAATGGTGGAAGGGTGCAGCAGCAACCACAACTACAGCCACCACAACAACTGCTGCAGCTGCAACAGCAACAGCAACAGCAGCAGCAACTACAACACACACAACAACAATTGCATCAACAGCAGCATGCTAATGGAACTATGCTGCATGACACGCCAGATGCTGCCAATGGGACTACAAATGGGGTTTTGTCAGTGAAGGCTGCCAGCTCTGGCATGGTTGCCAATGGCGTTGGATATGGAAACCACGAGTCTGCATCTGTAAACAGCATGTTGGGTGATGTGGGTGGTGGAATGCCTACTAGGAGCAACAGCTTCAAGGGAAATTCAAATATGAATTCTACAGTTGGCGGCAATGACAACTTCAGCCTGAAAGATCAGGATGTGCTACAGAATCTTCATTTGCCAGAAATGGTTCAAGATATAACTAATGAATTTCCAGATTGGGATGTTTAATGGTTCGTCCCAGTGGCTTGTCCAAAGGAGAGGATAGAGGATGGGATTGAAGGTGTTGGGCTAATTATGAGAGTGGTGACTGAGGTTGGAGAAATAATCCACCTTGTACAGGACTGGTTAAATGTTTCTGATTTTCATATAATACTGGGATGATCTGGGTTTTCAAAATTTAGGCTTTGGCAGTTTTACAGGTTTGCCATTTCTAATCTTTCAACTGTATCCTGATCTGATGATCAAAACTTCAGCCATATAAGATATAGCTTTAATGTCATTTAAGCAAACTGTTTCTTAGCCAATGCCTACTGGTTTACTTTGATGACATGGTTGTAATAATATGATAAAAGATTAGCATTATAAGAAAAGTGAGTCTTACACGGCGTGACTTGCACAGTTGATCAGCCCCAAAATTGTTATGGGGTGTCTAATATAAATAGCGGGCATGTTATGTTATATAATGATTGTTGTTAGGTGATAGAGGTGGGGCGGTATGGTTCAATTTGGTATTGAAGTGTGCTTGTTTTGTTCTCTATAATTTTTTTGGTACGGTTTGGTTTGATTTTTTGGGTTTTTAAAAGTTGATACCAAATCGTAATGTACCAGTTGATATTGGTCCGGTTCAGAACCAATTACCGTTCGTCCTGAATAGTGACCCAAAACAATTTTCATTGACAGAAGACAAAATTGTTCATAATATGCATGGCCTTGGAGGAGATCCCGATGTTGGGAAGGACTTGCTTGAGGACCTTGAGATGTAAATCTTGTAGTCGCGATGTTCTTGGGGCGTTTTGTCTTCTCGTCTGTCGAGGAGGTGGCGTCCTTGGTGAGATTTCTTGTCTGCTTTGGGTTTGTTCTCCGCTGTGGGGCTTTTTCGATGGGTTTCTTATCTGCCTTGAAACTTTCTTCACCTCTCCCTCCATCAGCCAGGCCAAGTCAAATATCATCCATCATCCTGGAAATGCTCATAATGGCCCAATCGAACACAATCACACAGACAAAGAACCCCCTGTCTCTGTCTATGATCTAAGGGTCTGGCTCTCTAGATTTTTGTCTTCATCAAATATACTCGAAAAACCTTTTAGTTAATACCTCATAATTGATGACGCCTGAAGCCAAGTTATCAGAAAGTTCTTGACAAAAGTTTTGAACTCCGTAGACTTGAACATATGCTAATATTGCCTTCAATAATTTGATGGATGAATATAAAATAATCATTTTTTAAAAATATTTTTTAAATATTTAATTTTTTCCTCTTTCATTATGTTTTTTGTCTTTTTTTTTTACCAACATTATCTTTTCCCCAAATCAACCCCTACCATGCACAATAAAAATAACATACACCCTAGAATGCACCGACTCTCCGAAAATTCTCCGTATCAAGTGTCAAATACGTGTCGGACACAGACACGTGCCTGACACGCGCTCGACAAGTATTTGACACGTAGTCAACAGTTAAAATTTGTTTAATGGCACTGACTCGTCTTGGAAATGGTCCAGACACGTGGTTGCAAATAACCAGTTAATGGGTGCAAATAGCATCCCATTTTTATCCTCCTTCGATCGATCCTAATTTCCAAGTTTTCTAACCCTAGACATTTTCTCACAGAGAATCAGAGAAAAGAGGAAGAGAAGTTAGAGAGGAAGTTCGATCGACCGATTGAGAACCTCATCAAGCCACAAAGATCGAGCAACATAGAGTTCGATCGACCGGTTGAGATAGAGAGAGTTATCGAGCCAGACAGAGAGATCGATCCAGCGAGAGAGAGATCGAGGGTGGTTGAGAAGCTCAAGTTGTTTGCTGGACGGTGCTAGAAGGACAAGGAGCTTGCAGGAAGGAGACGATGTCGTCCTTAGCAGGTTCCTTTTTTTTTTTTTTTTTTTTTTTTTTTTCTTTCTTTCTTTCTGCGATTTTCATATATGCTTCATTTTCTTCTCTGATTTTGTTCTGCTTTGATTCATCTCTGATTTTTTTTTCTGCTATGATTTTCTTCTTTCAATTTTTTTTTTCTGCAATTTTCTTCTATGCTTCATTCTCTTATCTGATTTCTATACTTCATTCTCTTTTGTTTTCATTACTGATTTTTTATTTTTATTTTTTTCTGCTTCTTCCATGTTCTGATTTCATGAATATGAGACTCTCTGTGTCTCTAATCTTTGAGGATGTGTGTTCTTCCAACACCAGTAGAATAAAACAATGCTGATTTTCTGCTCTTCCAACACCGGTAGAATAAAACAATGAGTATTTCTGCTGATTTTCTTTTATGCTCTCAGTCTCTTATCTTTTATGCTATTTTCTGCTGATATTTGTATTTCAACTGCAAAGAATAAAAAAGTATATTAGCATTTAGCAAAAAATGAGTATTTCAATCAGTGAGAGTGAATCAGTATTGCAAATAATGAGTTTTTCAATCATTGAATCAGTTTTTCAGTGAATGAGTTTTTCAGTATTGTTAAAGCTTTTTCAGTGAATGAGTTTTGTAGATTAGATTATAGTATTATACTAATATAACATATTTTTTTGTCTCTTAATGTTTCTTTTAGGCCAAGTGGTTGGAGATGATCTTTGGAGGCATGTGACAGTAATAAGAAGACCAAATGAAGGTGGGGAAAATCTCAGATGGCGGTGTAACTTTTGTCAGAAAGAGTATACGAGATCTCATACTAGATTGAAGGACCACTTGTTGAAGATAGCAGGCCGTGGGATAGTTATTTGTGCCAAAATCTCCCCCTACAACTTAGAGAGGTGCAACAATTTGTTGAAAGAGTTGTACTGAGAGCAGAAAGTTCAAGGCTGCGAAGTGTTCCTTTACCTCCTTCAGTGGGCTCAAGTAGTCACCCGCACTTGGGTTCAAGTAGCGGGGTTGGTCCTTCAGTTCCATACAATGAACCAAGGAAGAGGAGAGCCACTAATAATCCTATTGCAAATGCTTTCAATATGAGTGAGAGACAAGAGTTGGATGTTTTGATTGCAAGGATGTTCTACTCAGCTGCATTGCCATTCAACCTTGCAAAGAATTCGTATTTTCAGGAGGCTTTCACCTATGCAACGAATAAAGCAAAGTCCATTAGTGGTTACAAGACCTTTGGGTATAATGCATTGAGGATGACATTGCTTCAAAATGAAAGGGGCAACATTCAGAGGTTGTTGGAGGCAACAAAGTTCAAATGGGTTACCAAAGGAGCAACCATTGTTTGTGTTGGGTAGACTGATGCTGAAAGGAGGTCTCTCATTAATTTCATAGTGATTAATGAGGGTGGTTCAATGTTCTTGAAGGTTGTGAACTGTGAAGGGGAGTATAAAGAAAAGTTCTTCATTGCTGGTTTGATCAAGGAAGTTGTACGTGACGTTGAGCCAAGTAATGTGGTCCAAGTCATAACCGACAATGCTCCAGTTTGTAAGGCTGCTGGTTTACTTGTTGAGAGTCAGTATCCAGAGGTGTTTTGGACACCTTGTGTGGACTGCCTTGAAGAATATATGCGCTCCAAAGAACACGCCTGCAAATGAAAAGGCCTACAGTCTATGTAGTTGGCTTATTGATGTTGTTGGGGATGGGGTGTTGATCAATAACTTTATCATGAACCATTCCATGAGGTTGCATATGTTTAATGAGTACTCGAGCTTGAAGTTTCTTTCCATAGCAGAAACACGCTTTGCTTCAAGCATAATTATGCTCAAGAGGTTGAAAGACATTAAAAATAGCATCTAGAGTATGGTGATTGGAGATCAGTGGGATTCTTATAGTGAAGATGATGTTGAGAAAACACGACTTGTGAAAGGAAAACTATTGGATGACTTGTGGTGGGACAAAGTGGACTATGTACTTCGTTTCACAGAGCCTATTTATTCAATGTTGTGGAGGGCTGATACAGATGAGCCTTGTCTTCACTTGGTGTATGAGATGTGGGATGTTATGATTGAGAAAGTGAAACAAGTTATTTACCACCATGAAGGAAAGGCGGATAGTGAGGAGTCAGAGTTTCTTTTAGTGGTGCATCATATACTGGTAGATCGATAGGAGAAAAGCAACACACCACTACATTGCTTAGCACATTCCTTAAATCCAAGGTAAATAATTACATTGTTTTGAACTTTTTATTCTACTTAGTCTTGAGTCTTGACTAGAAGACTAGAATTTATGGGTTATGCACTTATGTTTATATATTAATTTGTGATTGACATTGCTTATATATAGGTATTATAACAGAGAATGGCTTGAAGGGGCTTCTAATCGTGTTTTGCCACACAAAGATTTTGAGATTTCAAAGGAAAGGGATAAGTGCTTCAAGAGATACTTTCCTAGTATTGAGGAAAGAAGATTGGTTATTACAGAGTATGCTAAGTTTTCAGCGGGTATAGGACAGTTTACAAATAGTGATTCTCTACAAAATAAAGCATACCTAGAACCTGATGTGTGTGGGTTCTCATGGTGCTTCTGCACCATTACTTCAGACTTTAGCTTTGAAGTTACTTGGGCAGCCTTGTTCTTCCTCATATTGTGAGAGAAATTGGAGCACGTATAACAACATTCACTCATTAAAAAGGAACCAAATGACCCCACAACGAGCTGAAGATTTGGTGTATGTGCATTCCAACCTCTGTCTTTTGTCAAGAAGAAAACAAGAGTACAAAGAAGGTGAGACAAGGATGTGGGATATCGGAGGAGATACTATTGATTCGTTGGATTTGGATGCTGCTCGAATGCTTGAGATTGCCAGTCTTTCACTTGATGAACCTGAGCTAGAGGTTGGGCTGTTGAATGAAGGGAATGCGACAGTTGATCCGCCAGTTAATGAAGAGATGTAGCCACCTAGCTGGTGAGTTAATGAAATTATCAATTTACATTCTCAAATTAATGAAATTATGTTGCTTATGCTTTATGAGTATGACTTGACTTTATGATGCATTTGAAATTTTGAATGAATGAATGTTTTATTGATATGTTTGGATTGTTCACTATTATTATGTATGTTCATACGAGTTATAAAAAATAATAAAAAATTAAGTTTGACTGTGTTGCCGAGTTCTTTTTTTTTTAAAAACTGCCGAGTCGCCGTGTCGTATCCATGTCCGACACGATACGCATATCCGAGTCTGTGCATCCTAGCATACACTGTCCAAATTTAATAATTAAAAAATAAGACTAATTGATTGTTCAGTTCGATATTTTTAGTATTCCAAAACCCTTACGATACCGTATTGAATAGTAACGATCCGATTCCTTTTCCAGAACAGGACGATATGATATGGTTTCGGTTCAGTTTAAGTTTTTTCGGAAATTCTGCCCGTACCTACTTGGCGGTGAGGCAATGCTAGGTGTTAGTGTCTCGAAAGTTTTATGCATAAGCTATAAAAATAATTGAAATTGCTAATTTGTTTGTCTTGGTTCAATATCTTTTTATTATTCGATGATATTTCATTTGTTATTTTTGTTATTGTCATTATTATGTTACAATTATTATTGTACAACACCGTTCGAGGGGCATATTGTTGTTTACTTCATTCGGCTTTGGTACCATATTCCGTGGCAAGTTGAGGTGTTTCTCTTCATCCAACTTTTGCATTAGGTAAGCCTTTGGATTGATCTTTTGTATGTAAAATAAGGGTACGACGAACATAAATATGTGTTCGTATTGGTTTTCTATGATGAGATTTCCTCGCATCCCTCCTAAAATTTCCTTTCACGGTTTCGAGAAAACACATGGTTGATTGTTATTTTAACTTGTAACTCATCTTTTCTCTGTCTATCATCACCACTCTCTGAGTTACACCACAACATGTCCGAGGTACACCACCACCCACTGAGTTACACCACAAATATAAACATCCAAACTCAAAGGAATAATTTTTTTTCTCTCCCTCTCTTTCATCTCTCACTCATTTCATTCATTAACACTCTTCTTCATTAAGTATAACCTTTCTAACTTCCTTAAGAACGCACTCCTCTTCGACTACTCTCTCATATCTCCCACTCTCTCTTATCCCTAAACTCCCTAGACTGATTGTGTGTGATTTCTGTGCGAGACTGATTGTGTTGGATTGTAAACTTGATTAGGGCTTTAAGTTTAAGTTGTAATCGGGTTTAGGAGTACAGAATAAAAAAATCAAAACCCAAATTTAGAAAGAGCCCAAATTCTAAAAAGCTCTTTCTAGTAAGGGTAGGCACGGGACGGGATGTACCTCATCCCTATCCCATCCCATTCTTTCGGGGTCAGGATGAGATCAACAAGACTTCACCAAACAAAACAACACCTGCTGGGCTGATTTCATGGAAAATCTCATACTTTGTGTGTATTATCAAAGGATCACTTGATTCCCATAGTTGGTGTCTCATCAAATCTTACAGCTGAAGTAATTGATGATAGTAAAGATATGGACAATGGAAATACATTTAAGATCATGATTTGAACTTCCCAATCTATGGATTTCATGCTTTCCCGTATCAGGATTTAAGTTTCAATCACTTAAACACTAGGCCATATTTGAAGCCTGAAATTTCAGTACCAACTCTCACGTCTCTAGATACATGAAAACTCTTATTCTCAGCGTCAATATTTACTCCACTTTCACAGTAACAAAAATGTCTTCAATAGAGTTCCAGTATCTGATTCCTTTATTCTTCATTTCAATTTAGAGTTTATAACAAAGACGGAAAACAACCTCATTCGTGAACTTCGGAAAGACCAGAAACAACATTTCTCCAGTTGAATACATTTGTTGTTCATTACTGTTCAGATCCTAATAGCTTTATTTATTGTTCATGAAAATGGACGTTTAAGGTATCAATGATCATATGCATATTTTTTTTATGATTGATCATATGCTTTTTGTTTCATAATTCACTGCTGATATATGTGAAAAAAATTGACACATCTTTTAATGTTATATGAGAGTGGAAGCAACCTAGCTGGACTGCAAACTACATTTACCTTGTATTGTAGATATTTCTGGAGAGTAGGGAGCTTTTTTTTTTAATCACTTGAAAATTAGTACAACTCACTACTATACTATGGAAGTACAAATAACTGCTAAATGATCTATATTTGAAGCTTCAATACTAAAAAAACATTAAAATTAATAATAATAAATATTTAAAAAATTATTTCGAGATGGGACGTGATGGCCAGGATTGAATATTTCCATCCCGATCCCATCTCACTCTAGATCGGGATGGGATGGGATCAACCCAATAAGACCCCAAAATTCGGGATGGGATCGTAAGATGTGATGCCCACCACTACTTTCTAGAATCGTCATCTAGATATTTTAGGATAAGAGAAAAGTAAAAAATTCTAGAATGATAGATATTTTGGTGGAGAACTCATAGATAATGGATTGTGACCATTAGATTGAAAATGTGTTGGCACAATCCTAACCATTGTTTAATGAGGTGCCACTAATATAAAAGGGGGTGAGTTCTCCCATTTTGTATCAAGCCAAAAATTTGAGAATCATTAAGAAGTTCTCATTTCTCCTTCTCTCATCCTCTCCTCCAAAATTTTCTAAAAGTCTATAAAAGCCTCTTCTTCCAACAAAGTGGTATCAGAGCAAGGTTCCAAACATCTAAAAGATGTCTCCCCGTAGTCAAGGTAAATAATGGTATGGATTCCTTCCAAGTCCCTATACTCAACTCAACAAGAGAAACTACGACAACTGGAGTATCAAGATGAAGGCTCTCCTCGGAGCACATGGTGTCTGGGAGATCATTGAGAAAGACTATAATGAGCCACAAGATGAGGCATCACTATGCCAACCACAAAGGGATAACTTAAAAGATTCAAGAAATAGAGATAAGAAAACTCTCCTCCTCATCTATCAACCTTAGATGATGATGGCTTTGAGAAGATTTCAAGTGCAACGTCAGCAAGGGAGGCATAAGAGAAGCTTTAAACTTCTTGCAAAGGAGCAGAACAAGTGAAAATGGTGCCTCTCCAAACTCTAAGAGGTGAGTTTGAAGCTTTACACATGAAAGAGTTCGAGTCTATTTCCGACTATTTCTCAAGAGTCTTGACCTTTTCTAATCAAATGAAGAGAAATTGTGAAAAACTAGAAGATGTAAGAATAATGAAGAAGATACTACGCTTGTTGGATCCTAAATTCGAGCACATTGTTATGATGATTGAAGAAACAAAAGACTTGGAAGAGATGACTATTGACCAACTAATGGGGTCATTGCAAGTATACGAAGAGAAGCATAAGAAGAAACAAGAAATTGTGGAATAACTCCTTAAGATGCAAGTCCACTCAAAGGAGAAGGAAGAAAGCTTCGACAATGAACATGGTGAACGTGGAAGAGGTCGTGGCCAAGGACAAGGTCGAGGACGTGGAGGTTTCGGCAATAATGAATATAGAAGAAAAAATTCCACAATAGGTCGTGGGAAGAGCAACTCAAGGTATGACAAACCTCAAACAAGTGCTATAATTGTCAAAAGTTTGGTCACTATGCTTCAGAATGTAGAACTCCCCAAATATAAAGTTGAAGAGAATGCTAACTATGCCGAAGATAAGAGCCAAGAAAATGGCATGCTACTGCTAGCATATAAATGAGATTATGGAAGACGTACTAGACAACACATGGTATATTGACACAGGAGCAAGTAACCATATATGTGGAAGAAGAAACATGTTCGTGGAGCTTGATGAATAGATGAATGAAAATGTTTCCTTTGGTGATGAATCTAAGATTCCAGTGAAAGGCAAATGTAAAATCCTAATCTGCTTGAAGAATGAAGAACATCAATTTATTTCAAAAGTTTACTACGCGCCCAACATGAAAAATAATATCTTGAGTCTGGGCCAACTCTTAGAGAAGGGCTATGATATTCACATGAAAGATTGTAGCCTAACTATACAAGATAAGAAAAGTAAGGGTTAATTGCTATTTGCCCCTATAATAAATAGCTAATTGGGATGTGACCCATTCTTTAATTCGTATTGCACTTACCCCCTAAGACTAGCAGTCAACATGCCTTGACCATCAGTTTTCAAAATAGATGACCAAAATACCCTTGACAAATCATAGGTTGAAAATCCATTTCGAAGAAAATCCAAGGGCCCAACTGAAATCGTAATCGTATCTTGAGAAAAATCCAACAGTTGATAAAAAAAATTGTATCTAAAACATCTCATCTCGAAGAAAATCGTAGGGTCTAGTTGAAATCATAAACAAATCTCGAAGAAAATCGTAGGGTCCAAATTAAATCATATACGCATCTCGAAGAAAATCTAACAGTTAATAAAAAAAATTCGAGAAATAAAATGTTTCCATTAAACATTCAAAATGATATAGCAAAGTGTCTCAAAGGTTGCTACAAAAATGCATCATGGCTTTGGCATTTTTGGTTTGGGCACTTAAATTTTGGTGGATTAGACTTGCTACCGAAGAAAGAAATGGTGAAAGGATTGCCTTCCATCAATCACCCCAACCAACTTCGTGAAGAATGTTGACTTGGAAAACAATTCCCAAAGAATTTTCCAAGAGTCAAACTCAATATAGCCCAAAAATCTCTCGAACTCATACACACCGATGTCTGTGGACCAATAAAGCCAAGTTCCCTCGGTAAAACCAACTATTTTCTTCTATTTATTGATGATTTTTCAAGAATAAACTTGGGTTTATTTTCTTGAAGCAGAAACAAAAGTCTTTGGAGCCTCCAAGAAATTCAAAACTGTTTTGGAGAAAGAAATTGAACGTGAGATATGATCAAGTATGAGAGTTTACTTCTCACGAGTTTTGAGAATTTTGTCAAGCAAATGGAACTTGACGTCCTTTAACCGTTCTGAAATCCCTCAGCAAAATGGAGTGACGGAAAGGAAGAATATAACCATGCTCGACATGGTGTGAAACATGCTCAACAACAAGATAATTTCGAAGAAATTTTGGGCTGAAGCTGTGGCATGCATGTGTGGTCTACTGTCCAATCACTCACCAACTACGAGTGTGTAGGGAAAACACCGCAAAAAGCATGGAATGGGAGAAAGCTTGGAATTTCTCATCTAAGATTGTTTGGAAGCATACCATATGAGCATGTACTAGATGAGACATGAATGAAGCTCGATGACAAAAGTGAGAAGTTCATCTTTATCGGGTATGGCTCAAACTTAAAAGACTACAAATTGTACAACCTAAATACTGGAAAGACTGTGATAAGTCAAGATGTGAAGTTTGACAAAGAAAACGAATGGGATTTGAAAAAATCTGATGAAGATATAACTTTGTCCCCTATCTTGAAGAATATGAGCAACAAAGCTTGGAGCAGACAAATGAATATCAACAAGAGTCTGCTACTCTACCCACTTCACCACCACTAACAACAACTATTGATGATTCGCCACCAACTAAAAAGAGCATGCCGCACACAAGGAATTTAGAAGAAATTTATGAGGATACCGAAATAATAGAAGATCTCATACTCTTCTGTCTATTCACCAACTGCGAACTAGTGAATTTCATAAAAGCCGTCCATAACAAAAAGTGGAAAGATGCTATAGATGGTCAAAGCTATCACAAAAAATGATACATAGGAGCTTGCTTTACTGCCAAAAAGACACAAGGCAATTGGTGTCAAGTGGGGTGTAAAAGGCAAAGAAGAAAGCTAAAGGAGAAATAGAAAGATAAAAGGGAAGATTGGTCGCAAAGGGCTATAATCAAATAGTTGGCATCGACTATGATGAGGTATTTTATCCTGTTGTTCACCTAGAATATATTAGATTAATTAATTCTTTAGCTGCTCAAAATGGATGGAAGGTTCATCAAATGGATGTGAAATCTGCTTTCCTGAATGGCTTTATTGAAGAAGAAGTTTACATTGAACAACCACTAGGATATGAAGTGAAAGGACATGAAGACAAAGTCCTCAAGTTGAAGAAGGCCTTTTATGGGTTAAAACAAGCACCGAGGGCATGGAACAGTCAAATTGATAAATATTTTCAAGAAAATGGTTTCAATAGATGCCCTTACGAGCATGCGGTGTATGTCAAAATTAAAGATGGAGACATTTTAATCGTGTGCTTTAATAACACTCAAAACATTGATTTTTACGTTCCATTTAGTTATTTATTAGTCTCTAGTTGTGCTTAAAGTTATTTAAATTGCTCTATTTGTCTCAAATTTGATTATTGTTATAATGTTTTTGAAGAAAATTGTGAAATTACCATAAACTTGCATGACCAGGAGCAATTGGAGAAATTATGAAATCAATGAAAAGTACGATATTCGAGGCATTTGAACACGTTCATCGCACATGTGGATCAAGAGTTCAAAACCAATATAATGGAAGTTAAGATTTGATTCCAACTAGTGTTGATTTATGATGGAGACATGTGACAAGTTTCAAAATTAGAAGTTCAATTGTGAATCATGCAATCATAAAGATAAATAAAGCATCAACTCAAAGCATATTCCAATGATCAAATCAAATAATATTTCATTGCCTTGATTTTGTCTCACAATATCTACCTCCAATTAGGAATCCCTTGATGTATCTATCCCTAATTATGACTCCCTTGATTTTATATGATATGATTTGAAGTATAATCAAGGGATTTTTGAGATTTTTTTTCCCATTTCTAGCTTTGGAGGCGAACATTATAAATATGCTCTCAAGCTCTTGGAGAATGAGACATCTAATTCATTTCATACATCATTCTCTTATCTCAAACATAGCTTGGATTAGTCGTTGGAGCTTTTGTTCAAGTCAAATTTATTCCATGTAAGTTTTTAGTTTTGAATTAAATAAAGTTCATATTTTCTTTATGCATTAGTTTATCTTTCAATTTAATTAGTTTACTTCCACCTTCCTAGTTCTACTCTTAGATTAATTTATCACAATGACAATGGTAGGCTAAACCTCTCATCTCAAGGAGAGGAGATGAAACCTACTTGAGTGATGTAAAGATTTTTTTAACACAAAATAAAATAAAATAATACAACTTATATAGTTTATAATAATACTTGATTCAACCAATGAATCAAAGTTGTATAATCGAAAGATGGACAATGAAGGATTATGCAAAATGAAGATAAGGACTTGGAAGCAAGGATTATATTTGTTTTTCGTAGTTCTTCGATTCTTCGTAAATTATAACCATTTAATGAAAAATCGTCATCGAGAGAGGGGTGGATTAATGATGGTAAAGGAGTTTATTTTATAATCGAAAGAAGTAAGTGAAATTCTATTTTAGAAAAAGTTGAGTGCAAGTTGTAATAATTGGATGTTATTTTTATTTTTGGTAGATTGTTAGCTTTAGGAAACAATTAATTCACTTGCACCACAAAATAATCATTTAAAAATATATTGGAAGTTGTATTTATATTATTTCCAATTTACACAATAATTTTAATTGATTTATAAAAACAAACTGATTTCTTGACCAAGACTAGTAAACTATCATTGCATTTGTATTTTGCTTGATTGTGTGTTCATTTATTTAGACACCTATCGAAGTCAAGAAAAAAAAATCAAAATTTCAAAAAAAAAAAAGGATTGTTTTTTTTAGTAAGACTAATTATATTTTGTAGTGGACAACCAATGGTGTTGTGGGGGTGAGAACAATTGCTTGAACCAAGGAGGAATAGCTATTGAATAACACTTTGCTCTACCCCCACCGTGGATACCTTGTGTCCGAGCTCACTAGTTAGTAAGTATCCATTTCAGACACATTGTTTTAGTGGCTTGGGTGCTGAGTGAAATTTGATTGGATATTGTTTGGCGTTTGTTTATGGTTCAACTTCTTAACGAACTGCTTGGTTGCCTATGTTAATAAATTACCATAAACAGATATGGCAGATTTAGCCCTATTTTTGAAAATGGTGAGATTTCATCACCCACCTCATCAGTCCAGCTGTGTGAACTCTTGGAAGCCACTGCTACATGGGTACCTCATCTTGTACGCCGAGTCACCAGTAAGTTGTGGATCATAAAAGGACATGGTGTAACTAACAATTTTGGTTAGAAACACACACCCTAAGTGCGTATTTGACACACATCGTTCTCATATCTACCAATCTACAAAGCGGTAGCATAATTACAATTCTTAATTAGACCACGTGATCTTGTGTCATTTGTGAATAATCTGATTTTGTGCAAGCATAACTCTGACCTCCTGATTTTGGACTTTGCACTGTTGGACACAAGCTTTTAGGATCATCCTTTAGCGCCCTATCTAATTAGGTGTTAAAAGATAACACCGTGAAGCTCGTTGGTTTAATTAGTCTTGTCCCTCACAAATCCACAAGATGAAATCCTTTTAAAACGTAGTTTGCTTAGATTAGGCATTTGTGTGGTTAAGTGGTGACTGTTGTTTGTGTATGCCTTATTAGCAATCATTTAGGGATACATGATCTGTGCATTTTGTCACTGTCATCCTTCCATCATTGTTCTCCTTTTATGAAAGATTGGGAATGGCCCAACAAGCTCTTGGTCCGTTCCCAAAAAATTTATGACCACTCTAGCAATCGCTTGACTCGTTCCCTAGGTTTTTCTAGCCACCTGACACACTCTTTACCTTTTCACCACACTCTTCTCCATCTGCTTCCCCACACTCATTTTGACCTATCTCCCCGCACAGCCAAATCAATAATTAGATGGCAGAGCTTTCGATTTGGGAATATAATATTCCTCTTGCTACTAATATGCACAGATGCATTGAGCTGCCCCCTATCACGACAGTTCAATTTGAGATCCGACTAGCTATTATCAATATGTTGTCGAAGTTCCATGGGCTTGGTCGAGAAAACCCATATGTCCATCTTGAAAAGTTTCTTGAAGTTTGTAGTACTTTTAAAAACCAAAACATAAATGATGAAAATGTCAGGTTTCACTTGTTTCCTTTTTTCCCTCGAGGATTGGGCTACTTCGTGGCTAAACTCCCTCCTTGCCAATTCCATCTAATCACGGGAGGATTTAGTCAAAGTTCTTAGAGAAATATTTCCCCGTGAGAATGATCCTAGAAATTAGAAAAGACATTGAGGTGTTTTCTCAAACACATGTTGAAACTTTTTTATGAAGCATGAGACCACTTTCAAGATTTACTCATTAAGTGTCCTCATCATGGCTTTGAAAAACGGTTTTAGTGCAGAGTTTTTACAATGGATTGACTGTCAAGTCTTGAAATATGATTGAGTCCATGCACCAAGGAAAATTCATGAGTAAGACTAGTACTGCTGTCTATACCTTTCTAAGTGAACTTGTTGATGATTCTAGATAATGGACTTCCCATACAGACTTGAAACTTAGTACTTCTAGAAAATCATGCCTATTTGAAACAAAGGAAGATTTAGAACCAGACATCAAAACCTATTCAAGGACTTTGCTAAGGAAATTAAATCAACTGTTATGAACCCTGTCTCCCAAGCCAAAGAGCAAATTTCCAACCTTTATACCTTTTTCCTCAAGATAGATCATATCAATTCTGATTGTCCTCTATATCCGGGTGGCAATGAACCTCAGTGTGTGTGTGTGTTTAACAGTGAATGTAAATCCAACACATTCAGTCAAACCTACACATCTGCAAATCGAAATCACTCTAACATTTCCTATGGTGGTGACTTTTATGAGCAACTACCCAAGAGTTCAGAGAATCTTACCGATATCCAAAACCCTAGGCAACCTAGTGGACCAGCCTATAACTTGCACACCTATCCTAGGCACAGTCAACATGGATCTCAATCTAACCAGTGGCAATAAAACCAATTTCCACATTAGGGAGGACAACTTCCATATCAGCAGCATCATCCTATGCACCTCTCTATGGTTCCTGTCCCTCATAATTCCTATGGTCAACCTCAGCATAGCAACTCGCGTGATTTGGTGCCTCAAACTCAATATCTTGCTCATGTACCACCTCCAAAACCATCATTAGAGGATATGATGCACCAATTAATGGTCACCAATGCTGCTATATCCCAAGCCATCCAACAACTTCAACAACAGTTGAAACATTTGACTATAGGAAGGGAAAAATGAACATTTCCAAGCCAACCAATCCCTAATCCAAAGGGTGCTACCCAAGTCCATGTCAATGAAATTGGAAGTAGTTTTGACTCACATGGATAAATTAAACCAGTTACCACTCTTCGTTTTGGGTGAGTAATTGATAATGGTGTAGGCAACCTAAGAAAACTGATGTGATTTTCAAAGAGAGTGTTCCTAAACCTACTAAGAAAGCTAGAGGTTCTTCTAAAACCAATTCAGACCCACCCTCTTAGCTTCCCTTAGAGTTAAAAAAGTATATACCTAAGGCACTTTTTCCCAAAGCCCTTTCAGGTAGCAAAAAATAGAAGCAATTTCAAGAAATCCTAGAGGTTTTCAAAGGAGTGCACATCAACATTCTTTATTTGTCAGCTATCCAGCTAGTACCAATCTATGCAAAAATTTTCAAGGACATGTGCACAAAAAAGAGAAAAACATAAGTCCTTGAAATTTTATATGCCTTGCAAGCGATGCTACATTGCTTATTCAACAAATTGGAGTGGTTAAGTATAGAGATCCAAGAGCCCCTACTATACTATGTTTCATTGGAAAAAGGCTTTGAAAGTCATTCCTTGATTGACTTAGGAGCTAGTGAACCTCTTACCTTATCATACATATTTGGAATTTGGGTTATAGGAGATGCAACCAACAAAGGTAATTCTTAAGTTAGCAGATGAATCAAAATGGTACTCGAGAGGAATAGTTGTGGATGTAATTGTACAACTTTCAAATTGCTATTATCCAGTTGACTTCATCATCCTAGACACTAGCTCAAGCCTAGATAATAAAATTCACGTCATCTTAGGACGACCTTTCCTAGCAATTGTAGAGGTCAACACCAACTGTAGAAGCAGTAGCATGTCTGTTTCCTTTGGAAACTTTAAAGCTGAGTTGAATATTTTTAAGGCTATGCAACAGATAGATGAACTTATGAGGATGAAGAAAAAGAAGCGTGTATGATTCAATCTTTTGAGTCTATGACTCAATCACCAGTAGATGAAAAATTGCTTCGTTGTCTTTCACACTTTGGTATGGACCAAAATATTGACGAAGCTGTTGAAGAAGTCAACAATATGTTGGATAGTGTTCCTATACTGCATATACCTGAGTTTGAGTCATTATCACTTTATCAATATGAGGAAGAGTTGTATTCCTCATCTTCCTTCCCAACTCGGTCCCTAGAGAGTGACTAATCCACAAGCTCTTCTCAATCATTAGAACTTAAACCTTTGTGAAATGAATTAAGATATGCATTTCTAGGTCTCGAGAAGAGTTATCCAGTGATTATAGCCTTATATCTCATTGAGGAACAAAATGACATGTTGTTGGGAGTTCTTTAAACTCACAAGTTACCCATTGCTTGGAGTATTAATGACATCTAGGGTGTTGACCCTACTGTCTGTGAGCATCATATTTAGAAGATGAAACTAAAACCTCCAGAGAACCCCAACGACGTCTCAATCCCATTTTGAAAGATGTAGTAAAGGAAGAAGAGTTGAAACTTTTGGATGCAAACATCATCTATGCTATCTCTATAGCATGGGTTCCCAGTCCATGTAGTTCATAAGAAATCAGGAATTACAGTTGTTGAAAATGAGAACAATGAGTTTGTGCCACAAAAAGTGAAAAAGGGATGGATAGTATGTATTGATTATCACAAGTTAAACTCTAATAATCGAAAAGATCACTTTCCCCTCCCCTTTATTGATCAGATGCTTGAGGATTTAGCATGTCATCCGTGCTATTATTTCTTGGATGGATATTTTGGTTACAATCAGATACCCATTGCATGTAAGGATCAAGAAAAGACCACATTCACGTGTCCCTTCAGTACCTACGCTTATCGTCGCATGTCTTTTGGCTATGCAACGCACCCGTGACATTTCAAAAGTGCATGACTAGCATATTTAGTGATATGGTGGAAATTTTGCTTGAGATCTTTATGGATGATTTTTCAGTATTCGGTTCATCTTTTGACCAATGTCTAAATCATCTCTCACTTGTCTTAAAGCTTTGTGAAGAAAAATGTTTCAAATCGGGAAAATGTCACTTCATAGTAAAGTAAAACATTGTTCTTGGGCACGTTGTCTCTTCAAAAGACATTGAAGTGGACAAAGCTAAGATCAATGTCATTTCATCTCTTCCGATTTCCAAATCTGTTAACGATGTGAGATCTTTCTTAGGGCATGTTGGGTTTTATCATTGTTTCATCAAGGATTCCTCCAAGATAGCATGCCCTTTGAGTAGCCTCTTATCTAAGGATGTTCCCTTTCCTTTTGATGAAAATTGTAGTTATGCACTTATGCGTCTTACGTCTGAACTAGTCTCAACTCCTATCATTCGAGCTCTTGACTGGACACTACCCTTTGAGATTATGTGTGATGCATCTGACTACGCTTTAGGTGCAGTTTTTGGAGGTCAAAGGGTTAACAAACTCCCTCATGTCATCTACTATGCTAGCAAGACTCTAAATAAGGCTCAACTCAATTACTCGACTATTGAGAAAGAGATGTTGGCTATTGTATACACCTTAGATAAATTTCTTTCCTATCTCATTAGATCTAAAGCAGTGTTCTAAAAATCGCTAGGCGCTGGGCGGGCGGCGAGCAGGTGCCTAGCGCCCAGGGGCCTAGGCGGGTGCCTAGGCGGTCTTAGGTTTTGTATTATAACTTTAATAATTTACAAAAGTTAAGCATAATACCTTATCAATTACATCCAATTTAATGTCAATATACATATGCAAAATTTAAAAATAAAAACATGAAAATTAACAATCGTGAACAAAATTTATTAAAACTCAAATGACTGAAGTTGGTCATGATGGGTACTTTATATAAATTTGAATTTGTGTAATCTTTTATTTTTCTTCAAATTGCATGAATAACCTCAGTTATGTTTGATAAAATCTACATTAGTAAAATTGGTACCGGCAGATCATTTGAGAATTCCATTAAGTAATCATCTTTCGCTACATTTAGACATATCATCATCATCATCATCAAAGCCCATTCCCGAGATTTTCTAAAAAAACAATTAAATAGTTTATTTCTAAAAAATAGGAAAGAAAAATAAAATAAGAACACAATCAACCTTATTAAAAAATAAAAAAATAAAAAATAAAAAAATAAAAAAATAAAAAAAATAAAAAAATAAAAAAAAATAAAAATCTCCCAGACCGCCTAGACCCCGCCTAGAGTCCGCCTAGACCCCGCCTAGGCCGCCTAGACCGCCCAGGCCGCCTAGACCGCCTAGCCCGCCCAGGCCGCCTAGCCCGCCTAGACCCCGCCCAGACCCGCCTAGACCCGCCCAGACTGCCCAGACCGCCCAGACTGCCCGCCCAGGCATTAATCTGGGCGGTTTTCCACCTTCTAGCGCCTAGGCGGCCGCCTAGACCGATTTTTAGAACACTGATCTAAAGTCATTTTGTACACTAACCATGTGATCCTTAGATACCTTCTTAATAAAAAGGACACTAAGCCTCGTTTGATCAGATGGGTCCTTTTGCTACAAGAATTTGATCTTGAACTACGAGATAAGTCAGGCATAGACAATGCATTCGTCGATTACTTGTCTAGGCTAATAGCAGAATCATCTACTAATTTCGTGCCCATTTAAGACAACTTCCCAGATGAACAACTTCTCTTGGTTGAGCAATAACTTCCTTGGTATGCTGACATTGTTTATTTTTTAGCAACTAAGGAACTCCCTTCACACTGGTTTAAGCCAGATTGTGACAAGTTTTTGTCAGGGTCAAGTATTATTCTTGGGATGATCCATATTTGTACAAATATTGCCCTGACCAACTTATTAGAAGATGCGTTCCAGAAGCAGAACAGTTGAGCATCCTCTCATCTTGCCATGATCAAGCTTGCAGTGAGCATTTCAGTTCTAAGAAAACTGCGGGAAAGGTTCTCAAATTAGGTTTTTATTAGACTACCCTTTTCGAGATGCCCATGAGTATTATAAAGTCTGTCACCGATGTCAACAACTTGGGCATATAACTCGTCGGCACATGATGTTCTTAATCCTATTCTAGTGGTTGAAGTTTTTGATGTTTGAGGCATCGATTTTATGGGACCATTTCCATCCTCCCATGGGTATCAATACATCCTTCTTGCTGTGGATTACGTCTCTAAATGGATAGAAGTAATTGCCACTATGACCAATGATCACAAAATTGCTATTTCATTCATAAGGGAGTTTATCTTTAGTAGATTTTTGTAATCGTGTCTTTGAGCATCATGTTAAAAAGTATGGGGTTACTCACAAAGTTTCCCTTTCCCACCATCTACAAACAAGCGGTCAAGTTGAAGTCTCAAACTGTCAAATCAAGAACATCCTCGAAAAGACAATCAATCAAAATCGAAAAGATTGGTCTTTACACCTTTTGGATGCCTTGTGGGCATATCGAACTGCATTCAAAACTCCTTTAGGGTTGTTTCCCTATAGATTTGTCTTTAATAAACCTTGTCACATTCCTGTCGAACACCAATATAGAGCTTATTGGGCTACAAAAGTCTAAACTTTGTCCGCGATATGGCTAGTCAACAACGAAAGCTTCAGCTTGATGAGCTAGAAGAATTGAGGTATGATGCTTATGACTTATCCAAGAACTACAAAAATAAAATGAAGATGATACATGACAAAAACATCATGAGAAAAGAGTTTCATCTTGGTCAGAAAATCTTACTCGTTGATCTGGTCCATTCATTATTCGTGATGTTAAAAACTACGGTGCCATCACCTTAGAAAACCCTACAAATGGCAATCACTGTTTATAATGTGTCGCTCTTTAATAGTTAATTTACAAATGTACATGTGATATGGGACCCTTCGGTGACATCCAAAAAAGTCATGCCTTTACATAACATCACATGGTTCAAGAGTTGTCTCTTATTCCATGATGTCAAAGAACCCTATCACCCGAGAGAGTAATGAGACAAATTGGGTGAGTACAAGTCATCCCATATCCCCCCACTTGGGGTGAATTCAAAAATAAAGGTCAATCTGCCAACAACTAAAGTAGTGCAACATGAGATATTGGCTTTGTTTGCTGAAAATTGGGAGGATCATCTTGTCTCGATTGAAAACCAAGGTGCATAGGTGACATATCCCAGCGATCGAAATACAGACTACTTGGAGTAGTTTCATAATATTACTCATTGTTATGTCCAACCACCCCGAATAGGAGAGCTCATCATCTAAGAGGACACTTCTTGGTAACAAACAATATGACAATTGAATTAATATTGATATTTTTTTGAAATTGATTACAAATTTTCAATATTTTAAAAAGTTCATATTTTTTAATGCAGAACAAAGTTGTTGATCAATAGCTGGGTTGCTGAAGGAAACCCTTGATATTGGCCCGCAAGTTGATGGTGCAATATTATATCCTTGATAAAGGCAAGTATCTTAGTTGTTGAGAGGGATAGCTGGGTCCATTGGAGAATAAAAAGATTCAAAAATGATGAGGACAAAAACAATGAGTCAATGACAATGGTGGTGCTCAGGGTGGTAGTGGAGGAAGTGGTGATAGTGGAAGGGGTGGTGGAGGAAGTGGTAAAGGTGTTAGGAAGGTGGTGGAAGAAGATGAGGTGGAAGAATTGGTGGAAGAGGTGGTGGTGGTAGAAGGGGTGATGGTGATGGAGAAAGTGCTGAAGTAGGCGGTGGTTGCAAAAAACTTAGAACCAAATTCCGACATGATTGTCTTAGCTAGTGAACGTAACTTCTTTGAGTTTGTTGATAAATATGAACAAGTTCTTATTTTGTTAATCAATGGAGTTTGTTTTTTCTTTTGATGCAATGTGATTGACTTCTATGATGTGCATGATTCATTCCTAACTATTGAATACTTACCATTGAACAACACTGACGTTTGAGCAGAGAACCAAATCTCCAAGTTTGATTCAAATGATGACATTACTATAATATTTGAAAATGACCCAAAAAGCACAAAAATTCAGATATTCCACATGATTCTGCAGGTTTCAGGCAAACATTGCAAAAAGCATAGTGAAAAAACAACATTTTGCAACACTAGTTGCAAGAAATGTCCACAATCTCGTAGGCCACCTGCGAGTATGACCAAAATTGTGATAGGCCTCCTATCAAGTTCACATACACAAGGAGGAAGCGTGGATGATTGCAGGGTGTGCATTTTGGAAGTGGTTGGTTACAAAGTCTGGTGTGGATGATTACAGGGTGTGCAGGCTGGAAGTGGTTGGTTATAAAGTCTGTTAGGTGCTATATACAAGTGGGTCTGTTAGATACATTGTAGTGTTGTGTTAGATACATTGTAGTGTTGTGTTAGCAATGTCTATAAATAAGAAGAGAGTGACGTGAGAAAGAGGCATTCATTTCATTTGTAAACAATTTGTACATTGAGCTCTGCTCATATGGAGACTGGACATCTCGAATTGTCTACAACTTATATCAATACAATTTGTTCTATGTTCTTCTATCAACTCTGCTTGTTCTAGTGGCAAATCAGTGTTCTCTCTTTATCATTCTCTGATCTACAATGCTAATTCATGCCAGGCCAGTCTCAATTCTACATTGATCTTTGTCAAAAGAACTGCAACAAGTGATTCAATCCTGTAGAACAACATATACAAAGGTCGGATCGTATCAAATTGTTAATTTTAAGCCTTTTTAATATCTGGTGAAAACTTTCACAATTATTGTAGACAGGGGGGGGGGGGGGGGGGTGGAAAATTTTCACCACACCGAATTATTTGTGAGATTGTGAAGGATTCTCGCAGCCAGTGTTGCGATTTTTCTTTAGTACTTTGCCTCATTGTTTGCAATAATCATAAAAAAAAACCTAGCAATACTTTGAAATTCTTAAAGTCATGCGAGTTTCTTATGAATTCTGGCCAATAGTAAGCTTGAAATTTGCAAAATCCTATGGTAGATTTGATTTTTTGTGTTTGTAAGAGTTTTCATTGTAATCATTTTAAGTTTCTCTTATTATGATCTGAATGCATTGTAAGTGTCCAAAATATTAATTCAGCTCATGACTATTTATTGATTTAAACAATATATTATATTAATGACATTACATGATCACAATACAACTCATCCGTAAATACAAAAGTGTTGACTTCTCCAATAACATGATCATCATATGTCACCAAAATAAAGATATTTTTCTCGTATCAACACTAAGGTCTATAGGTCTACATGTCAGTCTCAAAGTTTTCACAATGTACAAAAACTATGCATGCAATTGTGTGTTACTCAATAATAGCAATGATCGGAGATGGCTTCCTTGAATTCAATTTGGACACGAACCATGGCTGATATTAAGGTTGCTTTCAAAAGGCTTCACCCATTATATTGCTTGTGGAACGGGCCAAGTACCAACATTTGGTGGCATTGGTAATGTTGGTACCATATGCAACAATACAAAATGCTCATCACCACTAAAATCATCCATTATGAATAAAACCCTAACACAAAATAGATGAACACGAAAATGTTGAGTTAGGGAAGGAGGGGGGAGAGAGAGAGAAGTCTAAAAAGGCGGGGAGAGATGCTGAAAAATCACTCGCCACCTGCGAGATTTTGAGAGAGAGAGAGAGAGGGCAAAGTTCTTTTTGCCCTTGATAGTGTGTTAAAATTCCCCTTTTGTCGGTGGTGTTACTTAGTACATGGAAAAAGTTAGAGATTTTTGTGGTGGTAGTGTATTGAGTGGAAATGGTGGTGTTACAAAGCAACACCCAGATTTTAATAATCAGAAAACAAAACTATATAATGGTGAACTTTTGGATAAGGAATTTACAACGGTCCTTAATTATCATGTGAATATGGTTTTTTTGAGCTATTTTTAACATAAATTTGTTATACATAGAGCATTGCAATGTTGTTGCACACCTATAGAGGCAACAATGATATTTCAGAGAGTAAGTCTAGGGAGCGAGGGAGGGCCTCCCATCGCCCACCCTCCCTCACTCCCTAGAATCGAAGGATTTCAGATGAATGATCATGTCCTATCTAGGATTAACATACTACAATTCTACTAAAATAGTGAATGACTAACTTAAGAAATTTGTTACCTAGAGTAGCATAAGTAAAAGAACCTCATGGCTTAGGTCCCAGCTTCTTGGCTATCCTTTGTGGTTCAACCGGGTTGATGAAGCCCTATTTGTTGTAGTGCCCACGAGTTGCCACTTTGACAATGTCAACCTTGGGCATGTGCAGCAGGGTCAACCCCATAAGAAGCGCTCAATTTTCATTTTTTAGGATTTTAAAATTTTACGAATTAAAAACATATCCAAGCTGGTCTCTACCTTATAACGAAAATTCACTGGAGAACAGTGAATGACACGTCTAAGTTTATCCTTCACTGTATCTAATATTTATTTACATGTTTTTCTATCTTAAATATTGTTATTTTTATTATTTTTTTTTTGGGGGTAGAAATGTAAACAAACCATAATACACTTCACGGTTCACCCCAAAGCAAAACGTGAGTTGGCTGGTCTCACATTAACAATAATTCTACTTTTTTTCTGCTAATAGATAGATATATATTACGGCGAACCAGATCAAAGTACAAACTGTTGATTAGATCCAATACACACATTCTCCTTGGGTGCTTCCTTCATCAAGACTACCCGAGCTCTTACATTGCTAATATTAGTAATAATATCACTAATAAGCAAAAGGATGCCCGGAATTTCCTTTGCGTACAAAAAGATTAGTCGCCTGGAACCAGGCTGATAGTTCAACTTTAGTACTAAATATCCACACCTGCTACCGCCATTTCATATTCACACATTGTTGCAAGAGAAACTTCAACACCTGCATACCTAAAGCGTTTCTCAACTGATAAATTGGCCGAAAACATTGCCTTAAACAAGTATTGAATCAAATTATCAAATTCTATAGGCGGCATTTTTTCCATAGAATTTGGACGTGGCAAAATAAGCCATAGTTGTGATGCAAAAACACAATGAAAAAAGAGATAGACATTCTAATTATAGTTCCTGCAACCATATATAAATGACATGTGCTCAACATGGACATGATGAATTCTAAGGTTCAATGACGTAGGGAGACTTCCAGTTATTCTGTTCCATATGAGAATTTTAACCCCCTTTCATGTAAAAGTAAAACAGATTGTTTCAAAGTTTTATGAGAAAAAAACTTTGTTAAGAGGAAGATACAAAAATGATTCTCCAATTTATAGAAAAGTTTATAAGCTTGTCTAACTGTGAACTTACCATATTTGGAAGGTATCCACATAGGGGTATCATGATCTACTAGAGAAGATTGTCAGTGAGTGACAATAGCAGTAGCTTTCCAAGATGACAATCTACTTTGTAACTTATCAATTATATATTTAACATCTTGCATTTTGGATCAAGAGAAAGCATAGGGACCCCCAAATATTTTTCATGCTGGAGGAAGGCTTTACATCCTATAACCTGCCTAAGGGGCTTGAACAATCTATGATAGAGATTGGGTGAGACAAATATAGATGATTTGTTAAAATTGATACTACCTCCTGAAGCCTTGCAATAAATGTTAAGGAGCACCTTGATGTGCTGGCATTCCTTAAAGGTGACTTTGCCTAAAATGATTAAATCATCAGCATATACCAAATTAGAGAAGTGTGTGTGGTAAGTTCTCTATCCTGAATGAGCCTAGAGATATCATCCCCAAAATATCCCAACATTGATTAAAATAATTTGCATTATAGCTAGCCATCTGGACCTGGCGCTTTAATGTTACCTATTTGTTTCAATCCATGCCATACCTACTCCTTGGAGGGAATGGCCCCAGGGAATTCATTATATGCGGTGTGGTGGATATAATAGATTCAAACAGAGAATAAATCAAGAGTGAGGGTTGAGGATTAGGGAATTAGAAACGTGTGTGTCTAAATCATTTCCATGTAATTTCACTCCAATGACAGTAGTTGAGAGTTTTTCGATTGTCTGAGTTTTAGTTATCAGCAAACTCGAACCAAACTCTATTTTTCTCTCTCTATCATTTCTCACTCCACTTGTTCTATTCCTTTCAAATCTCTGATACCCCATCTCTCACTCCACTTGCTCCATTCCTCCTCCTCTTTCCTTTGTGATCCTCACGCCTTGTTCTTGTAATTGGTTTACTGTTTTATCTGTGTTTTATGTTGCCTTCGGCGTAGTGTGGTGTTCATCTTCATAGTTTTAATCTCATAAACCCCAATCCTCCCCTTCAACTACAAAAAATAAATCCAATAATAAAAAACTGATCATACAAATTTCTTCTCACCCATCCAAAACTCAAATCCAAAATCAACTTCAATCAAACCCTTCACTATCACCCCCACTTATCTCTAACATCCACCAAACTCATTTCTGCTTTCGAGCAATCCTCACGGATGTCAAATCCAGGGTCTTGCCCAGCTATTTTCTCCCTCTTGAACATGTCATCACCTCGGCCGATAATGATTTACTTCTTGCAACCCCTGATGAAGAGGAGATTTGATCCATCCTTTTTGGTATGGGTAGCCATAAGGCTCCTGATCTAGACGGGTTTCACACCTTTTTTCAACACTATTGGGACATAGTAAAACATGATATGATTGAGGTGGTATGAAATTTTTTTGCCACTGGGTTGCTTGACCCAAATCTCAATAAAACCTCCATTACCCTCATCTTCAAAGTTTCAAATCATGTTACTCTCGAGAAGTTTTGACCGATAGGCTTCTGTAATGTCATATATAAAGTGATTTCCAAAATCTTGGCCAATTGGTTGAAATATTTTCTAGATAACATCATCTCGGCCATCCAGGGAGTTTTCCTTAAAGGTTGGTCCATAGCCGATAATGTTAGCTTCGCCCATGAGACATTTTTTTTTCCAAATGAATCATTGCAAAAGAAAAAACAAGGCTAGATAGCTATCAAAATGGACATGGCCAAAGCTTTTGACAAAGTTGAGTGGACTTTTCTCCTTCAGATTCTCCACCATTTGGGTTTTGCACAAGGTTTTATTCACATGATTGAACAATGCATTTATTCTTCTATCTCGAGGTTCTTTTTAATGGAACCCCCTTCCCTCCATCAAACCCTCAAGAAGTCTCAGACAAAGGGATCCTCTATCCCCTTACTTGTTCACTCTGATCGGCGAAGCTCTAACTAGATTGCTAAACCAGGCCGAGACCGACGGTAAAATCAAAGGTATTCAAATCATAAGACATTCCCTGTCTATCAGACATTTGCTTTATGTTGACGATCTTTTGATTTTTGGTCGAGCTTCTCTAGCTGTAGCTCACTCCATAAAGAATATTCTTCAATATATTACTGCTCTATTTCGGGGCAGGCAGTAAATTTTGACAAATCGTCAGCATTCTATAGCTCAAATGTGCACTCGCCCCATGCTCAAATGATCAACATGATTTTGGGTTCCAAATTCTATAACGCGAAAGATAAATACTTGGGTCTCCTCTCCTGCTCTCAAAGAAAAAAGTTTATGACTTCCAGTTCCTCATTGATAAAGTCAATACAAAGCTATCAAGCTGGAAAGCAAAAATTCTCTCTCAAGCTGGTAGGACTATTATGGTCAAGGCAATCCTTAATTCGATTCCAGTTTATACCATGCAAACTTTTCGTTTTCCATGCTCCATCACCACTAAATTAGACACTCTGGCTAGAGATTTATGGTGGATTGGCAAAGTTGGACATTTATGCACTTGGGACTGAATCACTCGCCCCAAGCATCTGGGTGGCCCGAATGTTCCTTCATATAGGAACAAAAACTTAGCCTTGATGGCTAAAAATGTGTGGCAAGCAATCACCATGCTACAAAACCCGTGCTCTCCAGCTCAAAATGATTTATTTTCACAAAAAGATAATGTTGATTCTTTTGCTTGGAGAGGCTTTCTCGCCGCTCTGGCGAAGTTGAAATGGTATCTTGTTTGGCAAATGTTGTCAAGTGACACCATCGACCTTTGGAAGGACTGTTGGGTCAAACCAGGAGTCTTTTTTGAGGATTGCCTTCTTGACCAATCCTTAAATGATCGTTCAATCTCTTGTCAAGAGCTCTGGAATGTCCATTCAAGGCACCTTCAATGGAATGAGGCGTTACTCTCTTTCCATTGCCAGTGGTGCAAGTTATCCAGAACATTCTTCTCAGGTCTTTGGATGCTCCCGACAAACTTATTTGGCTCTCTAATAAAAAAAAAACATTTATTTCTGTTAAAATGCCACACAGACTTTCATACAGGAAAATTTCGAGAGCACCACATCTTATCTCTCTGATAATAATCTCAATGCCAAACTACTAAAAGACTGATGGAAAATCAAGGCACCTCCAAGTGCTTTACTTTTACTCTGGAAGATTGGGCAAAACATCCTGCCTACTACTTCAAACTTGCATAGGCTACATGTTCATATCGAAGATCTTTGTTCTTGGTGCCACAATCATTCCGAAGATGTTACCCACTTATTCTACACTTGCCCAATTATCATCAAACTTTGGAGTATAACCCCAATCCCAATCAATTGGAATTATGAAAACTTTGCCACTCACACAGCCCCCTTACTTCCTCAAGTTCATGCGTGATAGTGCTAGAACCCATCGTTTGCTCAAACGACGAGATGCTCTCTCAATTCACAACTATGCTCCACATAATCTTGCACACATGCAACAATTGTGTCTTTCGCAAAGCCAATTTCAATATCCACCAAGCATTTTCCTCTTTCAACCGTACCTGGAAGATCTGGAAAAATCAATGGTTTACTTCTATCTCTACGCCTGCTGACTATCTGGAAGTTCCGACAACTGTAAACAACAAACCAGACTCCTTACATCACATCCTTGAAACAACAGTTACTACTACCAAGCCCACCTCCCACCCTAGGACAACACCTTGTCCTACCTTCGGCCCACACACAGAATTGACCACCACTAGGTTGTAGCTGATCCAAATCCAAATCCAAACTGTCAGACAACACCGTCTTAATGCCCATACCCTCAGTTCAACCCCTTGCCCACCACCTTGGATCCTGAGACGATCTTGGTTACTTATGATGCTAGCTTATTTCCCTATTCTCATCAAGGAGCTATCAGTGTTTTAGCGGTCAACCTTTTGGGTGAAGTTTTGGCAAAAGTAGCATGCCCCATTGTAGGGAAAGTTCTGGATAGTACGATGGCAGAATGTTATACGGTAGATACTACACTATTACTTATACAGACGCGACAATGGCGAACATGGGTCATGATGGGAGATTCAAAGACACTAGTTTTTATTTTGCATGATGTCCAATAGGAATGCACAGACGACCTTTTGCTGGCCATGGTGCCTTCTCATCAATAGCATTGGGCGATTGTTTTTTTCACATAGCTTATGGTTATGTAATTATATTAATCAAGAACTCAATTACGAGGCTCACAATATAGCCACTTTGGCAGGACAACAACACTGTAATCTTATTATTTAATATATTATGCGATATTAACCAAACAAAAAAAAAGTTGAGGATTCACTACAGTGTAAAAAATTAAATAAATAGTTATTAATGGGTTTAGCAATCTCTTGAGGAGATTCCATCAAAGAATTATCCTATTTTTAAAGTTTTCAAATAAAATTTTTCTTCTTTTTTGCAAGGGTAGTTTGGTGGAAATATTTAGTAATTTTTTCACCATCCATTAACCAAGAAAAAAAGGGATTTTTGCTTCAAAAAATCATCCTCTTTAAGCAAAAGTTCATCCAACAAAAGTTCTAGGTCTCTAAACTTAATTTGTCCGTCTACAAATTGGTGTTCGTTTGAGAGTTCCTCAATTTCCTTTTTTGCTTAATTTCCAAAAGAATTCTTATTCCAATTAGGGTTATTTTTCATTTGGGTACTACGATTTGTACTAGTTTTGACTTTGGGTCCTAAGTTTGTTTAGCTTTGAGTCTGGGTCTCAAGACCACATTGACTGTTAATTTTCTTGGAATAATATTAACTTTGTTATAGAAAAATTTAGACTTTAGGTCCCACAATTTATACCAGCTTTACATTTAGGTCATATATTTGTAATGGAGAATTGGCGGTCAATGTAAACTTGGGACCTAGACTCAAAGTTAGACAAACTTGAGACTCAAACTCAAAATTGGTACAAACTAAAGGACCCAAACGTAAGTTAACCCTTCCATTTATTAAGAGTGTGACTCAGTGAATTGAGCTTTAGACAAAACAAGTTTGGTCATTGCAGGCCTATAGTCACTATTCCAAGATTGTTCAATAACTTCCATGCATGAAGGATCCCTAAACCACATATATATCACAGAAACAAAACAATTTTTTACCCCGATGATCTCGAGCAAGAATATCTAGCATAATTAAATAATTAAATCTCTGATCTGAATTGGTTATGAAAATATAGAGTACAATAATGTAAAACAAAAAGAAGAATTCCAATCTTGTGTTCACAGTTTATCCAAGTTAACTTTACATTATTGATGCCTAATCTCTTATTTGACCAAGTAAAAACACCACTTCTAGGTTTGATTTCTATAAGACTAAATCATTGATAAAACTTTGAAAGGAAGCAGTTTGAGAGGAACGAACCAAGTGTCCCCCTTGTTTGTCCTTGCTACTAAAGATGCAGGGGCGGATCTACAGCTTGGGTAAGGGGGTCAATTGACCCCCTTAGGTTTTGAAAAAAATCTACCAAAGTATATAAAACTTCAATCTTGCCCCCCTTAGAAATTTTATTTTGCCCCTCTTATAAAAACAAGAATCGCTATTGCATATCACATATCATAATTACAATCCCTAATTACATATTACAATTGAAGAAAACAAAAACAATTGAGTTGTCGCTTCTAATCTCCGCCTCCACGCCTTCAGTCCTCAACAATGTCTTCTTCTCCATCCCTGTGAAACAAGGTGAGTTTATTTGATTATAGGTTCTAAATGAAATCAACAGGACAATTGAACAACAAAATCACCTTTAATATTAACATCTCTTCTTACCTTGGATTTCTCTGATGAATCAAAAACCTAAATCAAACTCGAGAGAGAGATGGAGAAAGATCTCAGAGAGATCGGACAGAGATCAGAGAAAGAGATGGAGAAAGATCTCAAAGAGAGATCAGAGAAAGATCACAGGGAGAGATCAGAGAGAGATCAGAAACTCGATCTCTCTCTGATGAAACCGAGCTCGATCTTCCTTAAAAAAACTCGATCTCTCTGATTGTTCTCCAACACTCCCTTCTTAGTAAGAGATCAGAAAAAACCTAGATAGATATCACAAACCTAGATAGAGATCAGTAGTTCTTACCTTGGATCTCTCTCTCTGATGAATCTAAAACCTAGATACAGATCAGAAACTCGAGATAGAGGTGGAGAAAGATCTCAAAGAGAGATCGAACAAAGATCAGAGAGAGAGATGAAAGATCTCAAAGAGAGATCGAACAAAGATCTCTGTGAACTCTCTTTTCTGTGAACTCTCTTCTGAATCTGATGGAGATCGAAAAGAGATCTCTGATGGAGATCGAACAGAGATCGATGATGGAGATCGAATAGAGATCGATGATGGAGATCGAACAGACATCGATGATGGAGATCGAACAGAGATCTCTTCTGATGGAGATCGAACAGAGATCTCTTCTGACAGAGATCGAACAGAGATCTCTTCTGATGGAGATCGAACAGAGATCTCTGTGAACTCTCTTCTTCTGTGCAACTCTCTGAGATCTCTTAAGTGTCTCTCACTCTCAGTGTCTCTGAGATCTCTTCAGTGTTCTCTGAGATATCTTCAGTGTCTCTCACTCTCAGTGTCTTTGAGATCTCTGTGAACTCTCTTATCTGTGAACTCTCTTCTTCTGTGCAACTCTCTGAGATCTCTTCAGTGTCTCTCACTCTCAGTGATAGAAGTCAAGAAGAAAAGATCTCTTCAGTGTCTCTCACTCTCGACACTTAGATTTTTTGCAAGAAGAAAAGAGATATATGAAAAGAAAAGAAAAGAGAAGAGAAGGGAGAGATATGAAAAGAGGAGAGAATAAAGAATTCACATTTCTCATCTTTTCATTTCAGATATCAAGATGAAAACTGGGTTTAAGCCACCATTTGGGTATTTGATAAAAAGATAGAGAGAGATAATACATCAATCAATTTATCTTATTTCAATGGTTGAAAAAATAAGAGAGATATGAAAATACATCAAAATTATTTTACTGTAATTATTGATCAATTTAAGTTTTTTTAATAAAGAGATAAAAAAAATTCATACTTTGTTAATCACTTTATCAATCACTTTAAGTTTTATATTTGTTTAAGTTTTGATGGGGTATTTTATGTTTGTTTAAATATCTGATTTATCATCTTTATTTGTAAAGGGAAAGTTTTATATTTGATATTTAATTTAATTTAATTTGTTTATTTGTTTAGGCTTTAATAAAGTGGGTATTTGATCCTCGAAGCTTAAGTGGGTATTTAATTTCATCTGCTGAAAAGGCCATTATCTCAAGTTCTTGGTATTTGGTGAGGTTTATTCTCTTTCATATGTTAATTATTTATTTACATTACAAATTTGATAATTTGAGAACCTGTGATAGCATTTTTTAATATGAATATTTGGATTATCTGTTGTATTTGTGTAGTTAAATAGTTGTGCACTTGTGCTTACGAGTAATGGATAGATACTTTAAAAGAATAAATGATGTGAGTTCTAGTTCAACTGCTCGGGCTGTCACTGATAGGTCTGATAAGGAACTTCCTAGTTCCAAAAGGAGTTGTATTGAGACTGAGTTTGATCCAGAAACTCTTCTAGCAGATCCTGGATTACGTAAGCCAATCAAGGAGTATCATCCCAACATAAGGGATGAAATTCGAAGAACATACTTGCAAAAAGGTCCTTGCCAACCTCGGACACATAATTTTAAGCAAACTTTGCAAGGAAAAGTCTTACGACGTTTCAATCCTTCTTGGTTTGATGAATTTCCTACATGGTTAGAATATAGCATAGAGAAAGAGGTTGCATACTGCTTGTGTTGCTACCTTTTCAGATCTGAGAGTAAAGAGCATGTGGGTACTTGTGATGCTTTTGTCATTGAAGGATTTACCAATTGGAAGAAAAAGGATAAGTTAGAAACACATGTTGGAGGGTCTAACAGTGATCACAATCAAGCTTGGAGTAATTGTGAAGCTTTAATGAATCAACAACAACATCTTCGAACTGTTGTGAATAAGCAAACAAATGAAGCTCGAAGTGATTACAAGGTTCGTCTAAATGCTTCTGTCGTTTGTATTCGATTCTTACTCCGACAAGGATTAGCTTTCCGTGGTCATGATGAATCTTGTGATTCAAACAACCGAGGGAATTTCTTGGAAATGTTACATTTTCTTGGTGACCACAGTAAAGACATCAAAAGGGTAACTTTGGATAAATGTCCTGGGAATCTTAAATTAATAGCACCGAAAATTCAAAAAGATATTGTAAATGCTTGTGCAACCGAAACCATAAATGTTATCATTCAAGACCTTGGAGATTATTTGTTTTCCATATTAGTTGATGAAGCTCGTGATATATCAATTAAACAGCAAATGGCTTCTGTGATCCGTTATGTGGACAAACACGGGCATGTGATTGAGAGACTTTTAGGTATTGTACACGTTTCTGACACTTTTGCTCTATCCCTAAAGGCATCAATTGACGCTTTATTTTCAAAGCATAAGTTAAGCATTTCAAGACTACGTGGCCAAGGGTATGATGGGGCAAGCAATATGCAAGGTGAGTTCAACGGTCTTAAAGCATTAATCTTAAAGGAGAATGGAAGTGCATTCTATATTCACTGCTTTGCACATCAACTTCAATTAGCTTTTATTGCGTTTGCAAAGAATGAGGATTCCATTGTTTTATTATTCTCTTTGGTCACGAGTGTTGTGAATGTGGTTGGTGGCTCATGTAAGCGTCATGATATTCTTTTAGAAGCACAATCTATTAACACTCTAAAAGCACTTGAAAGTGGTGAACTTGCAAGTGGAAGTGGCCAAAATCAACAATCAACTCTTAAAAGAGCTGGAGATACACGTTGAGGCTCACATTACAATACTTTGATAAGCTTGATTAAGTTGTTCAATTCTATCATCGATGTGCTCGAGTGCATTAAGGAGACCTCAAAATATGCTGAGCAAAGAGTTGAAGCGTGCACTTTATTAGATTCACTACTATCTTTTGATATTGCATTTGGACTTCATTTGATGAAAAGTACATTAGGAATCACGAATGAATTGTCACAAGCATTGCAAAGAAAGGACCAAGATATTGTGAATGCCATGAATTTGGTCATAGTAGTTAAGAAACACTTACAGTTGATGCGAGATGATGGATGGAACAATTTGTTAGATGAAGTTTCCTTATTTTGTAGCAAACATGCTATAGAAATGCCTAACCTTGATGAATATTATGTTGCTCGGGGACGGTCACGACGTAATGTTGAAAAGGTGACAAACATGCATCGTTATCAGGTTCAGTTATTTAATGTTGTTATTGATTTGCAACTTCAAGAGCTCAACAACCGTTTCAATGAAGTGAATACTGAATTGATTTTATGTCTTTCATGCCTGAGTCCAAATGATTCCTTCTCGGATTTTGATAAGGAAAAATTGATTCGTTTTGCTCAGTTTTATCCAAATGATTTCTCAGAAGTACAACTTGATGCTCTTGATAATCAGTTGGAGACATTTATCATTGATGTAAGGTCGAATAGCGAGTTCTTGAATTTGAGAGGAATTAGCAATCTTGCTGAGAAGATGGTAAGGACAAAAAAAACATTTTGTATCCTTTGATCTATAGGCTTATTACTTTAGCCTTAATATTACCAGTTGCAACTGCAAGTGTTTTGAGAGAGCTTTTTCTGCTATGAAGATAATCAAGAATCGATTACGTAATCGAATGGGAGATCAATGTATGGCAGATAGTTTAATTACATACGCTGAGAAAAATATATTTAATGGCATCGATGACGAGGTGATTATGCAGCATTACCAGAACATGAGAACCCGCAGAGAGCTTTTACCTAAATCTACTGTGCGTCTACATTGACTCATTATGTATGTTTCTCTTGTAATACTTTTAAAACTCTATTTTAATCATATTTATCTATTAATTTTAATAATTAAATTATCTATGATTTTTTTGCCCCCCTTTGTCTGCAATCCTGAATCCGCCCCTGTAAAGATGTCACTAAAATCGTAAAAATCATCCATGGGTTTGTAATAAAATTGAAAAATTGAGTTAATTCTCTTCAAACAGTTGTTTATATTTAGGTGATGGTGGTCCATAAACAAAGTTGTCCTAAGTTGGCAAAATTCAACATTTTAGTGGATAAGTATTTTTACATTTGCCTAGGATAGGTGGCCTTTATTGTGGCTGAATTTAAGGAATTAATTTTGGTTCCCAAAATACCCATATGTATGTGTTTATCAAAACTCAATATTATTATAACAAATCTAAGGCTATAAATACAAGTTTACAATGCCCCCTAAAACATAATCACAATTAGTGTTGACCCCCATTTTATTTAAAACGAAGTTTGCAGACCTAAACCCATTTCTCAGTTAGTCAACAGTTAGAAAATCAAAGTCTTTGATGGTCAACGTTGCTTTTTATCCATGTTAGGTAGGTAGAGTCCTGTGTTCAACACGTGCATGGTATTTAAGTGCGTTGACTAGCAAAAACTTTGGTCTTCTAACAGTTGACAAATTGGGACTTGGGTTTGGGATGCAAACTTCACTTTAACTAAAATGGGGGGTGAACACTAATTATGATTATGTTATGTGAGGCATGGTAAAAGAAACCCTTAAAAATATGTTCGTACAAGCATTACATATATATTTTCCTCCACCCCCCCCCCCCCCCCCCCCCCCCCCCCCCCCCAATCAATAGCTTATTGAGGATTAGTCCCTCAAAGATATCAAATTTACAATGGCCCTTAGACTAGCGGTCCACATCCATTGACTGTTATTTTTCAAATGGGCAAAATGTTGACAACTAAAATGCCCCTAAATGATTGAATGGCCGATATTAAAATGTTGGCATCAAAAATTGATAATTGGTATCTTGAGATGAATCAATGGTTCAAAATGTAAAAAAATATCATTAAATGGTTATTTCAAGACACATCTAATGGTTATAAAAACTATCACTAAATAACAATTGTAAAAAAAAAAAAAAAAAAAAAAACATCATCTTCTTCCTCCCTCCCCTTCTTTCTTCACCTTTTTCTTGTTCGCAGCCCTACCGATTGCCCTCCCCTTTTTTCCTTCCTCATCTCTATTTCGCAACCGTCCGTTGTCCCCACCTTTTCTTCCTCCCTCCCCCTCCCATATTTCGAACACACTCCACCTTGCAATATTTGGATCCCCAAGTATCACAATCAAAATCAACTTCATGCAATGGAAAGCTAATTAACCTACAGTGTTGCTGCATTACATAACAATTACAAAAAATGATGAACGAACTGGAAAATTCTTAGCTAAATAAGCAATCAATATGCACATCCTCTAGACCCATGGCCATATCTATGCCAGAGTCTTGTGGACATGAAACAAATCATAGATCTCTCATGTCAAATATTGGAATATTCATTTGAAAAGAAATTCTATACAGATTAAAGTATTTATTACAAACAAAAGGGCTACAGCTCAGTTAGGTAGAACACCTTGTTTCCAATGTACTTATAATTATTATTATCCATTGTTTTCATCTTGATAGTTTTTGTGATTACACGGATTATACCTCTTTTCACAAATACCGCGATGATTAGGGTTGAACAAAAAACCAACCAAATTGATTAAACCGACCGATTCGATCAAAATCAAACCGATCGCAATTCAGTTCGATTTTCGGTTTCTAAGTGATTTTAACTGACAAAAATCGAACCGATCGAATATATATAATAAATAATATATATTTTATATAAAAATAATATAATATGTTTGAAATAGTTGGTCAGTTCAATTTTTATTTCGGTTTTAGTTTGGTTTTAGTCGGTTCGATTCGGTTACGATTTGCATAAATTAGAACCGATTCGACTTCGGTTTGAAATTTTTTAAACCGACCAAAGTCGGTTTGGTTCACGGTTAAGGTGAAAAACCAAATCGTCGGTTCGGTTTTCAACCCTAGCAATGATTCCCATCTCCAATTGCTGGAGATACTTGACTTTGAAATTGGAAATTAGTTATTATAGATAACTATTATATATATAGAGTTAGGCTAGATACTTGACTTTGAAAGTTCTTAATGAATCAAATCTTCCCAAGTAGAATTCGAAGCTACAACCAATCAGTTAACAATCAACCGCTCTACGACTGAGCTACTGAGGAACAACGAGAAATTAGATTTCATAGAGTTCAATTCAAGTTCTCAATCCATGACCACTATGAGCATGAAGTTTCCCCTCCCTCGCCAATAAACATTTAATCCAACCTCCATTGGATTGTAATGTAAATGTACTCCATCAACCCATGTTAGAAATGTCATGAGACATTTTGAAATAGTAAAATTTGTTTTCCAATTTGTTCAAATGCAATTTTTTGGAAGAAAACAAAGACCCCCAAGGTGCCACTCTTGGCCTCCACATGCCTCTCTTCTCTCTTGGAAAATCCAAATTCACAGCTTTGGATCAGACCAGTTGTCTGTCACCTCACCAAAATAACATTTAACCTAATGCAACCTCTATTTGGCAATACATACTATGGAATTCTTCATTAATCGAACCCCAACAATGCCTCTTCTCATTCAACATCCACGATTGACCTAATTTAATTTTTTTTCTATTTTGTAAACTAAGCTCTTAAGCACCTAAAATAAATTTCAACTTTAATTACAAGTTGTCAAGGCCAAGTTTGGTATGGGGTTAGCAAGGGGAAATAGAGAGAGGGGAGGGAGGAAGAAAGGGAAACAAATAGGGGGATGGATGAAGAAAAGGGTGGGTGAGGCAGACGGTTGCGAAACAGAGGGGAAGAATAAGGGGAAGGGTGGTTGGCAGGGCTACAAACCGAAGAGGGGTGGGAGGAAGAATGGGGAGGGGAGGAAAAAGATGAAGTTTTATTTATTTATAACCACTAGATATGTCTTTAGACACCCATTTTACTTTTTTAACATTTTGAAACCATTTATTCATCTCGAGATACCAATTATCAATTTTCGAGGGCAATAATTTAATCTCAACCTTTCAATCATTTAGGGTCATTTTAGTTATCAAAACTTTGCCCCATTTAAAAAATAACAGTCAATGGATGTGGATCGCTAGTATGGGGGTCATCGTAGATACAGTATCTTTTAGAGACTAATCCTAAATAAGTTTTTTTTTTTTTTTTTTTTTTTTTTTTTGGGGGGGGGGGGGGGGGGGGGGGGGGGGGGGGGGGGGGGGGTGTGTGTTTGTTTAAGTTAAAAAAAACCTGTTTATAAATACATTTTTTTGTTAATTTTAGTTTTTCATTTGTCGTTACAAAAGTTACTAAAATTATGAGATTTGAATTCTTTTTCTAAACCTGGTGGACCCTACAGAAAAATATAAAATACAAACCTTCTTTACAAGCAATTGGAATGTTGGTTATTTGATTAGCAGAAATCAAGTAATTAAGTGTTTCGCTACCCATAACACACAAACATTTTTCGGTATCGGTTTACTGTGAGTTCTAGACTATCATGTGTAATTATCCAATTTTTTTCTTTGTGTGTATCACGCATTCTGGAAGTGCTAATGTATCATTCACAATCTTCATACCATGGTCATGCCACATTTATAGCCAAAATTCTATGTTAGTTCTGAGCTCCGACAATAGCTCAGCCGTCACCCTCTTCCAACCATTATCTGGGTCATAGTCTAAGAACTTGGCTATGACTCGGAATCCCCAATTTCCATCGGCAAACACTTTTTAGTATCATCAACAAATACTTGAATCCAACTCGGATTCTCCTTCAAAGTGTATCTTTAGCCTTGCTTCAAAAGTGTATCTTTAGCCTTGTTAGGCTTAGAACTACTGACAACACTTTCTTGAGTTTTCATCCGTTCTAGGGTATTAGCGTATAGATGATCCGAATTTCTTTTCGTCGACGTATCATGCTTTGACATCTTCTTCTTAGCAAGCCTCACCTTCCCCACTATAGGACACGATGGTTCCTTTATTGCATTAACATTTGGGTGAGCCAACTCTAAAAGCTTCCTCTTGAGAGCCATTTGCTTATTAGAAGTGGATTAGCCGAATGCTTCTTTAATAACAGCCCACTCAGGTCAAAATTAACACCATTACTATATTTTGGGATCGACTCAGTGCAAAGTTGAAGCCATACATATACTTTGCTTAAATAATGCATCAATGTTTGTTACTTGGCCTTAGATTATATCATGCATCTTGGTCCACACATTTAGGAGGGTGCCTTGTGAGTTTTCCAATTCCTTCTTCAATTTCACATGCTCACTTTCCACACGGCCGATGAGCCACTGACCAAAATGGTTGAACATATTTATCGATGTGCTAACAAAGTACTCCTTCTGCGGATACAAACCATTTTCAAGTAGTCTATGACCTTGGGCTAAAAAGACCATTTTCGGTCGAACTCCACAATCTCAGATGCCCAAATCACCTCTATACTTGATGCAATCAACGATGAAAGTGAATCTTAGAACTTATACCAACCTTCAATATCCTCAAAACATTTCTTGCACTTATTCTACACATTTTCGTTATATGCCAAGCACACAACATCCTCTCAGCATGTGGATACACCCATTTAATTACATTTATCAAAGCCAATTCTAAGTCTGTAATAAACACTATTGGTAAGTTGTCTGGTTTAAATACCAAAAGTAACTTCTGCAGCGCCCAAGTAGAGCCCTCTTCATTCTCAATAGACATGAAACAACACCCAACATTAAAGGTATTCCCAGTTGACCAACACCCACGGTACTACTTAGCTAAATTCATTGAGTCAGGGTGCGCCCAGAAAATGTTTGTTACCATCTTCTCGTCGTCTAGGTTGTGTCATTGAATGTACGATTCTTCTGCAATAGGTACATGGTTTGTTGCAATGTTGTTTTCCCTTGTAGTTGAAATGTCTTCAGTTTCTGGATTACAAATAAGACACATTGTTTTTTAAATGTTCTTTCACAATGTTAAAAATGTGACGAGGCTTCAAATCTACCTTTGAATACTTGCCACCATATCAATTTCATCTTTTAATAATCTTCTTGTGTATGAATGACCAACAAGAGATTTCACATGAGGATAGTTATGGCTCCCACAACTACTAATAACTTCCATTTATCACCGCTTTGTGGCAACCCTATCAATTTGAAGGAGCATCCACACCTATTTGTACCCGTTGAACTAGTTTTTGCACTACCCATCAAATGCTCGCATCTTGGATTTTTCTTGTACTTTCGTCCTCTCTCACAACCAAATTCGCTCATTCTTCCATGTTGACTATTAGGGGGTTCAGACTTTGTGATAGTAAAAACCGAGTTGTTATCTCTACTAATGCGTTGCACCGAAAAATTAAGGCCGACCTTGATGGGAACACCTACAAATACCCAAACAATATACAAGTTAGTAAACACGTAATGGATAAGATAAATGCAATCACTTATAAAAAAAATTATGTTATAAAACTTATACCTTTTCGGTAAGGTAAAAGTTGTCATCGTTGATTACTTCCGCTAATGCTAGCTCATTCCTCAACAATAGGCTCCCCATTCGCCTCATTACTTGCCTCATATGATGGATCTTCATCCTTCTACATAATTAAATCAACCAAATTATGAATAAAAAAACATTAAAAAGTTTTGTAACCAATGACGATAAAAAATTAGTTTGTCATTACCTCTAAAAGGTTGTCTGTTCTAAATACAATCTAAGTAATTCGGGGTTATCCACTTCATTCGACTGCATGTCGAAGTTTATGAAATCCATAAGAAGAGACTACACAAATCAATCAAATAGAGACTAAATGAAAATAATGGACTAACAATAATGAGCAAAAAAACTAAAAGAGAAAACATAAATCTCCAAAATAAACTTCGTGCAAATCTAAGACACTGACACAAAAAACAACAATGTGGCTTCAAATATATTGAAGAAAAAAATTGGTTTACAACCACAATGTCCATGAGTATATCTTACACACAAAAACTGCGAGGTATGAAAACATACATCTCCGAATAAACTTCGTGCAAATCTAAGAAACTAACCCTAAAAACAACACTTTGGGTTCAAATGCAGTGAAGAAAAGAAAAAAAAAAGAAAAAAAAATAAACTAGGGTACACCAAAACAACAAATCTCCATGCAACATAACGTAAACGTGCTAATTTAAACAAAACAAATGAATTAAGTATAATGTTATTACCTCAAGTGGAGTTGAATCTTCTTCATCTCCAAATAGAAGATCTTCCTCATTGCCACCTATAAGCTTAGTAAATTGCTCACCACCATGTTCACCATCTTCATCACTACTAAAATATCCATTATGAGTAAAACCCTAACCAAAAGAGATGAAAAAACAAATGTTGAGTTGGAGAAGGATAGGGGAGAGAGGAAAGTCGAAAGAGGGGAAAGATGCCAAAAAACCACTCGTTACCAGTGAGATCGTGAGAGAGATGGTTGCAAGAATCAAAGATCTTCTTGCACTCGATAGTGTTTTACAAAATGGGGAATTTTCCCTTTTATAGGTAGTGTTGCTTAGTACATAAAAAGTTTAAATTTTTTTGGGTGGTGGTGTAACTGGGTAGAAATGGTAGCGTTACAAAAAAACACCCCTATGGTAATCTAACACTAGCCAATGTAAAGATGGAGATCTCCGGAAGCACCTAATCTAAATTCATCCCAGTTGGGTTGTTCATGTAAAAGCCTTCAAATTTGAAGGGACGATCTTGCTCATGGGAGGAAAAGATTGTGGTGTTGATCATTTTCAATTGAAAATTCAAGAATTATAACCAAGTCCAAGTTAGATTTTAAATGCAAGGTAGATATTTGCTATATAACAGTGCTAGGGTGTTGACCGCGTTGTATGAGCGCGTATATTCAATACTTTTTATTTTATTATGAAAATCCAATAATAAGTAACAAATATTATTGAATTTCTAAGAAAAATTATTATTTATACTTTTAATTTAATTAATTAATAAGGTTAAAGTATATTATAGAGTAAAATATTGTAACTCAAAGATTACACTCTCACTATTGTAAGGGCCTATTTATAGTTTATAAATAATTAGGGAGCTTTAAATAAATTATGTTAACGGACTTAGATATAATTATTCAATGTTTGTAAAGGGCTAGTTTTGTTTGTAAAAATTATGAAATGTAGAGGGTAAAATGGAAAATCTAGAAGTTTGATGTAAGGGCTTATTTTATAGATAGTTGGGGGACTAATAATAAATGGGCATATGTACAATTAATCAATGTTTGAGTGGGGAAGATTTTAATTGTAAATAGCAAAATTTTGAAAGGTAAAATGAGCAATAATGTTTTAATTTCTTGTAAATAATAAGAAATTAGAAGGGCATTTTGAGAACCCAAAAATCTGGTTGAAAAAAAGACATGGTTATAACTTATTGTTCATTCAACCCTTCTCTACTTATATAGTTTAGATTAAAATACACAAATACGCCTTTTAACTATTCGCATACCTATTGATTTTTCTTGTAAATAATAGGTCTATCTCCCATTTGCCCCCTTTTAGTTTATGGCTATTCTTCTTTAACCCCAAAAAAATTTTGTATTCTAGTCTAACCCAATTTTAAAGTTTGACTATTAGGTGAAATGCGTTGACCACCTCCTTCAACCATCCATATTTATGTTAAAGACCACATTGCACATTTCTTTGAGATTGATAAAACTCTATATGTGCATCTCAAGGCAATATAACCCATCCATCCCCAAATCTTTCTTTTCCCTTATCTATGATACTAACCCGGTCTTCCCAAATCCCTAAATATTTATTTTCCCTTGCACTTCAAAACTTTGGAATTCAAGATGCAAACTTCAGTGGATCTAATCTGCTAAGAATTCCTTAATGTGAATCATATCATCAAAATTAGAGGCTTTGTGGCGATGCTCATAATTCGTATCGGTGTGGCCTTCGTTGTGATAGTTAGTTAATGAGGGAGAAATATTCATTCCACATCTTCCAAATCATTATAGGATTCAAGGCTAATTATGAGGCACACAGTAGGGGGAGTTGAGCTAGTTGTCCCTATAGTAAGTAAGCCTTTTATGGTCAAAATTTTGGTTTTGATTCTCAAACTACAAGTTTGGTTGTATGCCAACAATATAGTGTTTTGGGGGGTTCTAGTTTGATTTCCCAAAGTCAGGGTTGGATTCTTAAGGGCAAAGAAAGATTATAATTTTAGAGAAGAAAGTGAAGATGAGAGCTTACAAGAGAGTAGCCATTGAAGGTCATCGACTAATTCGGTGAGTCAATGATTTTTTGGTTTGTTGTGGTTATGGGATTGCAAGAGTTGATGTGACTGATTTGGATTTTGTTTGTTTGGGCATGGAGAAACGATGGGAGGTATTAGATCTATAGGTGGTTTCTTCTTCTTCTTTCATGGCCGCACCTTTCAATCAAACCCTTTTCAGCCTCAATCGCACACATACCCCGATTGCCAGTCCTCCTGTTCGCCGCCAAAGCCATAACCGTCCATCTCTTTCATATCCAACGCCATACACAACTAACCCATAGCCTTCACAAAATCCCACATAAAACCATCTTATGTCATACACACCAGACCAATCACCCCTTTCTCACAACCAAAATCGATCTCCCTTCCTTCTCTCGCATGCCCTCTCTTTCGCAGTCCCTTGATCTTTTCTCTCAACCACAGTAGCCAGACGCACAACACCGTCACCGACCAGTCCCTCGCCTGTTGCATCTCGTCGTCCACCTCTCTCTTGTTGATAATCTCTTTCTATTATCGATTGCATCTCCCTCGGACCAATCGCCTTTCTCCTCCAAAACCAGTGTAGTAGTTCGGTTGGTGCAATAACAATAGAAAGTAGCAGTTGCAGGCTTTTCACCTGATATCTTCTGCTATATGCACCCACACTTCTCTCTCCTACCACGCAGTAGTCAAGCGACAATAGTGTTTTATCTCTCATCCCTTTTCTATTTTAGTTTCATGTTTACTATACATTGTTATTTAATCATAGTGAAAATTTCTAGCTAAACCCTTTTTTAGCTAGGGGCAGATTCGAAGCCCCAAACATGTATTTTATGTATTTATTAAATTCAATTTTTCTTTACTAGTTAGTGAACGTGTTTTGCTTCACCGTTTTATGAAAATTTTGTGTTTGTATGTTTGTTAAGGTGGTCAACTTAGTAAGTATGCTAGAATTTGATGCTAGAATATAAGAGAGTTTTACCTAATAGTTATGATATTATATTCATGTTAAGAGCAAGATGTGCTTCATACTTGTAATTGCTTATTTAATGTTAAAAATTTTCATAGGACTTAATGATCTCTGATTGTTTATCTTACTTGTAGTTCCTGATAGATAGCATGAAGATAATAGTTTGAAAATGACGTTGAGTTTAATTCAACGAATTTGGAAAAATAACAAGGTCAATTAGTGCAATCACGGTTAATCTTAAACATTATCATTCACAAATTAGTAAATTAATTGTTGGACTTTAACTCATGAACATGTGTTTGGTGTGTGCAAATAGAACCCTTAACTAATATGTCATCATCGATTTCCCTTTTAGTTTTTACTATTCTTGCCGTAATTTTCTTACTGAATTTCTTAATATAAATCAGAATAATCCAACCCCCGCCCACCATTTTCTCATTTATTTAGTTAATTGTTTTCTTTCTACCCCTTAATGTTGTTAGCTAGTTAGCAAGCCTTCTAATCCCCGGTTTAAAATGATTATAACTTATTCTTTACTATGACTACATTAGCAAGGTTTTAAGTTGTGTGCTAGTAAAATAATGCATTATTTTTTTGCGCCATTATCGGGGGTTAGTAAAATTGCTAATTACTTCATCATTTTCTTGTTTTATTTCATTAATATTTTTTATCAATTTTTTCCTTTATTCTGTCTTAATCTCAAAAACTAGTTCATCCATACTTGGAGATTTGGTGAGAACTTTTTTAGACTTTGTTCCAAAGCCTGAGAGAACCTATAGATGACTAAGGGGAGAAACATAATAATCCCAAACATCTAACTCTGATTCTGAACCAGTAAAGCTCGACATCCCATATAACGGGTTTATCAAGGAGCTTTCGACATCCACCATAGACAATGTCGTGCCCATGTTCATTCAATATCTGACAATAGCTTAGGGCAAGGAGTCGTTCGAGCTAAAATCTAGCCTGTTTCACCATACTTCGAAGAACCGTGACCTTTCTATGGAAGATCCAAACAAGCATCTCAAGGAATTTCATGTTGTTTGCTCCAATATGACACCAATCACTATGGATGGGAACATCTTGAATTTAAAAGCCTTTTCCTTTTCTCTAACTGACAAGGCTAAAGACTGACTCTATGAACTACCTTTCGGAACGACAAACTCTTGGGATAGCATGAAAAAGAGGTTTCTGGAAAATTTCTTCCTAAATTCAAGAATCTTCTTGTTGAAGAAAAAAATAAGGGTATTCAGTAGGGTCGAGAAGAATCATAGTCAACATACTATGAGTGTTTCAAAATTCTCATAGCATCATGTTCGCAACACCAGATGAAGGAGGAGCTCCTGATTTAGTACTTCTATGAAAGATTGTTTCCTCTTGAACGACATATGTTGAATGCAATGTTGGAGGAACTTTAGTTGATAAAACCCTAACAGCGGCAACGACATTGATTGCAAACCGAGCCTTAAACGCTCAACAATATGAACGAATTTGAGATTCTTCACGCCAAACCCATGAAGTAACTACTACTTATAATTTTGAAGCTCAAATTGCTAAACTTACTTCACTTGTGTCTCGGGTTCTGAAAATTTTGAAAATGCAGGTAGTTGCACACGTTTGTGGCATGCGCACTATGTCAGGCGATGCATCTCATCAATGTCCTCAGCTGATTGAGAATGATGGTTAGGAGAGTGTTAATACCGTGGGTTTTCAAGGGCAGAATCACCTTAGGAATAACCCTTTTTCAAGCACTTACAATAAAGGTTAGGAAAATCATCCCGACTTTGGATGGAAGATTCAGAACAGCCTCAGCAACAAGCCTTTACTCGGCTACCCCCTGGTTTCTTCCCGAGCCCACAAGAACCACCTCAGCAAGGTTCAAGTACATCCCCTAATTACGATAAGATTCTTAAATCATTAAGTATTCCAATGCTTAGTTGGTTAACTGTAAAACCAAGCAAAGGACATAGCGAATTTGAAGCTACAGATGGGATATATAGATGAAATTATGGGACAAATTTGTGAGCAACGCAAACTTCCAAGTTCTGCCATTCCAAATTTGAAATAAAGGTTTGAAATTGCAAAAGCCATTACACTGAGGAACGGTAGGCAAATTGAGAGTGGGTAGACTGCCCCCAAATGGAGTCGCATCATGGAAGCATAGCTAATGGCCGAGTAGAGGAGGATCCAACCACGGTATCAGCCAAACAAGGCCGAATCGGAGCAATTCTTCATCCATAGTTGAGAAACCTAAACCCTAAGGTAAGAAGGTGAGTGTTTCAAGCTCAGTTTCTGTTGATCCTTCTTCTTCTGCCTTCCGAAAAGTACAAGATAACATTCCATTTCTTGATGTTATTAAACAAATGCCGAAGTGTGCTAAATTTTTAAAGGAGCTTTGCACCATAAAAGACGACTTCAATACGGAGAAGTGGTAAGGGTGAATGAGAACTTTTCTGCAGTTCTTCAAAAGAAATTGACGCCTAAGTGTAAGGATCTGGGTAGTTTCAATATCCCTTGTGTAATCAACAATACCATATTTGAACATGCGATGTTAGACTTAGGTGCTTCCATTAATGTAATGCCATATTCTTTTGATCTCTATGAATCTCGGTAACCTTAAAAATGATGGTGTTATTATTCAATTACCTAACAGTTCTAATGCGTACTCTCAAGGTTTGTTAGAAGATGTTTTCGTCCAGGTTAACATTCGATCATTTTGGCAGATTTTTATGTGTTTGAGATGGATGATTCGGCATTTTCAATACATTTGCCTATTCTTTTAGGGCGTCCCTTCATGAAAATGACAATAACAAAGATTGATGTGTATGGAGGGAAACTGACCATGGAGTTTGATAGTGATGTGATTGGTTTCAACATCTTTGAAGTCATGAAGTATCTTGTTGATGATCATTCTTTTTTTTCTACTGACGTGATTGACACTTTAGCCCAGAGATTCTTAGACGTCATAAACGAGAATGAACATGTGACCACCATCACTATTGCCGCCGAATATGAAAATGCAAGGATTTACCAGGAAAACACCAAAGCTTTTCATGACCGGATGATCCATGGAAAGATCTATGTTGTTGAACAAAAAGTCTTGTTTTTCCAATCACGTCTTAGGCTCTTTTAAGGTAAGTTATGTTCTAGATGGGTTGGTCCTATCATTGTTACAAATGTTTTTTCCCCATGATACTATATGGTAAAGAGTTTCAAAACGATAAGGAGTTCAAAGTGAATGGGCATCAACTAAAGACCTATTATGAGTCATTTGTGGAGCATGATGTCGAGGAAGTATCACTGCATGTTCTCGCCTACTCGTAGGATTGATTGGAGATACCGCTAGACTGCACGACATTAAAACAAGCGTGTCTTAGGAGGCAACCCATGTGGAGAAGATGGCAAGTGTGGAACTCAGATTACGACACAATCATATTTGCTTTCTCTATCCATTAATTTATTCTTTATCGTTAACTTTTTTTCCTATTTTAAATCTCATATTGCATATGTTTCTCTTTACACATTGAGGATAATGCTTGGTTAAGTGTTGGGGGGGGGGGGGCACGTTGTCTTTGTTTTTCATTGATTTTGGTGTTGGTTTTAAATAAAAATAACAAAAAATGTCAGTTCATAAAAAACAAAAATGTCAGTTAAAAGAAAAGTGTAAGTTTTGGTTCTTTGTTGGCTTTAGTGTTAGTTAAAAAAAAAATTTTCGTAGTTTTTTTTAGTCTTAGGATATTTTCCAACTCAATGATGACATTTGGCTTTTAATTGAATGACTTTAAGGTACTTCATAAGAATAATTCGAGGTATGACATTATTCTTTGGTTAATGCATATTTATGGTTATCGTCTGCAAATTTACATGTAATCAACTAGGTAATTGATACTCATAGCATGCTTAATTTAAGTTAACTCAATATAACCCTTGGTTAGGGCATGTAAATGCACTTTATATAGAGTTAATTATTTTCAATGCTTAAGATTATTTTTATAATTCATTGAATTACTTGACAAGTGTGGTCTTTTGGAGAATCTTGTGTTTTAGTCTGTTTTTTCGGTAAAAGTCTCTCAAAGATATGATCAAGGTGATCCACAACTTCTGGACCAGCCCAAGACAGCTTGAAGCAAGCCCATGTACGCATTCAACCCAAAATGAAGAAGGAGAACAAGCTGGCCCATGAGATCAAACCCTTGGGTTTCGTTATGTTCTCTATAGGGTTTTGTTATATTCTCTTTAGAGTTGCCTCTTTTTTTCCATGTTTATAAAAAGGTCGCCTTAGGCATATTTTAGAAGAAAATTTAAAAGAGATTACATACAATTTTCATTAGACTTTTTAGAGATGTATTGTCGGCTAGGCTAATTCTTCAAACAAGGCGAAGAGATGAACTCCTAGATGTAGCTAGTTTGACTTGTGTTTGATTTAATTTTCACGCTTTCATGAAAACAATGGTATTTGAGAATTCATTTCCTTTATCTAATATAAAAGATTATGTTTTCATGTGACATATGATATATTTTCTTCCTCTCTAGATTTTTTTCTTACTCCGATGATTGTCTCTTCTTCTCCATATAAGTTTAGTCATGCTCTTCTTATGTGTGGAACATTGGGGTTCATTTGATTTCGGTAGATTAGTTATGTATGATTGTCTTTTATTGCGTTATTGTCTCCGAATATATCGTTGATTTAAGATATTATCTTTTAAAATCTTTGTGCTGTCTAGAAAGAGGGAATTCTCATATCTATTTACATAAAAATCAATTGGTGCTTTAAAAATTATTTTCAGGTTATGTTGATTGGGATGTGTCACACGCAATTGAGTTATCATAACTGAATCAATACAAGTTGAAGTGGTGAAGTCTAGGAGGGATTATTGGACCCTTGTGATTTCCTTTTTTTGATTTTTTTTCACCTAAATTTAATTGCTTTTGTTAATTTTTCAAGACTTTATTAGTTTTAGCTCATTGTTTTGTTTGTATTACTTTCTTCCCTGAACCTATTTTGTAGAACTTTTTCTCGTGGGATCGACACCCCATTCTTTACTACAATAACCACATGTATTGTTTGGGCGTAATCAAATTTTGGCGTCATTGCCGGGAAAAAATGTCATTCTACAAGGGAGGTTTTCAGTATTATCTTTCTTGCTTTTTCTTTTAGCTTTCTTGAATTTTAGGTTTAACTTACTTTTTTTTTATTTAGTTTTCTTTTATAAGATAAAAAAAATGTTAAAAATGTGTCGGGGATATATGATTTGGAATAGAGACAAACAAGGAAGAATAGTTAGAGTCCCAGAGTTAGAATACCCACAGGGTCACGTTGTGAACAAGACAAGTCCTAACTCCAATTCCAACACCATGAGTAATCACGGAGACGACCCTATTCGGTCCCTTAAGGACTATCTTCACCCCACGCGCACCGCTACGCCATCATGTATTATGTTTGCACGTAACACACCATAGCTAGATTTTAAGTCGGGCATGATACAGTTATTACCTACCTTTCTATGGTCTAGAAAGTGAAAATCCTTATGTTCACATTAGGGAGTTTGAGGAAGTGGTAGCCACATTTCACAGCAAACTCGAGGCTACGGACTCGGTTAAACTGAGGTTTTTCTCATTTTCCCTCAAGAAAAAAGTGAAGAGTTGGCTATACTATTTGCGACCAAGGTCTATAGGTTCGTGGGAGGAGTTGACCCAAGCGTTATTTAATAAGTGCTTCCTTCACCACAAAACCAATGGTCAGAAGAGACAGATTTCTACCTTCACCCAAAAGGATAGCGAGATATTATATCAGGCATGGGAAAGGTTTAAAGACCTGTTGAATACATGTCCACACCATGGGTATGAGAGTTGGCGCTTAGTCAGTTATTTCTATGAGGAGCTTACAAGTAGAGAGCGACAATTCGTTGACATGATGTGTAATGGAGAGTTCCTCCATAAGGACCCCGATGAGGCCATTGAGTACCTGAATGACTTGGATGAGAAGGCCCACACCTGGACCGGGCCAAGTGCTACTGAGAGCGTGAACATAGTGCTACCAGCTGGGGTCCATCAACTTAGGGAAGAAGACAACCTTAAAGCTCAATTAGAAAGAATGGCTAGGGAATTAGAGGCACTTAAGACAAAAGATGGTTGACCCATGCATACTGTTGCCAGAGTTGAGTCACAAGATACATGTTTTATTTGTCGGGGGTGGAACACCTAGCACAGGATTCCCCATCCTTAACTGCAATGAAAGAGGTTTCATGAGGAACAATGTATCACCCTTCTCTAACACTCATAATTATGGCTGGAGGGATCACTCAAACTTTGGATGAAGGTCCGACTCGAACCCCAACCCGCACAACCACCTAGGCCATACCATGCACCTTCATACAATGCACAACATGAATTCCTTAGCGGATACATTACTTACGTTTACAGAAGCACAAGGTAAAACTAATCAAAAGTTTGAGGCTGCATTGATACAAGTGATAAAAGAGAACAAGGAGGTCAAATTCTAGATCACCAAGCTAACAAGTTATCTAACAATGCAAGAGTGAGACCAATTTCCATCCCAATCTTAAGCAAATCCTAAGGGGAAACATATGGCACGAACCTCCACTTCAGACTCTCAGCACATCAAAGAAGTCAATGTCATAACTACTCGGAGTGGTAAGATACTAGATGGACCAAGCTTGTCAACCACTACAGCCACCTCTCCAAATAGCAAAGAGAGGACCCCTGAGGATGAGCCAAACAAGAACCTTCTGATCCAAGTCCCCTTCCCCAAGAGCTCCAACCTACTAAAAAAAGTCTGAAAATACAAGGTGAGAACCTAGAACATCTAAAATGGGTTAAGATTAACCTACCTTTGCTGCATGTGATTAAACATGTACGAACTTATGTGAAGGTCATCAAGGATCTATGCATTATCAAGAAGAAGCATCATATCAAGAAGACTGCTTTCTTAACTGAATAGGTAAGTGCGATAATTGATTAGAAGACACCACCCAAGTACAAAGATCCAGGATGTCTCGCGGTTACCTGCAAGATCAGGACTCATGAGTTCGGCCAAGCTTTGCTCTATTTAGGAGCAAGTGTAAACTTAATGCCTTATTCTATCTACTTGCAACTAGGTCTAAGAGAGATCAACCCCACATTTGTGGTACTGCATTTGGCTGATCGATTGACTAAGAAGCAAAAAATGAATAGTCGAGGATGTATTGCAACAAATCAATAAGTTCTACTACCCCGTCAACTTTCTTATTTTGGATACCCATTTTGTGGTTAATATGGAGTCTATAATTCCAATCATTCTAGGTAGACCTTTTCTTGCCACATATAACACTTTTATCAATTGCAAAAATAGTCTGATGAAACTGTTTTTTGGGAACATGACTCTGGAGGTCAACGTATTCAACATTGGCAAGCAGCTACGTGATGACGATGAGTGCTACCACACTTACATGAAAGACACACTGATACCAAAGAAAGCTCTCATGAGCGAAAATCTAAATCTTTAAAATATCTCCTTTATATTTCTGATTCTGAGAGTCCATTTTATCCTGACAAGTTTTTTGATGTTTCGTTTGTTTCAGGGTCAATAGATAAAGGAGAATGGCAATGGAAACCATGCTTTGAGGAGTTTCTCAGAGAAAGAGAAAGACCATAGCCATCCACTGTGGAGACCCCAAAAGTCGACCTAGCTCCATTGCCCAAGGGACTCAAACTTGCATTCTTGGGATGGGGTGATACCTTTCTTGCTATTATCTCTTTTGTGCTTAGTGACTCACAAGAACAAAAATTGATTAACATGTTAAGTGAGCACAAATCAACACTAGCTAGGTTGGATTATAGCTAACATCAAAGGTATTAGCCCCTTAATATGTTCCCATAGGATTCACTTAGAAGAAGAAACTAACCCCCTTAGAGGTCCCCAAAGATGAATTAACCCTACCGTGAAAGAGGTGGTGAAAATGGAAGTCTTAAAACTGTTAGATGCAGGTATCATTTACCCCATCTCTGATAGCAAGTGGGTTAGTCCAACTCAGGTAGTGCCTAAGAAATCTGGAGTGACATGACAGTGGTGAGTAATGAAGGAGTGCATGTTCCTACCAAGTTAGTGACAGGGTGGCGCATGTGCATTGATTATAGAAAAGTTAATTTTGCCACCCGCAAGGATCACTTCCCACTTCCATTCATAGACCAAATCTTAAAGCGTGTAGTTGGCCATCATTTCTGTTTCTTTCTAGATGGGTATTCAAGATATTATTAGATTGAGATTGCCTTAGAAGATCAGGATAAGACTACTTCACATGTCCTTTTGGTACTTATGTTTTTCGATGTATGCCCTTTGGTTTGTGTAATGCACCGACTACCTTTCAAATGTGCATGATGAGTATTTTTGGTGACATGGTTGGAAAATATATGGAAGTGTTCATGGATGATTTAACTGTTTTTGGTGATTCCTTTATTCACGTTTACTTCATTTGCAAGTTGTTTTGAGTAAACGTGAAGAGAAGGGTCTGGTGCTTAACCATGAAAAATGTTATTTCATGGTTCCCTCTGTAATAGTTTTGGGGCACATACTTTTTGATAAAGGGATCGAGGTTGATAAGGCAAAAATTGAATTGATTTCTAAATTGCCCACACCCAAAACTATTAAGGATGTGAGGTCTTTCTGGGGCATGTAGGTTTCTATAGGAGGTTCATACAAAACTTATATGCCATATCTAGACCATTGTGTAACCTCCTAGCCAATGAAGTTGTGTTCCACTAGACACAAGAGTGTGAGGACGCTTTTCAAACACTCATTGCTAGGCTCACTTCTGCCCCCATAATGCAGCCACCAGATTGGAATTTGTCGTTTGAGATCATGTGTGACGCTAGTAACTATGCCGTGGGGGCAGTCCTGGGCAACGAAAGGAAGGGAAGCCCTGTGTTGTTTACTACGCTAGTAGAACTCTTAATGATGCTCAAATGAATTATTCTACTACTGAAAAAGAGTTGCTAGCTGTAGTTTTTGCTTTAGACAATTTTTGTGCTTATTGATTGGTATACCTATCATTGTTTTTACTGACCATGCAACTCTTAAGTACCTTCTTACAAAAAAGTATGCTAAGGCAAGACTGATTAGGTGGATTTTACTTTTGTAGGAATTTGATCTGACCATAAAAGATTAAAAGGGGGTGGAGAATGTCGTGGCGGATCACTTGTCTCAATTTGATTTCAATGATTATGCTGATGGCTCACCCATCCGTGATGACTTCCCTGATGAACACATGTTCGTCGTGGCTCAAGTACCATGGTATGGCACATATTGTTAATTACTTAGTTTCATACGAAGTTCCATCCTCATGGTGCGCTCAAGATAAACACAAATTTCTGGTCGAGGTAAGAAATTTCTATTGGGATGATCCTTATCTGTATAAGTATTGCCCCGACCAAATTATGAGGCATTATATCCTTAATGTGAGATTGAAAGTGTCTTATATTTTTGTCATAGTTCAGCTTGTGGCGGCCATTTTTCTATGAAAAAGACCACCACCAAGATTTTACAGTCTAGATTATATTGGCCTACATTATTTAAGGACACTAATAATTTTTGCCATTCTTGTGATACATGCCAGAAGTTAGGTGTATTGTTATAGAAATATTTCATTATTGGGGAATTAATTTTATGGGACCTTTTCCACCTTCTTTTGGGTATTTGTATATCTTGCTTGCAGTGGAATATGTGTCCAAATGAGTAGAAGCTATGGCATGCCTAAACAATGACAACAACACTGTTGTCAAGTTTCCCAAATAAAATATCTTATCCAGATTCGATACACCACGAGCTATTATTAGTGATCAGGGCACTCACTTCTGTAATCATTCTTTTGAGGCTTTGATGCACAAGTATGGAGTACATCACAAGGTCACCAATACCTACCATACCCAGACAAATGGCCTAGCTGAGCTGGCCAATTGAGAAGTAAAGCAAATCTTGTAGAAAATGTTGAATCCTGATCGGAAGGATTGGTCTTTGTGCCTTCCTGGCACTTTTTGGGATTACCGTACCGCTTATAAGACAAATCTCGGGATGTCTGCGTACCGGCTTGTCTATGAGAAAGTCTTCCATTTACCTGTTGAGTTACAATATCGTGCTCAATGGGTTGTAAAAAACACTAACTTTGATCTTAATGATGCAGGTATTCAGCGGAAGCTTCAGATGGCTGAGATTGAAGAGTTGTGGAATGATGCCTATGACATTTCACGAATTTACAAGTCAAGGATGAAGGTGTCTATGATAAGAGGAAACATTTTGAGCCCAATCAGCGAGTCCATCTCTATCACTAGCGACTTCATCTTCATCTAGGCAAGCTAAGTTCAAAATGGATGGGCCCGTTCATGGTTAAGCAAGATTTTCCAAATGGTTCAATAGAGGTTGAAGATCCGAAGGATGGGATAATATCATAATGAATGGGCATTGTTTGAAGCATTATGTGGAGAAAGTAGAGGTACCATAAGAGATTTATTTGGTTGCCCCTGTCTACTTGGTTTGATGTTTTTCATCTCTATCCTTAGTTTAGGTTATTGTTTTCTAGTATAGATTTATTGCTTTCGTTGTTTGCTTTTCTGTTTTTCTTTGAGTGTTTTAGGTTATCTTAGGTTTAGCCAATGGAGTCGCTCCGAGCCATTCATCCTCTTGTGTTCCTTTCTCCCTTCAGTGTGCCTTTCTTATCTTTTGGTGATTGTGAGGACACTGTTAGATTTAAATTAGGGGTGGTAGCATATTCATGTTTGTTGCTATTTATTGTTTTGTATGAAATTGTCATATCATGCTTGTATGGTTTTGAGTCTTTGTCAACTGTTGATGCATGATTACAACATTGTTTTTGTGAGACTTGTATTTTGAAAACATGCATTTCATACATTTTTATATATCTCAAACTCAATTTAAAGCACAAGTATGAGTACGAGTAAATTATTTTGGCAAGAACCTGAAGGAATGTGAGCATCTCAAACTATTATAAAATTGAAGGACTAAATGATAAATTTGGGATATATTTGCCACTACATGCTATTTAAGTAATAGATGACATTATTTTCCTTATCTTTATCCTCTTGGTTTTACAAGCAAGGAGCTCCCGAGAGAAGGATTCGCAGCTGGTTCCCTTGAAGAAAATTGGCTGATTTTGGAAGGGCTTCTCAACTAAGTAATTGTTTGTGCTTGAATTTTGAACTTTAAGCTTTGCTTAAGATATGATTAGGTTTGTGTTGTTTAAGATAAGAGAAATCAGGGTCTCATGTTGTTTAAGATCATATTAAATTAGGTTGATGGTAAGGAGAGTTTCATAGAATATTTGGTGTTTATAGATGTATATGCAAATTCGGACTGATTTTGCACACTGTGTACTAAAATTGGTGTGATCTGCCATACATAATTTAGAATTGCAAACGGTTTATTGGGTTGGAAACTAGGCTTCAATGGATATAAAATTTGGAGTCTAATTCCTTGTATTCAGGTCCCACCTTCATTTTCAATTAGACCTAAATACTGAGTCCTATCCTGATTTTTAACAATTGTGTGTTAGATTGTGTTGAATAGATCTCCCTCCACAGAAATCCAATTTAGGCATGTGATATATGGTTTTGAAGTTAGGGATGTCTACTTTTGAAAACAACTAATATTATTATGAAATTCAAAGTGTAGTGTCAAATATGGTATATAGTATGAGAGGCGGTTAGTATCACTTGGAACACTTTTATGAGTTCCAGAATTTAGAAATATAATTCAAACCTCATTATTATGTGTTGGTTAGAACTTCTGATTCAGCTTATGTTAGGAGGGAGGGATGTTTATGAGTTTTGGGCCTCACAAGGAAGCATGGTTACTCATTGAATTGTGTTCATACATTCATTTATTCCATGAGCATATGTTTTACATATTTTATAAGTGTGTGATTCATGTTGAGCTTGAGCCTAAGTTATTTCATTTAGGTTTAGAAAAGGCTCCGGCTACATCTCAAACACCTAGAGAGTAAAGCACACATCAAGTAAAACATCAATTGGTTTAAAGTGAGTATTATCGTCATAAATTTGAGAACTAATATTTTTTTATTTGTTATGAAATAAATTGGTATTGTTGAAACTCTTGCCTTGTTCCCTAGCATATGTGGGTCCGTTAAATTATCGTCTCACATTCCAGACGTTAAAAGTGAAACGCTAAAAGAGGGATGGTAATTAGTATGTGTGTGTCCCTAGCATCGAAATTTGAATTGTAAATTATGTTAATCGTTTTCTCTTATATGACTTTATAACACTCACTGTGGAAAGCTCACCCATTTCATGATTTTGGTTTTAAGGTCTTCTGCTAGAGGCGGTCCACTGTACAGCTAGAGGTTTTTTTAGAGAGGTCTGGTTTTGTGTCTTATATTTCCATAGTTTGTACCATTGGTATGTATATTTTGAGCAAATGTTGTGAGTTGTAACTTAGAAATTTTTTCCCTTTGTTTGGATTAGAGTTATTGTTGTTTGAACAAGTATTGCATTTTAGTAAATAGTGTGATTTAATCTTCAAGATGTTATTTTCAAGTCATAGGTATATTTGTTGAATTTTTGTTGTTGCTATCACATCACATTCTAGGGGATGGTCTCACTCTACCACCTGGAATGAGGTGTCACAGTTTTGGTATCAGTGCAGCCAGTGCTAGAGTGTTAATCGATTGGGAGAGGTTCTTAATCGATTGAATTGAGCGTATAGAAGACGAAACATCATTTGTTCATACTATTAAAGGATAACAAGTTCCTGAAGTACCTAATGATGATCAAATTAGGCAATTGGAGGATGCATTAACAAGGATGACAGAGAATCAGACTAGATTTTTTGAGTTGCAGAGTGCCCAACCATTTGTATCTGTAGCACAACCTCAGTTCTAGTAGTTGCACCTACTTAGGTAGGTGTGTTGATTAGAAAACTTAAAAAGATAGATCCACCTAAATTTACAAGAACAAACGGGGAAGTGGAAGTGGATGATTAGCTAAAAAGGATTAAACTGATATTTGATGTCACGGAAGTGAGAGAGAAACAAAAAGTGAAGTTGAATACTTTTATGTTTACTAATGAGGCACTTCACTGGTAGGAGACCACTGAGAGATCATTAATTATCCTACCAGATGATGCCTCAGCTCCAGTAATTTCTCTTACAATAATGTGGGTACAATTTCTTAAGGCTTTTAATGAGAAATATTTTTCTGTTTTATATCAACATGAAAAGTACAAGGGATTTGTACTATTAAGGCGAAAGAAAAAAATGCTTGTTTCGGAATATGAAGTAAAGTTTCATGTTTTGTCTCGATTTGTACCTAAGTTAGTAGACACGGAGCAAAATAAATGTGAGAAGTTTGAGATGGGGCTAGATTTTTCTATTAGACAACGAATTTCTATCTTCCAGTGTGACAAGGTTGCACAGTTGATTGATAAGGTGAACGTAACTGAAAGGGATGTGCAAGAAGTGGCTGGAAAGAGGGAACAGTTTAGGAAGACCCGCTTTGATACTTCACAGTCGATGACTCTTTATAATAGATTTTCAAGTGGGAGAGGGCAGGGTTCCCAATCAATTAGAATGCCTACTCCACAACTTATGAGACCTCCATCAGACAAAAAGCATGGTTCCTCTAGTTAGAAAAGAAGCTTTTTCGGGACAACAACAGTTGGGATCTCATGGGAGAAGTTTTACAAATATTTTCTTTGAAGATGTGGTTTGTTATATGTGTAATCAGAAAGGGCGTTATGCTAGATATTGCATACAGTAGGGGACAGATAATTGTAAGTGTTTCACTTGTAGACAACAATGTCACTTATAATAGGCATGTCCAGAAAATAAAGCTTCAGCATCATCAGTTGAAAGTGCACCTATTGAAGGAAGTGGTATGGCTTGTACTTTTCGGGGTAGATGTATTGGTTCCTCATCGAGACCAGCGACTCAGGATAGGGTTTTGCGATGACACAGCAGTACTCTAGAGGTAGTAACAGGTAGACTCTCTATTATGAGTAGAGATGCACATGTTCTCATAGATCCTGGTTCTACACATTCATTTATAAAATTAGCATTTGTAATGCATATAGATCACATTCCTTCTTCATTCATATTATGCTCATATCTACTCCTGTTGGTGAGGTAGTGGCGACTCATATTATTTATAGAAATTTATTCTCAAAGTGGGAGGCAATGAATTATCAGTTGATTTATTGCCCTTAGATATACATGATTTCGATATGATTATAGGGATGGATTGGTTGTCTTCCTATCATGCGTCTATTGATTGTTTTTGCAAGGAAATCATGTTTTTGATACTAAACGAATTACCATTTAGTTTCAGTGGGAATGCAGTATTAGTCCAGGTTGTCTTAGTTTTGCAATGAAAGCAGGAAAATTATTGAATAAAGGATGTCAGGGTTACTTAGCACATATTGTAGACACTGAGATAACGGGTGTATAGTTGGCAGATATACATGTTGTATGTAAGTTTTCTGACGTGTTTTCAGATTAGTTGTCAGGTCTACCAGTAGACAGAGATATTGAGTTTACTATTGAATTGCTTTCGGGTACACAACCTATTTCTATTGCACCTTATCGGATGGTTCCTTTGCAATTAAAGGAATTAAAAATTCAGCTACAAGACTTACTTGATAGAGGATTTATCGGCCTAGAGTTTCACCATGGGGATATTTTTTATAAAGAAGAAAGATGGTACTATGAGGTTGTGTATTATCAGCAACTCAATATGGTGACTGTTAGAAACAAGTATCATTTACCTCGTATTGATGATTTGTTTAATCAGTTACAAGAAGCTAGAGTGTTCACAAATATTGATCTTAGATCTGAATACCATCAGTTGAAAGTTAAAAATAGTGATGTTCTCAAGACTACTTTTCGTACGAGATATGGCCATTATGAATTCTTGGTAATGCCTTTTATGGACTTGATGAATCGAGTATTTCAAGCTTATCTTGATTCCTTTGTGATAGTTTTCATTAATGATATTTTAATTTAGTCACAAAGTGAAGAGCAACATAAGGAACATTTGTACACTATATTACAGACTTTGAGGAATGAACAATTATATGGTAAGCTAAGTAACTCTGAATTTTGGCTAGATAGAGTGGTATTCTTGGGACATGTAATTTCAGGAGATGGCATTTTTTGTTGACCCTAAGAAGATTGAAGCTGTTGTGAACTGGGAGAGGCCAACTAATGTTACAAAAATTCAAAGTTTCTTGGGTCTAGTTGGGTATTATCGTCGTTTTGTCCAAGGTTTTTCTTCTGTTCCTATGCCTTTGACACAACTAACCAGAAAAGGAATAAGGTTTGAATGGATAGATGAGTGTGAACAGAGTTTCAAAAAATTAAATAGTAGATTGGTCTCAGCACCCGTGTTAGCTATTCCTTCTGAAAATTAAAGTTTTGTGGTTTATAGTGATGCATCTCTTCATGGTTTAGGATGTGTATTGATGCAGCACGGGATGATTATTGCTTATGCTTCTAGACAATTGTAAACTCGTGAGCGTAATTATCTTACACATGATCTTGAGTTGGCTGCTATTATCTTTGCATTGAAGATATGGAGACATTATCTGTATGGTGAGACGTTTGAAATTTATAAAGATCACAAGAGTTTAAAATATATATTCACACAGAAAGAATTGAATTTGAGACACCGAAGATGGATGGAGTTGATTGAAGACTATGATTGTGCAATCCACTATCATCCAGGAAAAACTAATACGGTAGTTGATGCTTTGAGTAGAAAGTCGTCGGGAAGTTTAGCACACCTCTGAGCTATTTGAATGAACCTATTTGCGGATTTAAGATCTCTGAGAGTTGATCTGGCAATGGGAAATGACACAGCTTTATTGGCTACAGTTACTTTGGGGCCAATGCTAGTTGAGAAAATTCAAGAGGCTCAAAGTTCCAATCCACAACTAATTATGATCAAGAATGAAGTGGAAAGTGGCTTTCAATCAGATTTTATTATTAGAAATGACGTTTGATTAATGTTTGGGACTCGGTTATGTGTTTTGAATGATGATAAGTTGAGATTCTGGAGGAAACTCATAGTTCAATTTATGCTATGCACCCAGGTAGCATTAAGATGTATCATGATTTACATGAGGCCTATTGGTGGATGGGAATGAAAAGAGAAATAACTGAATTTGTGTCAAAATGTTTGATTTGTCAGCAAGTTAAGGCCGAGCACCAACATCTTTCGGATTTACTACAACCTCTACCTATTCTTGAATGGAAATGGGAACATGTTACAATGGATTTCATATCTGGTTTACCTTGCACTCAAAGAAGACATGATTCTATTTGGGTGATAGTTGACAGACTTACCAAGTTAGCTCATTTCATTTCAGTAAAGACTTCTTTCAGCCTTAGTAAATTGGCACAAATAGATGTTGATGAGATTGTTAGATTGCACGGTGCACCTATTTCAATTGTTTCAGATAGAGATCCAAGATTTACGTCCAAGTTCTAGTCTAGTTTACAAGAAGCTATGGAACTTCTCTGAGATTCAGTACCACATTTCATTCTCAGATAGATGGGCAAATAGAATGTACTATTCAGACCCTTGAAGATATGTTATGAGCATGTGTAATGGAATTTCAAGGCAGTTGGGATGTTCGCCTACCACTAATAAAATTTGCTTATAATATCAACTATCAAATTAGTATCAATATGGCTCCCTATGAAGCTTTATATGGTAGAAGGTGCATAACTCATGTGTATTGGACTAAAGTTGGGGAAAGAAAATTGTTAGGCCCAGAGATCGTTCAAGCAACTACTGATAAGATCAGGGTGATTCAAGAAAACCTGAAGATAGCGCATAGCAGACAAAAGAGTTATATTAATAATAGAATAAGAGATCTAGAGTTTGAAGAAGGTGATTTAGTTTACTTACGAGTATCTCCGTGGAAGGGTGTTATAAGATTCGGAAAGAAAGGGAAGTAAAGTCCTTGGTACATTGAACCATTTGAGATAACGGAATGTGTGGGTCTTACAGCTTATCGATTGGCACTATCCCAGAGCTTGGCACAGCTTCATGATGTTTTCCATGTTACTATTCTCCAAAAGTATATATTGGACCCATTACATGTGTTAATAGAACAACCGATAGAGTTGAAAAGAGATCTTTCGTATGTCAAAAAACCAACAGATTTTACATCAAAGAGAGCAAGTACTACGTAACAAGACCATTCTGCTAGTTAAAGTACTGTGGCGTAGTCATTCTATTAAAGAAACAACATGAGAAAGTGAAGATAGTATGAGGAAGCAATACCTTATTTATTTCAGTCAAGTAAGTAAATTTTGGGGACGAAATTCTAATTTGGATGGAAGAGTTGTGAGGCTTGAATCTAAAAAACATGCACTTCATACATTGTTATATATCTCAAACTCAATTTAGAGTACACGTATGAGTACGAGTAAATTATTTTGGCAAGAACCGGAAGAAAGATGAGCATGTTTAATTAGTTAATTAAGGATTTAGGTTTTGCACAAAATATGTTAACACATTTACAAGAGAAAATTTGGTCAAGTATCTCACTTATACAATATTGGAAAAGTTTGAGGTGCTTAGGTAAACCGTTATAAAATTAAAGGACTAAAAGATAAATTTGGGATATATTTGCCACCACATGCTATTTAACCAATAGATGGGATCATTTTCCTTATCTTCATCCTCTTGGTTGTATAAGAAAGGAGCTCCCAAGATAAGGATTTGCAGTTGGTTCCCTTGAAGAAAATTGGTTGATTTTGGAAGGGCTTCTCAACTAGGTAATTGTTTGTGCTAGAATTTTGAACTTTAAGTTTTGCTTAAGGTATGAGTGAGGCTTGATGTTGTTTAATATCAGATAAACCAGGGTTTCATGTTGTTTAAGATCAGGAAAATTGGGGCTTCATGTTGTTTAAGATCATATTGGGTTAGGTTGATGGTAGGGAGAGTTGCATAGAAGATTTGATGTCCATATAGATGTATATGCAAATTCGGACTGATTTTGCACGTTGTGCACTAAAATGGGTGTGATCTGCGGTACAGAACTCCAAATTGCAAATGGTTTGTTGGGTTGCAACCTAGAGACACAAGGCTTTCCATAGATATAAAATTTGAAGTTTAAATTCCTGTATTGAGGTCTCACCGTCAATTTCAATTAGACCTAAATACTGAGTTATATCCTGATTTTCAGCAATTGTGTTGAATGGATCTCCCTCCACAGAAATCCAATTTTGTGATATGATATATGGTTTTGAATATAAGGATGTCTAATTTTGAACACAACTGATGTTATTATGAAATTTGAAGTGTAGTATCAACTATGGTATATAGTATGAGAAGTGGTTAGTATCACATGAACACTTTTATGTGTTTCAGAATTTGAAATGAAATAGACTTCAAATCTCATTTTTTTGGTGCTGGTTAGAACCTCTAATTCAGGTTATGTTAGTAGGGAGGGTTGTTTATGAATTTTGGTCTTCACAAAGAAGCATGGTTACTCATTTAATTGTGTTCATACATTCATTTATTCCATGAGCATATGTTTTACATATTTTATAACTATGTGTGTGATTCATGTTAAGCTTGAACCTATATTATTTCATTTAGGTTCAGAGAAGGCTCCGACTACATCTCAAACACGTATACAGTAGAGCGCACATCAAGTAAGGCATCAGTTGGTATTTGAGAACTAATATTTTTTTATCTGTTATGAAATAAATTAGTATTGTTGAAACTATTACCTTGTTCCCTAACATAAGCGGGTCCGTTATATTATCGTCTCACATTCCAGATGTTAAAAGTGAAATGGTAATTGTAATATTATCGTCTCACATTCCAGACGTTAAAATTATAATGGTAATTGTTATAATATCGTCTCACATTCCAGACGTTAGAGTTTTTTTAGAGAGGTCGATTTTTCTATCTTATGTTTCCATAGTTTGTACAAGTGGTATGTATATTTTGTAACTTAGGGAATTCTTCCCTTTGTTTGGATCAGAGTTAATGTTGTTTGAGCAAGTATTGCATTTTAGTAAATAGTGTGATTTCATCTTCAAGATGTTACTTTCAAGTCATAGGTATATTGATTCAATTTTGTTGTTGCTATCACGTCACATTCTAGGGGAGGGTCTCACTCTACCATCTGGAATGAGGTGTGACAATTTTTTGTCAAGGTCCAAAGATATTATCTTGATAAACATTTATTGATTTCTGGAAACTAACTTTTGTGCACTTGCTAAGCTTTGTGGACCGATTTGGAGAGTTGATGCATGATTTGGGCATGAAAATGTACTTTATACAGAGTTAATTATTTTCACTTGTTAAGATTATTTTGATAATTGATTGAATTATTTGACAAGTGTGGTCTTTTGGAGGATTATGTGTTTTAGTGTGTTTTTACAGGTAGAAATTGTTTTTTTTCCATTAGAGTTCTAGAATTTCCATAGCAGTCTAATTGGCAACCACTTTTGCTATACAAATTTAATTCGGATTCTGGTTGCTAATTAAATCAAAGGAAAAGAAATTGTATTCGTTTCTATTTTCGGATTCCATGAATTTTGGAGCAGGTCTCGGTAAATTGGGGATAACCTTTGCTACAGAAATCCAATTACGATGATTCTTGTTGCTACTTAAAGATAAGAGACAGGGATACAACTCTTTTGTTGACCACTTTACCTCATTAAGTTGTTTGTAAGGAGAAAAATGCGAGACAATTAGAACTGAAAAATCAGTCTTTTTTTTTGGAAAAGAGTTTGTTTCGGAAAATACTTTGGAGAGTTTAATCCTTGAGGAAGTGAGAGTGTCATATCCTTAAATATGGCTGCAACCTAGAGAAGAGGAAGAGGATAATACACACAATTTTTATTAGATTTCTTTGGAGATGTATTGTCGGCTAGGCTAAGTTTCAAGCAAGGCGAAGACATGAACTCTTAGATGTAGCTTATTTGATTAAGTTTTTATAATTTCATGATAAATAATGGCATCTGAGAACTTTCTCCATTCTTTAATATAGAAGTTATGTTTTTGTGTGACAGCTGATTATGTTTTCTTCTTCCATAAATTCTTTTAATCCGGTGATTGTTTTATTCTTTTTCATATAAATCTAGTCATGCTCTTCTTATGTATGAAATATTAGGGTTCAATTGATTTTGGTAGATTGGTTTTGTGTGATTGTCTTTTACTACGTTATTGTCTCCGAATATATCATTGATTTAAGATATTATATATGACCATTATTGTGCTTTCTTAAAAAAGGGAATTCTCATATCTATTTACATTAGAATATAGTGGCATGTTAAAGATTATTTTCTGATGATGTTGTTTGGGATGTGAAACACATAATTGAGTTATCATGACTGAATCAATACAAGTTGAAGCGGTGAAATCTAAGAGGGATTCTTGGACCCTTGTGATTTTTCGTTTTTGATTTTCGTTAACCTAAATTTAATTGCTTCTTTTTCTCAAGATTTTCTAAGTTTTAGTTCATTGTTTTGTTGGTACTACTTTGAACCTATTTTGTAGATCGCTTTCCTCGTGGGATCGACACTCCATTTTCTACTGCATTGACGACGTGTATTGTTTGGGTGTAATCAATGTATATGATTTTTTTATTTTGACCATGTTTGAAGCACATTTTTCTTGATTGAGTAGAGAGTTTGAGATGATGGACATTGCAAATTTTTATTGCTCATTGCAGTTGGTTTCTTCAACATTTTATGCCTTCTAATCCATCATTGATATTTGTGCTAATTATTTATATCGACAACATCTCGAGAATCCTCCTTATTCTATCAGTTTATTTTTATTGTAATTAGTCATTTTATGTGACAAAAAAAAGTCATGAAAAAGTCTCAAAGTTCCAGTTTTTGTTTTCACTTTAGATTCAAAAGAAGGGAGATTCAGTCGTGTAAGGAAGATGTATAGTCTCGGTCATATTCAAGAGGGAATAGCTTCAACATCAGGGCTATATGGATTAACCAATGAAATATCCAGGTGTAATTACGGTAAGCTTGATCAAGTGTTTTGAATGGTGTGACTAGCATATCCTGTGATAAATTCTTATTTGCTTGCTTTTCCTAAATCATTTGACCTTTTTTATGAGAGTTTTACATTGATTTCCAACTTGATGAATGAATACATTGCATGTTCCAATTGATAGACATTTTACCTATGAGGACAATGGAGTTGAGGCTTTAACATGGTTGAATTAGAAGATATATGCATTACTGGTTGGTGGTAAGAAAGATATAGTACACACTCTTACTGTTTCTCAGAAGTCGACATTTAGAGATTGTTAGCGTCTGTGAGCTTTGGCTAACGTTTGTTTGATTGCAAAACAGTTTTGCAACTTCATGGATTTTGACCTACATGTTATGCACATTTTCATACTATTTACTTCACTTGTATTGCTAGGTACTAGAAATGATGGCAAGAAAATACAATTTATTCAAAGTTAATTATTTTCACTAGTTAAGATTATTTTGATAATTCATTGAATTACTTTACAAGTGTGGTCTTTTGGAGAATTGTGTTTTAGTGTATTTTTCAGGTAAAAAACCATCAAAGATATGATCAAGGTGATCCACAACTTCTGGACCAACCCAAGACAGCCTGAAGCAAGCCCATGTATGCATTCAGCCCAAAACGAATAAGGGGAACAACCTGGCCCATGAGGCATTGACCCATAAGACGAAACACTTATGTTCTCTCAAGAACTGTCTCCTTTTTCATGTCTATAAAAAGGCCGCCTTAGGCATATTTTAGAAGAACAATTTAGAGGAGATTACATACAATTTTCGTTAGACTTTTTGTAGATGTATTGTCGGCCAGGCTAATTTTTCAAGCAAGGCGAAGAGATGAACTCCTAGATGTAGCTAGTTTGATTTGTATTTGATTTAGTTTTCACGTTTTCACGATGAACAATGGTATTTGAGAATTTTTCCTTTATTTAAAATAGAAGATTATGTTTTCATGTGTGACATATGATTATATTTTCTTCATCCATAGATTCTTTCTTACTCCGATGATTGTCTCTTCTTTTCCATATAAGTTCAGTTGTGCTCTTCTTAGTTTTAGCTCCTTATTTTGCTCGTAATACTTTATTCCTTGAACCTATTTTGTAGAACGTTTCGTCGTGGGATCGACACCTCATTATTTTTAGTAATAATCGCGTGTATAGTTTGGGCGTAATCAACCCTTGAGTGAGTTTTAAGCCTATTCTTTGATTTCGAGATTTTTTTAGTTGATTCATCTTTCATTTCTTCTCGATAATAATTCGTTGCATGATCTCATTTTTTGTTTGCTTTATTTGTTACTTGGATTGTTTTCATAATTTAGAACTAAACACTAGAACTTGTACTAATGTTATTCAAAGCATTATATTGAATTGCACGACATGATAAAGACAACTAGTTTTTTTTTATCCCTTAACCTCTCACACCCCAGATGTCGCCGGCTGGATTCGACCTCATGACCTAGGGATACCATCCGCCACTGCTCAACCATTGAGCCATCACACCTTTGGCAGGACAATAGTTCTCACCATTGCCAAATAAGCATGTGTTTATTATAAATTTTCTTTATGTTAACCCTTGTTGAGCCTGTTATTAAGCTCTTTTTTTTGTTGTTACCCTCATCTTCCATACCTAACCTAATCAGAAGAGTGAATAATTTGTAGAAAGTTTGTTGTGATTCAAGGCATGTTAAAAAAAAGTGTGACAATTCAAAAAGAAATGGATTGCCAAAGAAAAAAGTTTCACAAAAATAAAATAAAAAATGAAGCTATGATGTTACTCAAAAGATGTGTCACGAAGCTATAAAACGGATATAAACAATGCCCTTATCTATATTCATTCGGGATTCATTACTATTTCACATAATCCAGTTCTTTTCATTTTTAGTTGATACCAAATAATGGCTGAAAATTTCTCGTTATCAATAGGTCATCTCTCATGTTTTATGCATGAACTGATGTGGCGATATGTCTTGAATCGTGTGATTCCTTGATTAGATGATATTTGGCCCATAATGATGATATTTAGCCTATAATGTGGCGATATTGTTATGTTGTATGACCTATAATGATGATATGCCTTAGAGTTTCTAATGTATCTACTTTCACAGTTTCCTTAAGACCTCTGTAATTTCCTTATCAGTTTTTTCTTTACCCCTGACTCATTGGTCCCATTATAACCAGAATTAAGATCTTTTGATTGAGTATGTTGATGTCACGATGTGGACATTCGAATGAGATATAAGCATATAGTGTCACTAGCTCTTGCATTCAAGTAGTAGCATTTCTTCCATGAGATCAAATATCTGAAGAAAAAAATTCAGAAAATGTCTTTCTTTCTTGTTATATCATATATGAGCATTTTGTTTTCCTTTTACATCAATCCTCTCACATATAGCTAGAATAGGAATAGTAACTTAACCAAACAATCAATGGTAAAACAAGAGTGTAGCCAGTGAGATTTTTGGGTTAATTCTATTGACGGGTTTTTGAATTTCACCTGTTGCTTTAGTTGATTTAATTGTGGGCTTTCATATCAATGCTATGAATGTGTATTAGTTTTCGAATGATGTGGACTTTATTTTGTGGTTGAAAAGAATTTTAACATGTCACGATCCATTGGAAATTTCTTAGACAAATGTTGGAAAGTTTAGGTTAAGTCATTGAGTTTTTGTTATTCTTGTTTCTATGATTCGCTCGAGGACTAGCAAAAGCTAAGTGTAGGGGAATTTAATAAAAGTATATTTATGTGATTTTATTACCTTGTTTTTCTATATTTTCTGAGCTAGTTTTCGTTATTTTTTTGTAGTAATTTCTGTTTGTGTGTCTTTGTAGGTTGTTACTAGTAGAATTCTAATAATAAGCTGAAAAGATGCAATTTGGCATGATTTAGAAAGAACTGGTAATTCAAGGAAGTCTGCACAATTGGGAGACCTGGAGAGAACATATAAAAAGAAAGAAAGATGAACCTTTTCTTTTCCTTTGCAAGAAGGACATCCATCATTCCCTCCATCTCGCAACATCACCCTTTATAGTGTCACCTCTCCATCACACACACCGATTTCAACTCTCTTGTTTGCCGCCAAAGCCATCATTGTCCATCTCTTTCATCTTTTGCAACCACAGCCTAAACCCATACACAGCTGCTGACCCCATCGCCTTCACACAATCCAACAGAAAACCCTCTCACACCAGACCAATTGACCCCTTTCTACCAACCAACATCGATTTCTCCTCCCTATCTCGTCTACCCTCTCTCACAGTCCCTCCATTTCTTCTCTCAACCACAACAACCACATCTACCGCCTCATCGGCGACTAGTCCCTCGCTTGTTCCATCTCGCCGTCCACCTCTCTCCCATCGACAATCTCTTTTTTTCATCGAGCAGTCAGGCCATAGTGTTTTATTTCTCATCCCTCTTTTTCTATTTTAGTTTCATGTTTATTATGCATTGCTATTTAATCATAATAAAAATGTCTACATAAACCCTTTTCCAGTGAGGGGGGAAGCCCCTAGCATGTGTTTATGGATTGATTGAGTTCAATTTTTTCTTTATTAGTTAGTTAATTTGTTTTGCTTAACTATTTTATAAAGAACTTGTCTTTGTATTTTTGTTAAGGTGCAAAACTTATTAAACATGCTAGGATTCGCTACTACAATATAAGAGAGTTTCACCTAATAGTTATGGTCTTATATTCATGAGTAGCAACTATCATGGCCTTTGGGTTGGAAGTAGTAATACTTACCGAGATGACAGTGCCAATGGGAAAACATTCACCATTCCAAAGTGGGGCTAATTTGAATTTTTCTCGTTCCACTTAAACATGACTAAGCTCCTAGGAGAAGCTGTTGAAATGCGCCTTAAACAACCAATACAACATATATAGAATATGACGACGTGCAAAACACATCGTCCAATGCGTATGACGACATTCATCGGCACGTCGAGGAATCAAGGATCGTTATAGGTGTGGTGCATTCAGCGTGCATTCTTCGTTGTCGAATCATGCCCTTATATGGTTTACAACGATTAAGTTGCACATCGTAAGTGTCTTCAATGACATCCTTAGCAAGTCGTTAAAAATGCGAAGCAATGACGTACCTTGAATTTCGTTGTGCAAGACGTAATTGATGAAATAACGACATGTTGGTCGCGACTTAACTATCTTTGAGAGTGGGCAGTGCATGACGTCCTATTGCAAACGATGACACCCAATGCACGTCATCAAATGGTCTGCTAAAATAAAATAAAATAAAATAAATACATATATATAGGGTTGGGCCAAACCGATCAATCGGCCCGTGTAGCACATACTGAGTACCAGACCAAATTTTTAAAGCCCGAAATTTTACGGATCGAACCCAGCCCGGGCAATCCTGGATTCCTGATGTAACCAGGGTTTCAGATGACCGATATTTTGGGCGGGTCTCAATCCAGCCCATTTTTTTCAGTCCATTTCAGCCCTAATATTGTTCAAATCCAAACAATACTTGCATTTTTTTTAGTCCTGATCTGCATTCAATTAAAAAGGGATAAAAAATGATTGACAAACTTTACACTTTAATCAATCATTGTGAGTCTACTCAAACTAATTCAATCTTAGACAAAGGTGCAAAAGAAATTCAAGGAATAAAAAAAAACTCTCTCTTGAGTGTTGTGGAATTTTCAACTAGATAAAGCTTGGATGATTGAAACTAATAAGACCTCTTACTATTGCCTTATAGTTCAGGCAACAATACATCCCCAAACGTTGAAAGAATTCATGAAGAAGTTAGGAGAGCTACAATAATTGATTGAATGGATGAATACAACCCAAATTTCACGTGAGGTGAAGATAACAATATACCCAAAATATTTGACAATGAGAAGAACCCACTGAACTTAAGGGAGTGACTTGATGGGTCCTTCATAGCCCACCCCCCCCCCCCCCCCCCCCCCATTTTCTTCCTTTCCTCTTATTTCCTCATCTCCTCTTGTTTTCTCACCAACCCATCTTAAAACGATGCAAGTAAAACTGTAAAAATAACCCTTTCAATCTCACCATCCAAATTGGTCAAAAAGGGTCCCTATTACACAATCCCCTTCTTGTGGTAGTGGTAAAAAGCTTCAATTAAAAAGAATCCCACTTCCACTTTTCAATCAAAAGACTACCCATTCAAGAATAATGGTTCTCTTCCAAAATGCTTTTCCTAACCTAATTAACACAACCCCTACTTGTAGTGCAAAAAGCTCAACCCAAAATAAATAAAGAACCCCATTTTTACTTTCCTAATCAAATAGTACCCATTGAAGAACAATGCAAGATAGGGAAAATAAAAGGGTATCTTTGATTCTTAGGGCTAGGCAAGAATCTCGATCCATCACATTTCGACTCAGATAGGTATGGTTTTGAACTGTTTTAAACCATGCTAAAACGGGTTTTACTCTTTTCATTCCGGTCCCGGTCCTGAACTGGTTGGAATTGGGACGGAACCAATTCCTAAAATGCAGTCCCGATCTATCCCGGACTGTCTCGGTTCCTGTAGTGGACCTGTTTCAAGCCCAACTCGCCATTTATAGAGAAAATGGTGATGATGGGTTTGACTCTTCCTCTCCTTTTACATGCTTTACCTTTCCCTGGACAGAATTCAATTCCATGGAGCCATCGAAGAAGAACAATCCATCCCCCAACGAAGCAGGTAACATGACAAACCCATCCATTGGAATTCATGAACTGTTTCTAATTTGCTTTTGATTTGCAAGTGTTGCATGATCATAGAAAAGGAGAAGAAAGAACTCCAGGAGGAACTCGAAGCCATCTCCAGGGACTTCGATATCAACGTTTGTTTCACTCTCATTGAAGACCCTACCAACAACTACAACAACATCATTATCTCCTCGTCTTCTTCTTCGACTTCCAAAACTTGACAATCTTCAGATCTCAATCAAAGCAAAAAACGAAAATCAAAACAGATAAAATGGTGAAACTGATGGAAGATCACGAGATTTTTTTACTCGGGAGTTTCCTCAGCTCATCCAGCGACACAGGAATGTATCTCAACTAATTTTCTACATCAGTACATGCTATTTGTGAATTGTCTGTTGAGATTTGGCTTGCTCAAGAAAATAGATATTCAAGTATTAACAAACAGAGGGAAGTTGTTATCATAAAAAGGTATCACACGCCCAAAATAGGCATTTATAATTCTCACATAATATACTGCATCATATGCTAATTGTGAATTTAAGGGAAAGCTCCATAATTGCTCTAGAAATTAATCAGTGGTAATAAAAGAAAATTTGTTGTCATAAAAAGCTTGTTACATAATCGATCACAGATCGAATGAAGCTCTTGGACTCGAAAGTTTCCTCAACTCATCCAGTGACACGAATAATTTCCTCCTCCTCTTTCGCCTCCAATTCATCGTTTGCCACGAATCGCCTCTGTAATTGGTAGTATTTTGTTCTACAGTTGTAAGATTTAACAGTTGCAAATGAGCAGAAGAGGTCCGGTTCTGTATTTCCATCGCCACATACTCCCAATGCTTGCATGGCAATTCGCATCGCACAGTAAAAGCTCCTTCCATGCCCCCAACATGTCGTTGTAGTGGTGGTGGTTGTTTCGCGACCTTCTTCCATCTCCTTCATACCGTTCGACATCATTTCTTATCATCTTCTTCGACAACAAAAACAACTTGCTCTTTAGGGTTTTGGTTTTCCTTCTTCGTCTATGTTTCGACAAAACACGTGAAAGGGAAAACAGGTAAGGGGAAATGATAAATAAGGAGAGGGGAGTGGAGGGCTCGGGCTTGGACTCGGGCTGGGCTTGCTGTTTTTTTTTTTTTAATTCAGGATGGCATGGTCTCAGACCGAACCGTCCCGGTTCAAACTGGTCCGGAACCAATCGGGTCTGCCCAGGAAAATTTGCCATCCTGGACCGTTCCGGTCCCATTTCACTAGACCAGGACTGGGACTAGGACAAGCCCAATCCCGAACAGACCCAGACTCTGCCCACCCCTATTGATTCTACACAAAACACCTTAGTTCAAAAAAAGGTAACAAAATTACATTAAAAAGATGATGGAATAAGAACTTACTTCCCAGTAGGGGACTCCAAGATGAACTAATATGCCAAAGAATGAGAAAAAAAGGTTTTTGAGCAGAGAAAATGAGGAAGGAGATAATGATAAAGAGGGGAAATCGACTAAGGGAAAGAAAACCTAATTTCTGAAAACTCACATTCGTTGTGCTCTTGGATAGTTTTTTGCCAGACACGAAAAGAGAAGTTCAACATTGTTGTTCTTCACTGTACTGGCCGAGAGGAAAGAAGAGAAACAAGGAAATCAAACCGTTCTCTTGTTCATACCATAGGAATTCAAAAGAATTGCGCCTCCATCATTCTAGAGCAGTGCCCTAGGAGGAGAACTGTTGTCATAACTATTTAGAAGGTGCGTGAAGGTAGATTTTTGGAATTAAAATTTTTGCCTTTTTCGCCAACTAAATTGGAGCCAGGGTAGCTATGACTTCTTTTCAAGTCGTTCCTCACGTGGACGTTGTTATTTGTGAAAATCTCATCAATTACAACTTCCTTTAGGACGTGCACATTTTGGATGACCTAAATAGTATTTTCAATGACGTTCACTTCGTGCAAGTCATAACGTGACAACCTAAGAACTCGTATGTGTTGTAGTGAACACTCCAAAAATGTGATCAAGTGGCACTCCCAAAAGGTCCGAGAGTGGGCTTTCCAAGAAGGAAGCTTGGTACTTAAAAAGTTTTCCAAAACACTAAAGAACCCAGGGCAGGTAAGCTTGTCCCGAATTAGGAAAGCTAGTATAGAATTTTCCAAGTTGGAGGGTCAGGATATTACTACTTACAGTACTTAGAAGGATCCTCAATTACAAACCCTTGGAATGTCAACTATTTAAGACTTTGTCTGTTAGCAAGAAAATCAGATAAGTGATTTCATTCCTTGTATTTCATTTAATTGAATAAAGCCCAGCCTACCGGAATTGTTTACAATACAATATTTCTCTTTTAGTGAGTTACAAATTTAGTATTATCTAGTCCTATCCTTGCTCGGAACTTATAATGTTCCTCTATTAGCAAGTTACATATTTAGTATTATTTACTCCTATTTCTACTCTTGTTCGAAACCTACACTATTCCTCTTTTAGCTTGAGATCCTAAGCAAAATTACATTGGCTTTTTGACGTAGATTTAACTAATCTAAATAAATAGGTTAATATTAAACCTAGTTTTAATAACCAAAAGTGCACGATTGTCTCACTTGTAAACAAAAAAAATACAGGTCGAATCCTCAAGGATTGAGGTTGCAAACAAACTTTAGAGTCAAATTAAAACTAATTTAGAAGGAGGGTTACAACAATATAAATCCCATACTATTGTGAAAAAAATAAACAACGAAAGATAAAATTAAGAAGATTGATTTAGAAGTCGACCATGGCATAAAATCCACCGTTAGTTTCTTCAAGAATTGTTTCAATCTAAATTACTATTTTCATAAAACGAGAAGTGTTAGGTTGAATAATCCATTGCTAGCATCGATGATGTGATCGTTAACACTTTTCAATTAATATAAAGTCATAATCAATTTCATCAAAGATTTAAACCCTAGCATTGGGTGTTTTGCAACAGTACATACAATCACAAGTTTAACTTAAGCAATTAAAAACAAGCTCTGAGTATTAACAAAAAGTAATCTAACCATCGACTAGTCTAGATATAAATTCGATATAACCAATGAAAGAAAACTATCAATATTTTGAAAGAACAATTAAACAAAGACAACAGTAAAATGAATTTTAAACAAATTCTAGAAACCCAATGGTTTAATCTTCGCCTCGGCATGGAATTTAGAAGCTCATAGTGGTGGCGGTGGCAATCGCGACAACAATGTGGTTTTTCCTCATCTCCCTAATGCTCGAAGTCAAGAAAAAAAAACTCATCGCTATCGCTTGAGCTGCATGTAGTGTCCCAAATGTGAAGTTATGTCCTCTTTTATGCTTGTAGCCACCAATTCAGAATTCCAATATTTTCTTTCCAATATGCCTCCACGTGTTCCCCGATCTAAAAGCCCCAAAATAGATATTTTTTTATTTGTAATGGAATTGATTTCAAAAAGGAAACTGCTATTGAAGGGAACAAAGTAGATCCAACAACTTGTATGTGAGACTCCTCCTTTTGTGCATTATGATGATAGACTTGGAGACATTTATCGTGTGAGAGAGAATGCATGATTGTGTGGTGAACAAGACTGTTTGAGTGTAATTTGTGAGTGAGAATGCACTCACCTTCACCTATTTTGTTCACAACCAGAAAGGGGGCTAAGGGAAGTGAAACTTTTATTTTTTATTTTGTTTCTATTATTTCTAGGTATAAAATCGGGAAAGGTTGGGCCTAGTTGTTGGGGTATTTTATTTTCAGTATAGTTATAAAATAGGTCAATGGGTCAGGTTGGATTGGGTCTTCACATGGGTTAACATGGGTGTCTTGATTGCATTATGGCAGGAGCACCGACAACAACTTATTTGGTGCCAAAGTTGTTAGAAGAAGAAGATAAACCATGAGTGATACAATGTGTGGAAGGGGTAAGTATTTGATCAAGCATGTGCTATGTGTGTGCCTCAAAATTTTTTTTCAAGGGTTCAAAGTTTGTTAGTGGATTTTTTTTCTGGGGAGACTGTGAAGGGAGGCTCAATAAAAAATGGGTTCATGGGATAATATTTGTTTCCCAAAGGATGAAGGTGGGTTGGGGGTTAGGAATCTGTCAGTGGTTATTAAGGCTTTTCGGGCTAAGGAGTTGTGGAGTTTGCTTAACTCGAACTCTTTGTGGGCAAATTTCATGAGAAGGAAATACTGGAAATCAGGGTTTCCTTTGAGCAGTCAAGTAGAAAAAAGTGGAGCGTCTCCATTCGTGAAAGAGGTCATAGGGTGTAACCATTTTGTTTTGAACAACAATGTCTAGTGTATTGGTAGGGATGGCAACGGGGCGGATTGGGGCGGATTTGTGCAAATCCATCCCCGCCCCGCTGAAAATTTCGGGTCCCCGAAACCGCCCCGCATATCCGTTTATCTTTTTTTTTTAAAACCATCCCCGCCCCCGGCGGGTAGGCGGATATCCGCCCCGCCCCATTTAACCCAAACAACAACTAACACAACCCAAAAAAATTTCTTCTGCATACAATAAATTCATACAAAAAATACAATAAATTCAGATAAAAAATTACATACAAAAAATACAATCGAAAGATACATACAAAAAATTACAAAAAAGCGTACAATAAATTGCAAAAAAAAAAAAAAAAAAATCGAACTACAGAATTTGATATCAGAATCGATCAGATCTGAGATCAGAATCGATCAGATCAAGATCAGAATCGATCAGATCAGATCAGATCAGAATCGATCAGATCAGAATCGATCAGATCAGATCAGAATCGATCAGATCAGATCAGATCAGAATCGATCAGAAACGATCAGAATCGATCAGATCAGAAACGATCAGAATCGATCAGATCAGAATCGATCAGATCAGAAACGATCAGAAACGATCAGAATCGATCAGATCAGAAACGATCAGAATCGATCAGATCATAATCGATCAGATCATAATCGATCAGATCAGAAACGATCAGATCAGAATCGATCATGGGGAGAGGAAGGCGGATGAGGTGGGAGCTTCGATCTGAGCTTCGATTTAGACTTGCTGATCAGATCTGAGAGTTCGGAGAATCGGAGTTCGGCCTTCGCTGTGAGAGAGAAGAAGGTTGGTCGCTCGCGACCTTCGCTGTGAGAAAGAAGATGGAGGTTGCTCGATGGGAGGTCGCTCGAAGGTAGGTCGCTCGCGGCCTTCGCTGTGAGAGAAGAAGTAGCTCGAAATCGCTCGGAGGTTGCTCGAAGTTTCTATGCTCGAAGGGAGGAGGTTGCTCGAAGTCGCTCGAAGGGAGGTGTCCGAATCACAGGGGGAGAGGAAGGAGTTTGCTCGAAGTCGCTCGAAGGGAGGTGCTCGAAGTCGCCCTCTGTTAGAAGTGAAGGTTTTGTGATTGAGAGAGATAGAGATAGGTGAGATAAGGGTTGAGGTTTTGTGATTGAGAGAGATAGAGATAGGTGAGATAAGGGTTGAGGTTTTGTGATTGAGAGAGATAGAGAGAGAGGTGAGATAAGGATTGAGTTTTTTTTTTTTTTTCAGCGTATACGGGGTTGTGGGTATTTTTGTAATATCATAACTTAAACGGATATCCGCGGGGCGGATATGGCTAAATCCGTATCCGCCCCGAATAGTGAACGGATATTTTTTGGATACCCAAAATCACCCGAAAATCCATTCAACCATAACCAAAACCGCCCCAAACGGATTGGGTGGGGCGGATATCCGTGAAAATCCGCCCCACTGCCATCCCTATGTATTGGCAAAGGTAACTCAAGCTTCTTTGAAGAAAATTGGAATTTAGTGGCAGTGTTTAGAAGGTCAGGGGAAATGGCCTACAGTTAGGGAGGTGAAAGATGAGGGTTTCGAGGTTATGAATCCAAATATTAGAAGATTGACAAGTTGGCTTTTTTATGATAGAATCCGAGGTAAAAATCATTGTGATGACTTTTGTGTTTGGATGCCGGACTTAGATGGTTTATTCAGCATTCGCTCAGTTTATGAATTTCTTAGAAACAAAGGTTTAAAGAAAGCTTTATACAATAAGATTTGGCAATCTGTTTTGCCTTCCAGAATTTCAATCTTTGTGTGGAAGCTATTGAAAATGGGTGTTCCAGTGGATGAGGAACTATAAAGGTGTGGTTTTAGTTAGGGATGGCAGTGGAGCGGATTTTCATGGATATCCGCCTCGCTTGCTCCATTTGGGGCAATTTTGGATATGCCTTAACGGATTCTGGGCGGATACGGATATCCAAACAACATCCGTTAAATATTCGAGGCAAATACGAATTTGGCTATATCCGCCCCGTGGATATCTATTTATGTAGAGAATTTACTAAAATACCCTTAACCTTTAAATACTAAAAAATCCTAACCCACACAGTGATTGTCTCATTCTCTCTGTCCCATTCCAAACCATTCTCTAGTGGCTTTTGGTAGATCGGTTTTCTCAGGTTCGTATTCGTTGATGAAGATGGGGTTTGAGTGCGGGATCGTCCAGTTCAAAACCTATTGAGATTGAAGTGGGAAAGAAAGTTACAGGTTACACAATGCGAGGGATGCATTTTTCTTTCCCATTTTCCATGAATACAATACTAGAATGGCCAAACAACATAAAACAGATAAGGGGCTTAAATCTTGACCCTTAAGGACACTTATTCTCAAATTTGTTGGATGAAAGACTCTTGCTTGCTTGATTCTTGATATCTTCAATCAAATGAGTCATGCTCATGTAAGAAGATCCTCCCTCTTCCATTGATTTCACTTTTTCCTAAGATTGAATTTTTGAATCACTTTTTTTGGAGGGCAAGCTTGCTTCTGCTGTTTGGAGGCATTTCGAGGGTTTCTTTGATGTTCATATTAGGAGACCTGTAGAAATTTCTACAGTGTTGTCGTTATGGTTCCGTAGAGCATATACTAATACACAAGTAGGTATGCTATTTTTTCTTACCTCCATGTTTATTATATGGGAAATATGGAAGCAGAGGTTTAAGGGTGTTTATTAAGATACACTCCCAAACCATATATTTGTAATCTTGAATGTTAGGTGGTGTTTAAGAATGGTGAACTCTTTTTTCAATCTAAAGCAAAGCAGTGTTAACAATGAACCTTTGGAGATGTTGGGTCTTCCAGTTAGTCCGGTGGTTAACAAGGAGGATAGGAATGTTTATTGGCACCTTCCTCCAACTAACTTTGTTGCGTTAAATGTGGATGGTTCATTGAAGAAAAATAAGGCGGCAGGTGGGGTGATAATAAGATATGCAAGGAGATCATGTATGGCTGCTCGACAGTTGTTATTTGGCGATGGTACAAACAATAGAGCTGAGGTGTTTGCTCTTTTAGAGGGATTGCGCTTATGTTTTAGTATGGGGTACAAAAAAGTCAATGTTCAAACGGATTCGGATTTAGTCCATGGCTGATTTCGAGAGGTATATAAATCCTTTGGTGCTTGGAGAATATTTGGAGCGATATAAATCATTTGGCGAAACAGATGAAAGTGTAAACATATTTATAGAGAAGCTAATGCAGTGGCGGATGAGTTAGTGGACAGAGCGCAAAGGGAAGGGTTGTCAAGAGTTTTCAGAGAGCAAGACCTTCTGAGTAGGATTGCGGGATTGGTCACGTTATATAGATGTCACACTACGTACATTTTTCATGGATAAGGACAATTTACGGCTCTGTTTTGTGTGGTGTTTTACACACTCTGTTTTGAGTAGGATCAACGTCTATTGTCGATCGGAATATGAGGTGGTTTTATACATTGAATTGGTAATAAAACATTGGTGAATTGTGCAATTTTTTGGGTAGATTGGTTCGTCTTTGCATTAGGCAGAGCTGTTGTTTCGTTTGGGCAGGATTGAACAAAGATTTAGTTATTGTTTCTGGACAGGTTCGGGTGGTTTGGAGTGCAGGTGTCGGGCTTAAGGCACGGTAATTTGGATTCAGGTTATAAGAATGGAAGTAGCTTGGTTGCAGGTTGTTTATGGGACAGTCTGAAAAACGGTCCAACGTGTTGGAATTTAGTGTGCAAACTCTATTTTAAAACAAAGTTGTTTCTTCATGTCTAGAAGGTTGGTATTCAAGATACCCTTTCTTAATGGCTTATGATTGTCTGAGGATGGGTGATCTAGGGCTTTCCCTTTGGTTGCTCAGTTTTTTTTGTTTGGATATTGGGTATTTTTGGTAAATTAGGGCTAGCCCCTATGTTCTCAGTTTCTTTTGTTTGATTTTTGAGTTTTTTTTTGTGAATTAGGTCTAGTTCCTAGGCTCTCAGTTTGATTCTCGGGTAAAGTCGTAATGTACCCCCGATAAGTGTAAAATTTTTTGATCAAGTAATAAAGGTCTGACATCTCATAGTTGCCCTTCCTTCCTGGAGGTTAATTTAAAAGAAAAGGGGGGGGGGGGGGGGGGGGGGTAAGTATAACCAACCTGAAGTGCTACTTAAGCCCACATAGTTTCATAGATTACACATGGAAGTCTATGTTGAACTTACACCTTGATTTCTCATTTCCTTAGAAAAAATCATCAACTTCCAACCCCGTATTTAAGAATTTGATTTAAACTACTACATGCAGCTAGCTGCAAAAATGATTTCAATCCCTTGAAGTTCCATTTACAAGGTTTTTTTTTTTTTTGAATTCTTTATTAGAACCTAAACTAGCTTGCAAAGCTTCGAGTATATCATACAATACCTTAATTCTAAAACTCGATCACTCTTGATCTCTGATGTTGTGTCTCGTTAATTTTGATTATCCCATTTTTAGATAGTGATTTTGAAGATACCGATTTTGGTGAATATATCTCTACTATCTATAAAGCCAAAACCACTTTTTGACAATATCGACAACAATTACTTTAAATATAAATTGAATGTCTTTTATTTCTGAACTACCCACACCTTACTAAGTTACAGAAATCAATATTAATTTTTTATTAAATTAACAATGATATTACATTAACAAATAAATAATAAATTTCTCTCTCTCTCTCCCTCTATCTATTTCTTCATTTTATAATTGTAAGACTTCCACTTATCATGTGAAATATGCATGTGGAGGTTAGTACGAAGGCATGGATGGGGGAGTTAATTGTTTACTAAATAATAATTAAAAATTAAATGAGGGCGAAGCTTGTAATGGTTAAATATGAATGGTACACGTTTTTTTTATTTCAAGCTCGATAAGTAATTGAATTATCACAACTTTAGGAAACTAATTCTTCAAAAAGTTATGGAAACCTTAACAAGAAACACCTTTAGAATATTGTATAAAAAACTTGTTTGGAAAGCTTGTTTAGAAACTTTATAAAACTATGAAAAAGTTTAAGAAACACCTTAAATATTATGTGAAAATCAAGTTTTTAGTTTATTTATTAATACATTTTAACATATAAGATTACTCAACTCCACCGTTAAAACAAAGGGGCCAAACATAAGAGCTCAACTATTAGTATGGTACGAATCTTTTCAAAATTCAGGGAGGGCATGACCACCCATCGCCCCTTAGTTATGCCTCTACCCATATACATAAACTAGCGCCTCACAACATGCAACACATGAATATGTTTACAACACGTTAATATGCTTAAAGTGCATGTACCATATGTCAATTGATTGATGATAAAAATCGAATTTATTGTCATTAAATGACTTTCAACATCAATAAATAAATAAAGTAAATATTTTTTATTTTTTTTATCCTTTAACCTACAATACGCTTCAACAATCATAGCAGAAGTAAGGGTTATCGACTTCTTCACTTAGATTAGAAGACAAAAATCAAAGAATAAAGGGAAGAAATGCAATTAAAAGATAGATGATGAAATAATTAAATTGTAAAATAAGATTGAAATGCGTAGAAATCTTAAGGCTACGAGAATAACCCCATTCCATCATAATAATGTAATAGAATGTATTTTTAGTTTCTCCCAAAATACTCAAATTACATGGTTTTTCAACCTAATGAGATTTAAGAAGAAAAAAATCTTTTCATTTCCCTCAAACTTTAACCAAAATTGTTTTATTTCTAAAACATCATTGGATTTTGGTTATGTTTTTCATTGGAACAATTATAAAAGACATGGAAATAAATTTATTCTTTCGAATAAAAAATATTATATGTTTAACAAATGAAGTCTTCTTTCGAGTACTTCTTATAATTAATTGTTTTATTTTACCTCATAAATGAAAATACAATCTATTTACCATAATATCTCCATAGGGCTCAATCTCTTCCCCTTGTGAGGGGATGATTAGCGCTCCATGAATGATTAAAATAAAAAGAGATAATCGGGAAAGAGAAACTAGTGCTAAAAATGAAAGACAAGAAATGACTTAATAAAAAAATAACATACTTATACTTCAATGAAAAAAATTGGAATACAAACTAAAAACTTGCAATTCTCTACACTTTATCTCTAAAAATAAAACTTAAAAGAACAAAAATCTCTTGAATGGAAAAATAGCCTCTATTAATAGACACATGGCATGTGCTTGAACGGTTGAGTTGTAACTTGAAGATTCAACGGCTTTGACTTAACTCTTTATGTTTAACTATACGGACTCATTTGTTTGATAAAGTGGATGGTTGAGATTTATTAGGGTTAGGGTTTAAGTGGATTATATGGGGATAATTAAAAAATCTCCAAATTTTCAGAATTAAATAATTCAAAATTTTTAACAATGGTTTTGGAGGGATTTTTTAAAAGGATATTGATGGAAATGTTAGTGGTACATTTGTGTATCAAATGAAAATTAAAATGGGATGTGGATAGGTAAAAAAAAATGTGATTTTTGCCTTAAAGCATTAGATGGGTCATTAAGGAGTATTTAGAGTTATGTTGGATTTTTAGGCTTTGGTCAAGCTTGAATCTCATCGTACATAATTTCTCTAGTTTCTCATCGACATGCAAATTAATGGCAAAATTGTCTCGAATTTTGTGTAATCTTGTTTTCCTACAAAAATTATGACAGTAATCAAATTCGAGATAAATAGAAACATTTAATTAATTGTGAGTATGCATACAGAGACTAATAAAAAGCTAAAAAGGGAGTAAAAATAATGTCTTGGGTGTTTATCATCAATCAATCACGAAAACGTGCCAATGGTGTTATGGTCGAGTGGTTAGGGTTGTGTGGTGTTTATCATAACTCCATTTGATTCCATAATCAACAACTAAATTTGTTTTTACATTGTAGGCCAACATTAGCAGGTTATTTATAAACTCCAAAATAGAAATAAATACTCCTTGGAATTCAGTTGATCGTTTTCCGAAGATATCCTGCAACTCGACGATGTCTTCGAATTCAATTAGAGCTCTGGGGCAGGTTGCTACATTAGTGGCACACATGAACAAGACATATTTTATGAACTAAACATGAGAAGTTAAGGAAATGTTACACTCCTAATTAATATACAATGCATGATAAAAAAAATTTGTTAACTAATGATATAACTAAATATATGAGTTAATTTTGTGCCACCATATATTAATGTTTGTGTTGTTAATGGTCACTTTTTTCAGAGTTTTGTAGAACAGGCATCGACAAGATATGAAATTGCGAAAGAAGTAGATGAGAAGGGCAATTTTTTTTCGATTATCTATTTAGGCTTCGCTTGGTACACGGTAAAAGAACGCATAATGCAAAATTTTACGATGGTTACATAAACTTGGGTGCTTGGTTGACTTTACATAAAACAATTATTAGAATTTGAATTCAAGAACTCCGCATTTCCTAGTATAAAACTTTGCAAAATTTTGCGGAACAAAATCTTCCGCATTACTTTGCAAAACTTTTATCATCTCCTCGAGTTCTCTCAACTTCTTCATAAACACCCTAACCACCATCACCTTGACAACTACCATCGTCGCCAATACCATGACCACCCATAACCATCACAACCACCACTAACACCACCACCGCCACCTCCACCACCACCACTATCATAGCATAATCACCACAACCAACACCACCTCACTATTACCACCAAAATCTATGTTGTTGCGCACCACCACCACGACCACCATAACATTACAACCACCACCACCGCTGCCTCTGCTACTGTCACTACCACAACCACCATAGTCACCACTACTGCCACCACCAATGCCATCGCCACCACCATAACAGAACCATCACAACCATCACCACCATAGCCACTACAACCGTCACTACCACCATCACCACCAACTCCACGATCACCTCTACCATAGCATACTCACCCCAACCACCACTACTACCACCACAACCACCATAGCATAACCACCACCACCACTATAGCATAATCACCACAACAACTAGCACCTTCACTACTACCATTGCCACAACCACATAGCCATTGCAACCATCACCACCTCCATTTTAACAACTACCGCCATTACCACCACCATCATCGCTCACATTCGCAATCATCATCATTACAACCACAATCACCACCACCATCAACCCTACAAAAATTACAAGTACTACCATCATCAACACCACCTACAATCACTTGTTTAATTTGCATAAGTTTTCCTTAGTTACTACCAAGTGCCTGTAAAGTAATGCATTGCAAACTAATGCAATGCAAACTAATTCATATGCATCAATTTGCAAAATGCATTATTTTACAATGTACCAAGCAGAGCCTTAATTTCTGTTGCTCATGATTTTTGTTTCTACTGGTGCTCTGAGATGTATTTCACTTGTAAGTATACTAAGTTGTTAAAAGGGTATATTTCATAACGTACCCCTTTTTATAGTTTGTAATAAAAATTTTTGACATAATAAAGGTCTGGCTACCAAATCTCTCTCTTCCAATCCATTGGAGGTTTATTTTTTTTAAAAAAAATGAAAAACATAATAACTTGTTTTAGCAAGAAAAAAATGTGTATGATTTAAAAGTTCAGATTCTAGTAATTCTATTTTCCTTTAACCTTAAGTAATTAGTCAATAATAATAATAATAATAATAATAATAATAATAATAATAATAATAATAATAATAATAACCGTAAAAAAGTAAAAATAAAATAGAAAAGTGGGTTGTGTGACTCGAACTTGAGATATGATGAAAATTTAAGTGCCTAACCACTTGAGCAACAATAAAAATGTGGGGCCCTATTTATATATAGCAAGACTAAATTTAGGGACACCTAAATCTCTAAATTTTGGTACGGCTCGATTTGATGAACTGTTTCAATTTCTTCTTGTTTGGGTCTACATACGTACCATTTCACTTATCATACAAGAGATTTAGGCACTTTTTTTCCTTAACCCTCCCCACCCCATGCCGTCGGCCGGGTTCGAATCCGTGACATGTGATATCATCAGCCACGTCTATACCAACTCATCTGGTACATCTTTGGCTGAAAATTTAGGCACTTAGAACACTCTTGTTGTAACTTTTCACTGTAACTTTGTCAGAGTAAGTTAATATCTAGATCCCCTTCTTGAAATTGTGTTTTTAATTAAAGCTCTCACTTGATATTGCACTTAGAAAGAATTTACTATCTTATCACTCAATTTTACTATGTGCAGTAAAGAGTAAATAGTGGCGAACAACCATATCACATATAATTTTCAATAAATAACAAACATATCTAGAGTGGAGTGTATATAGTCTCATGGACATGACATCAATCGTTGAGAATCATCAAATTTGTCACTATAATTTCTTTTAATTTATTCTCCTCATTATGAACCTAACTCACTTTTGAATCAAATAAGACTTTTATTGGGAAGAAATGTAGGCACATGGTTCTTACAAAGTGATAATGATAACCAAGAAAACCTTGAGAACAAAATAGTTAAAACGATATTTTTGAAGCACTACTCCTTTTAAATCAACCTTGAAGTTACTTTATTCTTCTTCAAAACAATTTTGCTTATCTCTAAACACTTAATTTGACATTGACTAAGAAAACCACGACATGAGATCTATGAGATCTGATGATATTTCCGACAGGCCCGACACGGAGACATATTCGACATGGAAAGGAGACATATCCAACAGGCCTGAGTAGAGGTTGATCCAACAGAAGACAAACCCAACATGAAAACATATTCGAAATGGACATGAGACATATCCGACAAGCCCGAATAGAGGCTGATCCAACATGAGGTAAACCCGACATGGGACATATTCAACATGGAAAGGAGACATATCCGACAGGCCCGAGTAGAGGCTGATCCAACAAGAGACATATCCGACATGGATAGAAAACATATCCGACGGACCCGAGTAGAATTAGGTCCAACAAGAGACGAATCCGACAAGGATCAGGTCTGCATGCCCGACTTAAGACTAGTCAAACTGACTCCATCTGGCTCGGACTCATGCAGTTTGATCGCACTGACTTCATCTGGTCTGGACTCGTGAAATTGACTACGAAGATTACATCTCCTAGTAAACGCAACTGACTACGATGTCATGAATGACATCTGGTCCGAACTCATGGAATTCACCTAGTAACGGACTCGCGTAGCTGACTACGATACGACACCTAGTTAGAACTCACGAAGGTCGAATACAATAACTTGTCACAAAAAATTTCGTCCAATTAGAATTCATGCAGCCCGAATCCGATGATTTCATCCGGTCCGAGCTCACGCAGTCCGACCTCGATGACTTGTCACACTGACTTCAAAGAACGAATAAAGAAAACTCTCATTAACAAGTTAGTGGCCATGCAAGCCACCCCACTAAGGGGTGGAGTAGCTGATGATACATAAAATCGCCACCCGATCATAGCCATACACGTGGCTCAAGTCATCATAAATGCTGAAGAGCCGTTACGAACGATTAAGTCATCATAAATATTGATGGATCATTACGAATGAGATTGAGGGAACCACTCTCATCTCAATGAAGGAGGAGACCGTTACAATAAATGTCCCCTTTCATTGTGCCAACCGAGCTTAAGTCACGTACACAATTGAATGCAGTCATCAATTCACTCATTATATAAGGTAAAAAAAAAGTGTGAGAGAAGACTCAATCGGCTCTCAACTTAGATCTCAACTTGATTCGAGAGAGGTCGATTCGACTATCCTATCCACACTATGCAACTTTAACTGAGTTTTGTCAAGATTTACATCCTTCTTCCACAAGAGTTATTGACTTAAGCATCGGAGAATTATCGACCACCAAAAAAGTGATCATTGGCAGTCTAACAATTGTTTTGCAGGTCAAACTCACATGAGGACGATTTTTGGACACATCAAAATCTTTTAACAAAAAAAAAAGTGATCTATGAGATTTGAACTCTAAAGTCTGAACAATTCTTTGTCTAAAGTGGATATCACATTAAATACAATCCGGTGACATAAATCTGGACATCGATACATCAAATTGCCAAATGTGTGATTGGATCAGTGGTTGAACAGTGACGGATGATATTACTAGGTCACAGGGTCGAACCCAGCCGGCGACATATGGGGGTTGGAGGGGTCAAGGTTTAAAAAAAAAAAAAAAAAAAAAATACATCAGGTTGTATTCCAATTAAAGACGCGGGGCCAATAACGATTTAGCCACGGCATATATACTTGGCAACGAGCAGACGTTGAAGCTACCTTTCCTTTTGCTCGAACGCTCTTGCGAGTCACCACCCTAACTTGCAGCCATGGCCGATGACGATTACAACGATATGGACATGGGGTTTGTTTTTTTGTCTTTCGCTTCTTATTCTTTTTTGGTTTTTGCTTTCTTGTTAGGGTTTGTGATGCTTATGTAATATGCGCTTGTTATGTGTACATTTTCAATGGTGTTCTTCTCGTGAATGCTTAAAACCCTAACTTAGAAACGCCCCATCCTCCGATTCAATTTTAGCTTTCAAGTTGATTCCAAATATATAACCCCAATTTGTTGCTGAAAGTTATGTAGTTCGATTGTAAGGTTAAGTTATAAAGATTTGTATACCAAACTTCCAACCCAAGAGGGGTTTAATGAATCCGTGAGAGAGAATAATTTGAAAGCTTTCTACATGTTTTTCCATAAACCAAAACGGCAAAACCCTAGGTTAAAGTTAATGGACTAGAAAAGTAAGGATGTTTTGGATAGTCCAAAATGGCAATTAGTATGCGCCCAGATGTGCTGATGGGAGGTAGTAACTAGCCAAGCCCAAATTGAAGGGAGGGTTGGACATCAGAATGTTAAAGGTGAACAATCAATCACTTCTTGGAAAATGGTTGTGGAGGTTCAGGGTTGAGCGTATGTCTTTGTAGAGATGCATTTTGCACAACAATGTGGAGAAGAGGGCTACGGGTGGTACACACGAGGTCAAGTCAGAGTATCTCTCTTTCAACTGGGGTGTGCTAATGTTAAATGTAACTTGGTTTGGAATCTTAATCTTCTATAGGGGGCTTAGAGATTGGGAGTTACCTTCCATGGTTAGATTGCTGAATGTGTTTAATTCAGAAGATAAATGGAATTGGGATGACAAATCTGGGAAGTTGACAATTCAGTCTTTTTAAGAATTTTGTTTTGATAGGGGGACTCTCAACCTGAAACTCAATAGTGAAGATGACATTACTCAGGTTATATAGTCCTCTCCGCATGCAAAACTTTTCGGTGCTGACAATAGCCCACTGGAAAACCAATAGGTGGGTAACCACGCTTGAAAGGGTATGATTATCATGAATGGGTGTTTTCTGTGTGAAGAGCACCCGTAAAGTATTGACCGTTTTTGAGTGGCAATTCATAGGTACAACGTGGTTGGAGTCATATCGTTAATGTGGGGTTGTTTTTCAGGTTCCAGTTGGGTAGTAGAGTTGATTTCTAGAGGTTGGCTTTGGAATTGTATTCCTATTGCAGCAACCATGTGGAAGGTTAAAGTGTTTGGTAATTTAAAAAAAGAAGTGTTGATCACCTTGTGAAGGACATAAAGTCATGATATGGCATTTAGTCAACTTTTTTTTGTTTTTGGGGTGGGGGGGGGGGGGGGGGGGGGGGGGAGTTCAATTTTGAGGAACGTATGCTGAGCTGGTAAATTGGCATAGTCTATTTTAGACTAGGCAGAAGTCTATGCAACATAGCTAATCCCTTTTTGAAGTGCAAGATCCCAAGTCTTGCAACAACTCGTCTTTCTAAGAGATATTGCATATTCCTCTAATTTGGTTTTCAAGGGTTTGTCATCATACTAGACATCTTCCCATAAACTAACACTATTACTATGTTTCTCTTTCAAACTGAGCCTTGATGTTCATCAATCTGATGGATTCTAATGACTTAAGGAAGCCTTTTGTAATTGGCCATTATACGGAAATACTTTGATCCAACACCACCTTGGGATCCCAATTGGAGCCTTACCTTCCTTCTCCAATATTATGAATTCCTGCTTCAAGAAGTCTTCAAGCCTTTCGATGAACAGTTATATTTTTGTTCCATTATTTAGCAGAAAGGGCCGAATTTTCTCCTTTTTCATATCCAGATTAGATATTGAGAGTTTGTAGTATGCTATTCTCAACTTCATTTTGCCAAAAACATAAAAATTATGGTTCGATGTACATCTCGCTCCATAAGGCATACACTGGTTTACCTTGAGCATAAAAGCTGATTCAACATGGGGTTACACCTATTGTAATTGAATAAACTAAGACTCTTCAAGCCACAAGTTCGAACCAAAATGGGGTTACACCTATTGTAATTGAAGGATTCAACATGGTATCATTGTGGTTTGAAGCAAGGTAATTGCAATTCTTCAAAGCCAAAGTAGCTTGGATTCAATCAAGAAAGAATGATGTTCTGACGCGCCTATTAGACCAAGTATACCCTCCCCCCTTGAAGAGCATACTTTTCAAGTTCAACACCATCGTTGAAGTTATTGCATTTGATCGTGGTATTTCCCCACTTTTCTTGGAATCTCAATTACGTTGTAGTCCTCTCCAAGAGCCAAGGTTTTACCAATAGCATGCCATGTCATGGATTTCTATATAGAATTGGTTCATGCTGTGTAAATAAGGGTCATGAGTACATTTTATGCCAAACCCAGCCAACTCTCATTCCTAGCACACTCATACCTAGACAAAATGTACTCCATTAAAGACCAACTAAGTTGAAATTGGATAAGTCGACCTTGCAAATCAATCGTGGGCAACAAGACTCCAATGGTACCCTATAAATCCCGTTGAAACATCTTTGGAGGATCGGAGATGGTGACAAGCACCTCCGCATATGAGGGAGCATCAGGAGTTGGTAGTTGATTCTTCGGTAATGCCACGGTCCTTGGGTGGAAATGTCGAGCTTACTCTTAAGGATAGGAAAATGCGTCATTTGGTCCCTCAATGCCTATACCATCGTTATTTGGCAAAAAGGAATGAGCGGGTTTTTGCAGGAACATTTCTATCGTGATGGATGTGAAAGGGGTTCTTTGGCATTTGTGTTCTTACCCAGTGTTGTACGAATCGGTCCAAATCGCGATTCAAATCGCCGATCTGAATCGAATCGGCATGCATACGGTTTAAATCGACCCAAAAATCGGAATTCATCCAAATCGGACTGAATCGTCACCGAGTCAGCAGTGAAATCGTACATCGCGATTTGAGAACAAATCTACGATTTATATGTTTCGCACAATCAAAAAAAAAAAAAAAAGCAGAACCAATTGAAATCGGGAAGAAGAAAAAAACAGAAGCAGAATCAAACAGAAAAAAAACATACCATCTCAGGGAATACCAATAGAATCAGAGTCAGCAGGGAATACCAATAGAAAAAAAAAAAAAAAAACAGAAACAAACAGGGAAGAAGAAGAAGAAGAACGAACATACCTTCTCAGATCTGGATCTCGCTGCATCAGATCTGCTCCAGAAGAAGAAGAAGAACCAGAATCTGCTCCAGAAGAAGAAGAAGACACCTCGCTGCATCTCGATTCTCGACATCTCTCTGCTGCATCGATTTCGATTGTGTGTTGAATCGATTTCTGGTTGAATCGATTGTGTAGGACTGTAGGTTGAATCGATCTCGATTTTGTTGTGTAGGAGGACTGTAGGTTGAATCGATTTCGATTTCGATTTCGATTTCGTTGTGTAGGAGGACTGTAGGTTGAATCGATTGTGTGTTGTGTGTTGTGGGTTGTGTTGTGAAAATGAGAATAAATTTTTGATGTTCCTTATATACAAAGGTCAGGGTCAGGGACCCCTAATTCATTGTTTGTTATTAATTTATCATATTTACACCCTCAAAGTTAATTAAAATATTAGATATACCCTTATTTTACAGTGATTGTTTTTGTTTATAAAGACAAAACCGAGATTCTCCTTAACTTTTATAAACCTAAAAGTAAAGAAACCCTACCTTTTGCAAACTCCTTTTTTTTTATGGCAAATCTCTTCATTCAATGTCCTTCAATGGCTACCACCAACAAGTGATGCTTTCTTCCATAGTTTTCTACTTCAAACATTAAGTGTTTTCACCAAACAAAGGAGGTTTTGCTTCAACCAAAGGTAAAAAAGTTTACTTCTCATTGTCTTTTGATATTTTTCATTAGATTACTTTACAATTATCACTATGCCAGATATAACTTGGGAACATTGTGTTGCTATGAATAATAATAAACAAAAGGTTAAGTGTAATTATTGTGGAAAAGAGATGTGGGGAGGGGTTTTTAGAATGAAAAATCATCTTGGAAGAACAAACAAGGATACTTCACCATGCTTGAGCAATTCAGATGAAAATTATTTACTGTTCAAGAAGATGTGTACTGATAAATTATTTACATTCTTGGGTATATTTTGCGTATAGGATAGAATGTTAGAATGAACAAGAAGTGTTGAAGTCTTATACTTTTTGGCAAGTGAAATCTTTTACTTTTTGGCAAATGAAGTCCACTTTGCACTACTATATTTTGTTTGTTTTCCTAGAATTTTCAAAAAGACTTGATAAAACCAATATTTTGCACAAACAACAATATATTGGAACTGAACAATTTTTTTGTAAATCTTCATCACACAAACAAAGTTGAACTTGGATTACATTCACTCATCTTCATTATAATAATTTCTCTTCAATCGCAATGGTCGTTCTAATGGTCATCTCATTCTCATTCGCACCTGCCACATCTATTGCCCCACTTTTATACTTTGATCAAGCTGAATACACTTCGAGTTCCAGGTAATTTTGAAACCTATAAAGAGTACAAAGAATGTAAGTAAAAAGAAATGATATATTCCTAAATGAAGGAAATATATATATATATATAAATAAATTATAATTAAAAAAATCTTACGATTTACGATACGATTTACGATTAAATCTAAATCTTACACGTTACGATTTACAATACGATTTACGATTCACTAACACTGTTCTTACCATTAGACCTCAAGGGAGTGTGATTTCAAGATTTCTTTGTGGATTGGGACCATATTATGGGGGTTAATTATACCTTATGTATCCGGCTCTTGGGACGCATAGCACTTGTATTTCTTGTTCATTTCCTTTTGTTGATCAATACATTTTGGTTCTTAAAGAAAAAAAGAGATGGTCACTGATTGTTAGTGTAGTAAGTGTAGTAAGCATGGCTATGTTTTCATTGTCTACCTCAAGTGAATTATAGTTGCCTCCGTTTGTTTGATCGGGCTTCCATCTAAGGCATTCGCTTTTCAATAGAGAGCCAACCTGTCACGCCCCAACCCTACAAAATCACATTTCCACGCTACAATTGAAGTTCTACATATATATCAACATATATAGAAATTAATGTATGGCGATACGGTACACATGTTAGCTCAACATGAGATCTTTCCTTATTGAGGTAAGCCTTGCACCTGCATAAAACCATTGGTTGGCTTACCTCCCTGTCAACAAGTAATGGCTAATTACAAATTTAGAGCAATTAAACATATAAAAATGTAATCCAAGTCATCTTACATTTTCCACAACTCTAGCCATATGGATAGGTATGCTCTTATTCTCATGATCACTCGTACAACATTAGGAACTATGTGAAATCTTGATAGGGAGTAGCATGTGGCCTTTTGAGTCCAACTATTAGACAAACAACATTAGTTACTAGATCCATGAATGTTTCAAATGGACTTGGAGTGTTGTCGTCTTGGTTCCAAGGTTAAACAAATTCCTTGATCTACGAGACTATACACTGTTTGATGTAGGGGGCGAAGAATGGCTGAAAAATCTACTTATTCAACCCAAATTGAATTCAATAGGACTTCTTGTATTCATAGGAGAGAGAGTGGGGAAATCCCAAGTCTATCAAATGAAGAGAAAAACAAGTTTTTTTTATATGTAGAGGCATGATAACGCGCATGTCACTGGCATGTGATATGAAGCATAATCCCTCACAAATGATTATTTGAAATGACAATTGTCGGGGCGTATTGCACCTCAACTTTCTTGATCACTGCTAGGTTGGGATCGACGACTACTGGTTGAATGCTTCTTGTAGAGCTGGAACGACGGAGTAAGGTACTTGCAAACTCCGACACTCAAGTCAGTATGAGATAGAAGAATGCAAGTTTGAGATGGGTTGATTGCATATATTTTTATGTATTCGGGCAATGTATTTATCAGCCGTCCTCTACTGGTCTCCCATGATTCGGAGAATCCTAACCTATCCTCTCCGTATTTTTGGGACGGTTGTATGAGGAACTTGGACATGCGACAACTCTGTTTGATTGGGTCAAGTGCGAGCTCAGACGTCCATTGTGGCGTTGAGCGACCATTGAAACCGTAGTCAATGAAGGGGTATGTTGGTCAACACCAATCAAAGTTTGATCGGAGCCAACTGGTTGACTCCTTGACTTTTGAGTCAGAGCACCATTGGTGATGCTAGGTTCCGATCAACAGTAGGGGTCCATGTCTTGAGGCATGTGTATGATGGGTATGCACGCTGCCCCATTCCAAGCTTCTTGAATTGGTTTAAGGGGGTTAGAAGTTTTTGCTAGTGTCCGTTTGTAGTATCATGATTCATGACAATGAAATAGATTTAGCTCTTTTTCCTGTTTTCCTCTTACTCAAATGGATTTTGTGATGTGAAGATTCCATGTGCATTGGTAAAAAGGGAGCTAAACCTTCCTTTTATTTGTAGAGTTTTTGTTTGGAAGCTAAGCCTTTCATTGTCTCGAGATGAGTAATGTGGATGCAAATTTCCACCGGATCACTGTTGATTACGCGGAGCAATCTGCATAAGATGAGGATTATTTCTCGACACCAGTGTGGTGTCTGCCACGGGGATTCCGATGCCAAAAAACATTGTCTTTAGAAAAATATTTATTTTATTTTATTTTAAGAGGATTGTAAATAAAAAATAGTTACCTCAAGATGGCTTTGTGTTTGGCTATTTATAAAGACAGAACAAGTCAGCTACTGGCAAATGAGTGTGGCACATGGCAGATGAGTGAGACACGTGGGCGGATGAGTGGGTCATCTACTTGCAGGTGGTTATAACTTTTCTTAGGTAGTTGTAACTTTCATAGATGGTTGTAACTTCCCGAGATGGTTGTAACATCTTTAGATAATTGTAACTTTCTGTTGATGGTTATAACTTTCCGTTTAGAAAGACCTCTCCTGCATGCTCATGTGCTCAGCTGAGCATGGTGGTCGGCACCGAACACTTCTTCTGCTAAAAAATAGTGTTCTGCCGAGTTGCATTGGGCCCAGATTTGGGCTTTCTGTACTTGTATCTGATTTGGGCTGGCTTCTTAGGAACGACCTAAATTTTTGGGCTTTCTAATTCTGCTAGGCCAAGGATTATTGCTCTCACAAATGCCCTTCATCTCCTTTGCTTTTGAGCTGATCGTTTTTCTTTGCCTTCTTACTTAAAGACAAAGAAGATGTATTTTCACTGAGGAGTCCTGCTATAGAAGTAGAATGCCCCTGATTTTGCTGACCGTCTTTGTTTCCCTAGTTGAGGAAGCGGACTTTGCTATGAAATCTGCCAAGGCTTGATCCTTTATAATTGTCCTTGGCCAGTAGATCAAGTCGAATTAGCTTGCATCCATCGCCCATTCCATGAATTTTTTACTAGCATCCAGAAGGTAGTGCCTCCAGCTCTTCTCTAATGAGGGCTGAGCTAACTACTATATTTGAAACTGCCATTTTTATCGAACTTATGTTGAAGTAATGCATTTCATTCAACTTTGTTTTTAGTCTGCCGACTTAAAAATATTTTCATTGAGGACGCAAAAGCTCGATTGGCCTCCTTCATGAGTCTTCAAATGCTAAGTCGGAACTTAAGCATAACTTGAGGATTTAGAAATTAATCATGGATTAAAATCTGTTTATCTTGAAAAGTGCATGGAAATATTGTGTGATTTGTTGACCACTTAAAAAAAAAGGATTTAAGTAGTCTTGAGTAACATGTTTCTGTGCTCATTGATTAATTGAATTATCCACTCACGGAGAGTGTCATCCTCTACTGAGGCGTGATCCCTCTGCTAAGACATTTTGCTTATGTGGTTTGCTGACCGCGAATTTAAGTAGTCCTTAGTAAAGATGTTTCTATACATTGAATTACCCACTCACGAAGAGTGTCATCCTCTACTGTGGTGTGATTCTCTACTGAGGCATTTTGCTCGTGTGGTCTGATGACCATTTGACTAAACTTAAACATATTTAAGTAGTCCTGAGTATGATGCTTTTATGCATTGAATTACCCACTCACGGAGAGTGTCATCATTTACTGAGGCATTTTGCTTGTGTGGTACTAAACTTAAATGAATTTAAGTAGTCCTGAGTAAGATGTTTCTATGCTCAGTGATTGATTAACTGAATTACGCACTCATCGAGAGTGTCATCCTCTACTGAGGACCTGAGGTTTATATAGATGTTTGTATTTTTGAATGTCTTTTGTTGCAGGACATGTAGACTTCGCATTTCACTACTTCAACTAAAAATAGTGTGTTTTCCGCTGAGAAACAAAATAACATGTCCTCTACTGAGGTATATGTAAATATTTGTTCGGATCTTGTAGTCAAATTGGCGACCTGACTTGCAAGATTTTCTTGTTGTTTTTTTTCTATTGGGCTTGATTGTTGGGCGAAAGATTGCAATTGATGGTCAGCCGGCAGTAGCAGACCTATTACCGGTGGTGGCTAAATTCGTGGCGACGGTGGTGGTCCGGTACGGGCAGAGGATTGTGCAACATCATTTTTGCTAGTTTGTTTTCGAGTTCCTATCATTGTGTTGAAAAAAAAGCTTTGAAAATAAAAATTGAAAGTAAATGAATGAAGAAAGTTCCTTTTTATCAAAGGAAAAAAGC